>JAWHQI010000371.1:1800000-2371472 GCA_033032865.1 Dactylorhiza incarnata | reverse complement strand
ACGCGCCTTTTGGAAATACGTCTTGTAAATGCATTTTTAGGAAAAGTGTTCAACACGAAAGTTGTAGATCTCTAACCAGATCTACAACTTTCGTGTTGAACACTTTTTCTAAAATGCATATACAAATATTTCTAAAAGACGCGTAATAACTCATAAAAATAGAGTGCGGATAGCCGCCCTAAATAATCTCATTTCATGCCGTGAAATGACGACATATGTCTACATACAGCGGCACTTACATTATTGCTGCAGCATAATAATCATCCTTGACTATCTGGCGGTCTATTGTCAACCAAAATTGTCCCACCATTTGATTCGGGCCCACGCAAAGTGGATTACACATGGAGGAAGATAGTCTTATATATTTATTTATAGTGTTGTTATATGCAGATCCTAGAACTTATGCATTGTATCGGGTATAAAATTTGACAGTTTACGGCGCGGGGCTTCTTCGACTGGTGGGGTTGGACGACTTTGCGGTGTCGCATGGAGCAAGGTGAGGCCGTCGCGGACGGACACGTTCTCAACACTTTTGAGGAACTTGAGTCGTGGTGCCTGGACGAGTATCGAAAGGTGTTGGGGGGATGGTGGCGTGGCCAGTCGAGCGGAAAACTGCTCCGGCATAATGCAGTGGCTGGATTAAGGGAGACACAAAAAGCAGGGGACTTATGCGGGCCCGGATTAGGCGGATGGTGGAGATTGGTCATGGGTTGGAGGCCGCGGGGCGGGGTTCGTATGGGCGATGAGGCCGTGAGAGATTTCATATGGGATGGCTTTCATTTGTAAGCTACGGGAGCCTTATGCTGACCTGGATGGGCGTCGCAGGCTCTGATACTGATGCACGCGATCGTGGCGGGGTTCGTGACGCACCGCGGGAGGGAGGAAGTGAGGACGGCGATGGAGAGGGTGATGGAGGGAGGGATGGAAGGAGATGAGAGCAGGAGGCTCGCGAGTTTGGTGGTTTAGGATGTGCATATGTAACCTAAAACAACTTGCTTTATAACATTGCTCAATTTATATTTGCAAAGAATTAATAATTCATTCTACGAATTCAAAACTGCCGAAAGATTCCAAATGACATCATCATCTCTCACGGTCACACGGAGAGTAATATCTATTCATATTTTTTTATAATTATTTTAAAATCTTATATACATGTGTTTTGGATAAAGGTGTTAAAAAATTATTGTAAAAAAGATATTTTCTTAGTGTTAAATATAACTGTTATACAAATATAATTTTTTGTAACTGTATTTTCGATACAATTGTATTTAATTGGAAAAATATAGTCCCAACTCCCACACCTAGAGCATAGAACACTACACATATATAAGTATTTTTCTGACTTTTGAGCCTAATTCCACCGAAAGAAGGGCAAGTTCTTTTTCAGGAAAAAAATTTTGGTCCGATAGCGGACCTAGAGAGGCACCAAAAAATTGTTTTAATTATACTAAAAATTATTTAAAAAATAATAAATTATAAAATATTAATTAGGACTTTTATCTTTATTTTAAGATATATTTTTTCTATAAAAAAAATAATTTTTTAAAAAAATCTGGCGCTTTTAAAATCTGACTGGATATTATTTTTGAATTTTTTTAAATCACGAATTTTGCTGGCGGTCTGATGTGTGATAGCATGATCAAATTTCAAGCGGACCTTCTTCGGAATTTGTTTTGTTCCGATAGGCGGACCTAGAGGAAGGTCTGCTCAGGCACCAAATATTGATTTTAATAATACTAAATATTATTTTAAAATAAATAAACTATAAAATATTAATTAGGAATTTCTTATCTATACTTTAAGATCTTATTTTTCTATAAAAAATAATCTTTTTTAAAAAAAATCCGTCAGGATATTGCGCTTTTTATAATCCGACCGAATATCATTTTTTGAATTTTTTGAATTTTTAAATCACAAATTTTGCTGACGGTCTGATGTGTGAAAGCATGATCAGATTTCAAATGGACTGTCCTCTAGATGCAATCGGCGGACCAACTTGGTGGGGTCCACGCTTTCTTGATATGTACTTTTTTTTTGGCCGAAAGCAATGGAAGTAATTATCTTTCTCATAATAACTATTTTAACCATTTCACGTAGTTTTTTATTATAAAAAAAAAAACACTTCTTTATCCATTTGGTACGGAGATGAACTAAGGAAGTGGTTATGAACCGTTGTTCTGAACAAGCTCTGCAAACACAGACTATCCAAACAGATCTCCGTTTCCAGCAACCAGTTTCCACCAGCTCCATTTACAAACCTCTCTTTGCAACAGCTCCATTTACAACCGCAACCGCTAAACCAAATGAAACCTAAATGAAAAATATTATTTAGGAGATACCCTAAAATAGAAAATAAGAGAAAATATACTAGATTTTGGAAGAGTTCGTCGGCGTCGCCAAAAAATATCCACAGGAGTTCGACGGTGTCGAAGGGTTCTTCTCCGACGGTTGTGGCCGACCGGCGGCAGCGAGAAACCAGAAGTTTTCGGGTGATTTCGACGAGAACTTGGAAAAAATGGGCTGAAATAAAAAGTCTTTAAGTGTTTCTGCTATTAGAGAAGTGTCAAATTAAATTTTATGTGTTTTTTTAGTTTATTGGGGCTGCCAATTAATATAAACACCCAAATTTTATTTAGTTGCTCCGCATGATGAAGCATGCATGAACCATGATAGGGCATGCATTGTGGGTCAAGATCAAGTGAGCGGCGGGTGGATTGTCGTTTTCCAAATTCCGATCACAAATAATCGGTGCGTATTGCGAAAAATGACTAGTTAATTTTTGCTCGATAATTAGAGGATGAGAACGATGATAATGATCTCAGACATCACTTAACTTCTAAACACTTAACTTGGACAGACCCTACCTAGCTACGTATAGTGGGGACATCGGACACCCCTACCACGCATATAAAATTCTACGCAACATGTAAATCGGGGTTCGCTATTAGCAAAACGACAAACCAAGTTCAATAATTTTAGCTCCTTTTTTTATCTTACAATTAACCATCACTTTACTTTAGTACCTAGTAACCTTATTGTTACTCCTCCATCACAGTTATGTTGGATTTGTGACACCTCACGAATCCGTGTGCCCGGATTATTGAGATCGCGACACCTCATCAATCCGCGTGCCTATTGGTTTCCATATTCAGGCGTATTCATCTTATGGAAATATATCATGAGAAGAATAATCCTCTTGCTATTTTGGGCTGAGCTAAATTTGGCTTGTGATATTCTCTCATAATTGAGAGATTTCATTTTCTCTCATATAAATAGGAGGCAGCCCCCCCCCCCCCCCCCCCCCCCCCCCTCCTGAGACAAGACAAGAAATTATTGAGATCTACAATCTGGGAGGTGCAGTAGCAGTTTTCTTTCAGCAATCAGAAATTATTTGGCTAGTGCTTCCTCCGACCGGCCTTCGTCTTCGGCAAGCAGTTTTCCGGGCCGGATCTCATTCGGTTTCCCTCTGTAGCCGATCCCTAGACCTCTTGTCGGAGTTCGTATTTTTTCTCGCATCAAGCCGCCAACTTCGTCTTCCGCCGCCGATTTGTTTCTCGTCGCAACGCGTACGACCGGATCTTGGAGGGTTCGAGATTTTTCATCTCTTTATCTCGATTTAATTTTCCCCTTGCATATTAGTCGTATTGTATGTTTGAGAAACAATTAAATAATTGATCTCTGCCTGCACAGTGGACGTACCCATTTTCAATTTTTCGGGGAACCACTTAAATTTCTGTGTTCTTGCTTGTGGTGTTTGATCTTTTTTTGTGCGTTGTTATTTTTTTTTTTGTAACCGCTCTTTTGCCGTTAGAAAAATTTATTTTGAACAGGAGAATTTTATCTGCACTCGACGACCGATTTTGCATAACAAGTGGTATCAGAGGCAGGTTCGATCGGCGACCGTTTGGACGTTCCGTTTCGAGTTGGGTCAACGGTAGGTGACGACATCGGTCCGCTCCCTATCTTCCCGATCTTGATTCGTGAATTTATTCGGTCGCTTCGGTCTCCGTGCAAATTTCTACAGTTTGTTTTCTATGGCGACTTCAAACCCCGGTGCGAAGTTTGAAGTTACGAAGTTTGACGAAAAGCACAATTTTGGCCTGTGGCAGGTGAAGGTCAAAGCACTATTGATTAAGGAAGGTTTACACCGTGTCCTATTGGGGAAAACCAATAAGGATGCTGAGGTTACCGATCGCATGTGGGAGGATTTGGATCTCAAAGCTATGTCCACCATACAACTTTGCCTACAAGATGATGTGTTGTATGGAGTTCTTTCACAGACGACGGCCTCTGGTCTTTGGGCAAAATTGGAGAGTACCTATATGACGAAGTCTCTCCCCAACCGCATCTACCTCAAGCAGCAGTTATACAAGTTTAGCATGAAGGAGGGTTCCTCTCTACATGACCACCTGAACAGTTTCAATAAACTGTTATCTGAGTGTCTCAGCATGGATATTCAGGTGGATGAAGAGGACAAGGCAGTTATTCTTCTGAATTCTCTCCCAAAGTCCTATGAGGGCATGGTTACTACCCTCACCTAGAGTAAGGATATTTTGGACTTGGAGGAGGTCACGGCAGCCTTACTCTCAGATGACATTCGAAGGAAGTCGTCCGGCTCAGGTGTTGCTGAAAGTTCAGCTTTATTCTCTCGGGGTCAATCTGGTTCAAGCAAAGGAGGCAAGCCCAAGAAAGGTTCAGATAGCCACTGCAATTACTGCAAAAAGAAGGGTCACGGAATAAAGGACTGCTGGAAGCTTCAGAACAAAGAGAAAGGGAAGATCCCTGGTGATGAAAAGGAAAAGTCTGCCGCATCCCTATGCCTTGAGGATGAGGACGTCCTTTAGTGTTTTTCTCACATATCCCTTCCTTTGTTTTTTCTGTATTTCTCTTCCTGCATTTTTCATCTTTTTTTTCTTCCCTTCGTTTGCTTACCATCATCTTTCCATTTCCTAGTCATGCTATTTCTTAAGCTTTTGTTTATATAACTCATATTTCGAGTTATTTTTCCCTGGTCAAAGATTCCATTATTGTATGTTTTTTGTCCCCTATTACCTTAGCCCTTTCATTGTCACTCCTTCATCATTCATGGGCTTCGTGTGTGTCCAATCAATCTCTTTCTGGTTAGTTCTTATAGGGGTCCATTTCTCCATGCTGAGGACAGTTGTTTGCATTCTCTTCTTGATGTGTCTGCATTTATCAAATTTCTCTCCCGCGCGCACATCAAATGTCAGGAGTCTTGACAGGTTCAGTTATTTTGCTATGGGAGACCACCGCTGGAGGTGGAGCAGTTGAAATTTAGCTTCAAGGTGGAGCGTTTCTGAGGCAGCCACGTCAGTCCAGTTTGTGTGCTTCTCAGGATTGAAGGAGTTTCTTATTTTTGATCTGTTATCAGTCGAAGTCATTCAGGCAGGCTTTTGGATCTTGGTGACCGTTGGGAGGCATCTTGGAGTTATCTCAGTCAAGGTGGAGTTTATCGCGTGAGGCGTCAAGGTGGAGATTGTTGGATTTGTGACACCTCACGAATCCGTGTGCCCGGATTATTGAGATCGCGACACCTCATCAATCCGCGTGCCTATTGGTTTCCATATTCAGGCGTATTCATCTTATGGAAATATATCATGAGAAGAATAATCCTCTTGCTATTTTGGGCTGAGCCAAATTTGGCTTGTGATATTCTCTCATAATTGAGAGATTTCGTTTTCTCTCATATAAATAGGAGGCAGCCCCCCCCATCCTGAGACAAGACAAGAAATTATTGAGATCTACAATCTGGGAGGTGCAGTAGCAGTTTTCTTTCGGCAATCAGAAATTATTTGGCTAGTGCTTCCTCCGACCGGCCTTCGTCTTCGGCAAGCAGTTTTCCGGGCCGGATCTCATTCGGTTTCCTTCTGTAGCCGATCCCTAGACCTCTTGTCGGAGTTCGTATTTCTTCTCGCATCAAGCCGCCAACTTCGTCTTCCGCCGCCGATTTGTTTCTCGTCGCAACGCGTACGACCGGATCTTGGAGGGTTCGAGATTTTTCATCTCTTTATCTCGATTTAATTTTCCCCTTGCATATTAGTCGTATTGTATGTTTGAGAAACAATTAAATAATTGATCTCTGCCTGCACAGTGGACGTACCCATTTTCAATTTTTCGGGGAACCACTTAAATTTCTGTGTTCTTGCTTGTGGCGTTTGATCTTTATTTTTTGTGCGTTGTTATTTTTTTTTGTAACCGCTCTTTTGCCGTTAGAAAAATTTATTTTGAACAGGAGAATTTTATCTGCACTCGACGACCGATTTTGCATAACACAGTTACTCTATCAAATAAATTTATTTATTATTGTTGGGTATCTCCCTAAGATTTAATTTCAAAGCGGTCGAAGTGGGAAATTTAGCCTGCGATATGGGCGGACTCGACTAGAAGGTTCCAATAAACCCAATTTCATCCGATTTCGATTATGTTTGACCGCTTTAATAGATTGACGAAGGGGACCGATCGCGAATGACACGAACTCAACCGAACTGGTGTACCCTAGGCCGGTTCACCCTCCATCCCACGCTAGGGCGGCTAGATTTGGTGGAGGAAGAAAGGGGCCGCCTTGGGGAAGGGGAAAAGTCTGAAATTTTCAGAGGGCCATAACCTTTGAAACGCCAGACTAAATTTTAATCTGAAAGCCACAGTGACGAAAAAACGCATAAGATAGACATCTTGATCGAAAGTTTTGATAGAGATTTTTGGGGCAATATATAGATTTCTAGTTTTACAAATCTAAACAACGATTGCATGTGTTTTATGACTCCGATCGCGTGACCGTTTTGTGGGATGGCCTCACGACGATGAGTAGTTAATAATTCTGGTAAGTTTTGTCGAATTCGGGAAATTTGAATTTTCTTTTAGGCGAGCGTCCACTTCCCCGGCCACCCCTACTCCGGCGATTTGCAGCATGCGGAGAATAGCCTAAGGGGCAAAAATTTCCGGCCGTCAAGATTGGAAACCCAAGAGGCACCATTCAGATGATCTTATTCGTCAGGAGGGCATAATTGCACAAAACTGTACATAGTAAGGGCGTGCGATCTTGGAGATCGATCCCAAGAAAGACTTCGCAGTTCCTCACGGATGTTCCCGTGACGAGCAGGGCGAGATCGAGTGCGTCTTTTCCGTGTCGTTCATAAACATATTTGTAAAACAAGAGGCGGTCCGTCATCCTTGATGAGAAAAAAAAAGCATTGGTAACCTTACTACTGGAAAAAAAAGCATTCATTTTTCTCTTGAGCTAGGAAGCTGATTGAACTGATCAACAATGATTATGGTGCAGAATAATATATATGATTTTTGTGTGGGTGAAAAGTACTAAATAGCACCCATAATTGGAGCAACACACAAATAATTGTGTGTAGGTAGGGAGGTGGAATAATAATGGGAGTTCAAATTGGAAATAGTGGGTAGATAGGGATGGTTCATCAATTGCTTTGAAAGATACTTTAGGAGCATATATAGAATGCAAATGTGTTGTCGACTTGTCGGTGCCAATCATATTTAACCCGCTCAATCATCGCAATACATTTAAAAAAAATATATTCATTCACTCGTAAAATAAAAGAATAAATGCTCTATAATAATAATAATTAATAATATAAACATGAATAGGGGAGAAATTAATCTATTATACAAATATTTGAACATCAAAATAGTTGAAAGAGAGAAAATCAAATCATCTTTTATCAATTCAGATATCTTGGTTGTTATAAAAACCGAGCATCTTTCTGTGAGCTTCGAACGTAGATATAAATTAGGGGCTCGTGGCTAAAAATTTTGCCCGGAGTTTCTCCTCTGGGCACAATTCTCTTTTGCCCTCCGCCTCTGTCGATTTTTTTCGATTTTATACCTTCACATATGGATGATGAATACTCTAATGACTTTTGCAATGGATCACATATGCCCACTTAAATTATAATATTAAAGTTAAATTTATTATAAATTATTTCTCTCCTCTAAAAAATTATATTTTAATTCAATTAGACTAGAGAAAAATAAACACTATCCATATTTAAAAGTTAACACTATCCATGCCCATAAGTTTTTCATATGCACATATGTTTTTTTAATTATCCAACACTATCCAACCTTATTATTAATCTTTTTAAAAAACCCTAAACTTATAGATATAGCAATTTTCTATAGATTTTCTCCCATTAGAGAAATTTTCTGTACGTGTAACGTTTCTACTTTTCTGTGCACGGATTTTATTTTTAGCCCAAAATACACTTCTTTGTAAAAAATAAATCACAGAATATTAATTTACCTATTTTTATGATCATTTTAAGATCTCATATGTATATGTTACAGTCTGAAAATACACGTGTTAAAAAGTATTCTTTTTAATACAGTTACAGTTGTAAATTACATACGTTTTTACGACTGTAAATATAACTATGAATACAGTTGTAGTCGTAATTTCAACTAAAAATATTGTCCTGCTCCATCCCATCAAAAGTTACGCATACAAAAATTCTCCCAGATGATGCATCTTATAAACAAATAATTAATATATGTTCCTCTTCTAATCGTTATACCCATCAATTCTTCGATATATGTCTTCATTCAAATTCCCCTAATTTCATTCACTATAATTAAATATTTGACCTAAAAATTTATTTCTAAATTTTCATCATGATATATTGGGTTGATCAGTTATGACAGGTCGCTTAGGGATGAAATTAAAGACAATATGACATATTTACCTTAGACACGAGCGATCTACTGATGGGTTGCAGATAAATCGGAGTAGGCTGGTGAAGTCGTATGCCAACGAAGGCAGAACAACACAACTACACATGGAGTTTAAAGATCTTCATAGGTTTGCAGGGGATTGAGTTCAGAGAATTAGTTGGGAGCGAGTCGGTACCTATGTACTCCTCCTTTTGTCTTTAGTACTTTTGTGTACATTGTTGCTAAGATCCACGTACATGTGGATCACATGGAAAGTTGTGCACGCGTATTTTGTGAATATCATTTAGCGGAGACTTTTCAGATTGAACTTCGATTTTCCCTTGATTTTTGTCCTTAATTTTGGGGGTTTCACGTAAAAAAATTTCGCGCCTATTTTATGTCTGTAGTTTAATTTGCGGTTTCTCGTTGCAATGCATTGTTTTGCTCACATGTATTACGGTAGAATGTGTGGTTGAATCCCCAACTAGGGTGTATCTAAGGGGTCAGACGAGACTGCCCCCCTCCCCCTAGACCCCACCATCATCACCACCAAAGAATTTTGCAAAATGGATCGATGGTACTGAATTTGGATTTATATTATCTCACCGAGACAATAAATTTTGACTACTTACACGTCAAAACCGAATGTTGGATGAAGGAGAAACGACATTAGTGTTATATGCACACCAATTTTAAAAATAAAGACCTAAATGTGCTATATGCACACCAACTTTAAGAGAGAAAAAACCTATAATTTTTTTCTGTATGCATTTATCACTCGTCTGTACACATCTATTTTTGGTGTGCCTTTAACACCACTCTATCAAAATTATTAAAAATTTCAATTTTCAAAAGTGTTACATACACGTGGGTCTACAATATATTATCATATTTATATATTTTTATAAAAGAAAATCTTTATCATGCAATCTCCGGAGGAAGAAAGAGTAATGAAGAAAGGTTCCTCCTATGAATATCTCCTCTCTCTCTCTCTTCCTTCCACACCTCCGCCACTCCCCCTCCATGCACTTCTAGTTTATGCCCTGCCTACTCAATATTAGCTGAGAGTGACGAGAGAGAGAGAGAGAGAGAGAGAGAGAGAGAGAGAGAGAGAGAGAGAGCTAGAGAGAGAACCAGTGGAGAAGAAGAAGAAGAAGAGTTCATCTTTGTCTATCCAAAAATGAAACCCTTAAAGAGCAGCAGCATTAGCCGCAGTCACTCCCCCGACCAATCTACAGAAAGCACTTCGCCGCCGCAGCCGGCGGCGGCGGCGGCGGCGGCGGCTGAACGCCAACTGAGCCGTTACGAGTCGCAGAAACGGCGGGACTGGCACACATTCGTTCAGTACCTCCAAAACCACAACCCCCCGCTCAGCCTCGCTCAGTGCAGCGGGGCCCACGTCATCGAGTTCCTTCGCTACCTCGACCAGTTCGGCAAGACAAAGATCCACGTCACCGCCTGCGCCTTCTACGGTCAGCCCTGCCCGCCTGGACCCTGCGGCTGCCCGCTTCTGCAGGCCTGGGGCTCCCTCGACGCCCTCATCGGCCGCCTCCGCGCCGCATATGAGGAGTCGGGCGGCCTTCCCGACGCCAACCCGTTCGCCGACCGCGCCGTGCGCATCTACCTCCGCCACGTGCGAGACTCGCAGGCCAAGGCCCGCGGAATTCCGTACCAGAAAAAGAAACGGAGGCACCCCTCCGCCGCCGGGAATCACGCCGGCGAATCTTCATCCGCCGAAGGGTTAGTTACTGTGGAGAAATCCAGCGCCGGCGGCGAGGAAGTGCGCCGCAGCTCATCAGCTTCTGAGTGAGTGCATGTGGCCGGTTTCAACTAATAATTGTGTGCGCACTGCCGCTTCTAAGTTCTATTATTTACCTTCTGTTCATTTTATTATTATTATTATTATTATTATTATTATTATTTTAAGCAGTTCAATTCTAGTAATTCGTGGCACGTTAATATTTGCGCACGATTTTGTTATCACTAGATAATTCATTTCATTAAAAAATAGATCTAACGGCCATGAATGAGCCCATTGTCTAAGACGCTCCTGCGCACTATTTCTGGCTGAACCGATTGATTCACTAATCTCATCCTTTTATATTTTTCTTTTACTCAAAAAATTCTCCACCATTTGATCAAGTGAGAATGCATCCACACCATAAAATGAACCTCCATTTGAGACCCCAAATGAAGATTAGTGAATCCGGAAGAAAAATGATCGTCCGGGCAAGGAAAGTACTTATAAAGTCTACTTGATTATAAGCTTTGGATTGTGATAAATTATGTGACTTCTTAATTGGGGCAACAAAGATTTCATCAAATTTTGTTTGGAAACTCTAACAAAAGCCTGAGTTGATATATAATTGATCATGTGTCTAAAGAGCTGGAATCCGGGCAACCTAATTTCGTTATAGTTTGTGTGACTGATAAAGTTTTTTAATGTAATATCCAAAAGATTTAATCACGGTTAACGGTGGTGATCGAGCAAGCAAAGATGCTCAACAAAGATGTTGGTGACAAAGCACAGAGAAAAGATTATTGTATATTATGTAGCTTGTGAAAATGTAAAGACAACGATACATATATATGTATGTGTCGGTATGCATTTGTAAATTGTGAAATATCAATAAAATATAATTTTTTTCATCCTCTTGATCCGTGTACTAAAAAAAGATAATTAATCACATTACTGTTCTCACCGTATTGACTCGAGTTTACCGCGTGGGTGTGACAATTAATATCAAAGAGGAACAAACCATTGATCCGCTGTGATTTCTTGTAAATATGATTCTAGAGAAACTAGAAGCCTTGAAATAATTTTGCTTTACTACTTTCTGCACTTCGAAATGTATACGTTATTTGTCACAAATATATGAGGAGATTGTTAATGTATATTTGATCAAATAACGGGTTCGATGGTATAACGGGTCAGTTGGGTACACCGATACCCATCCTCGTAGACACTCCTAGGGTTCTCCCTATATATATACCCGCTAGGGGCAACAGGGAGTGGATTTCACCTTGATCCTCCTCTGAATGCTTCGAGCAAACTCTCACATTTGACATTTCCAACCATTATTTAATAAACTCTAATATGGAATAAGGTTCTTATTTTACATGATTGCCACTAAAATAAGAAATGTACTTTTTCATCAACCAATCACGAAAGAGAGAGAAAAATTCACTCAATTTCTACCTAACCAAACAAATAATTGAAAATAAATTCAAATGATCAATTCCATCATGTTTTTTTTGAAGATAAATTTGGTTTATATTTTTATAATGCAAGTTCTAACTTCTAATGATAATGTGATAATTTTATTCTTATATTTCATTAGGGCTGATATAGCGATATGTGGAAAATTGTTATAGAAAAACAAGCGTTCTAATTATACCCTCACTCTTAGATAAGCTAAGTACCTATTAGGGTTAATTACCGGGACCTCCCCTGGAAGTTTGCATAATTACAGATTGCACCCCTCGATCTTTCAAAATTACATTTATCTCCCCCCTCCCCCCCTAAGTTTCCCCGGTTTACAAAAATACCCCTTCCGTCAGAAATATGGATGTAAAATGATAAAATCAGCTAAATTATTTTATGATATTTCAATTTTATTCTTTTATAATGATTCTAGATTAATTACCAAGGGTAAAATGTAACGCACCGTAGAGTTATTACAAAGGTTAAAATTGAAATATTATAAAATAATTTGTCATATTTTATCACTTCCATCTATATTTTCATAGGAAAAGATCACCCCTTTCAATGTAGAGTCATTACAAAGGGTAAAATTGAATAACATGATATAATTTGGCAGATTTTATCTTTTTTCGTCCAGATTTCTAACGGAAGGGGGCCATTTGTAAACCGGAGAAACTTAGAGGGGAGGTAAATATAATTAATTTCATAAATGCAGATTGAGATGAATCATATTCAAGTGATCGAAGGTCAATGAGTGTCGACTGGAGACTTGGGCTCCGTTTGGCGCGGTGTTTTTTTTGGTGAGTTTGGATAAAAAAACGCCTCCGACATATATATAATGTATGTTTGGCATGACAAAGGCTATGACCGCCACCAAGAAAAGAAAACTAGTTCTGAACATAACAGTGAATGAAGTTCTTTAGGTGAGGTCGGGCGTTCATGAACGGCGGTTCTTCCCGATGTCATCGCCGCTTGGCCTTGGTCTCATAGAAAAATAAGAAATATGTAACATGCATGCATGTAATCTCATGTTTAAGCATTGACTCGGGATTTCGTGTGGATAAGAGGGAGACGATACGGGTGATAGGAGGGAGACGATGCCGGCGACGGAAGGCAGTGGGATAAGTGCACATTTGCTAATTTCCTTAATTAAAAAATATATATTCCTATATAATTATTTATTATTATTAAGAATTTATATTATTTAAATTATTTTCATCCTAATGAAAAAATTATAAATATGCAAAAAATGCATTGTTATGGTTATGTGGAAGAGTGGAAGGGATAAATTGAAAAGTAGCTCAATCAAATAGTGAATAAAGACTAACTGAATAAAGCCCCCACATAAAAAAAAAGAGTAGAGTCTAGCAAATTGGATGCAACATCAACATGCTTATAATAGCCAACATGCTTGTTATAGCCAACAAATAAGATTCTAGGCCGAGGTGATTTTAACTTTAAGAAAGAAATAGTAGAAGGGTGAAATTAATTAGTCATGTATCCAACATCAAATAAGTGTTAATTATATGCTTCGAATACTAACTCAAAGACGACGATTGGTGTTGATCACCACGAGCGGACCCAAGTCTGGACACGCTCGGGCACGTGCCCGGGCGTAAATTCGCGGAAAGTGTATTAGGCACAGTATTAGGCGAGCGAAAGACGAAACCGTAAGCCCTAAATTTCTCATTCTCGCGCGGCGAATCTGGCGGCCATCGACTTCGCGAGCGACGGAGGAGGCCATCGGCCATCGACATCCCGACGAATCTGGCGAGCGACGACGAATCTGTCCATTCCAGCCTCCAGGCGACATCATCCCGTGCCGTCGGTGCCGATCGACGCAGAGTCGCAGATGGCAGTCCAGTCGGCAGACCGCGCGCAGACATCCCGTTCGTGCCAAGTTCAGTCATTGGGTAAGAAATTGCTCTCCAGACTCCAGTGGTTTTCTACTTTTCTCCATCGACGTTTTTTTAGTTTTGTTGGTAGAAATTGCTCTCTGAATCAGTCTAGAAATGACCATTTTTGTTGGTTTTCTCTGTAAAGTTGCCACCAGATTGGCAGAAGCTAAAATTCCAATCACAATAAAAAGCTCAATGTAGACGATGGCCGATGGAAAATCTGAAGACAATAGAATAAGGCAGAATAAAGCAGAATAAGACAATAATAAATAAAATTCCAATCCTTTTCTGTTTCGGGGACCCAAAATCGACTAAATGCTCAGCAGAATAAGGCAGCAAGTAGCATATATGGAAATCTGAAGAACCAAACAGTGTCTTGCTTAACCAAACAGTGTCTTGCTTTTTAGTTTTGTTAGTATTTGTTTCATGCACATTGTTATTTGTACCTTAGTTTTTTTTGGTTTAGAATCAATAGATTTTTTAACTTGCTTGCATGGTAATTATTTGTCCAATGGATAAATTTTTTTCAAAATTAGGATCAAATCAAAGTGCTGTCAATTTGCAAGAGTTAGTTTCAATGGTAAAGACATCGAGTAGAACAGTTTAAACTAGAAGATTTACATTCAGATCCTGGTTTAAGACACCATATAAACTCGGGACTTTGGCACTTTGCACCCCCCAAATAGGGGGGTTTGGCACTTTGCACCCTAAAGATTTAGTTTTGGCACATTGCACCCCCCAAACCTATTAATATGGCACTTTGCACCCTATCTTATTTTTCTTATTATTTCTTGATTTTTAATATGAAATAGGGAGGGTATTTTGGTCAAGTCATAAAAAGAACTTAGGTTTTACCGAGAGGACTCCCTTTTTTACCGTCTCCTTCACATTTACCGCAGCTCGGCGCTTCGCAGGTGGATAGGCGATCTCCTCCCTGATCGACGCCGGTGGCCCTTTTCCGGTATCGTACAAGCTCAGCGATTTTCTCCAAGCTCGCTGGTTTTTCTCCAAGCTAGTCGGTTTCCTTCTACATAGCTGTCTGTAAGCTCAGAACCTCCTCTTTTCTAATTTTTTCCCTGTTTTTAGGGTTTTAGGTTGGTTCAGTACAACCCAACGATTTCATTAATGTCTTATGCCAAGTATTAATTTCACTAAAACGTATGCAGTTTCATTCAAGGAATAACCAATTATGAGAATGACGCATCTCATTTTCATTCAAGGAGTAGCTTGTCCATAATTATTACATCTTTTGTTAGAGATTTTGCCTATCATGACTGTTTCCATTTTTTTATGACAAAAATTATAACTTGTATTCCTAGGTTAAGGGTCATCTACAATGGTGTGGGTTCAAAGAGCAATTGATGTTTTGGAATTTACACTTCAAGCTCCGATTTATGGTAATATATTTGCAATCTTATCGTATTGGTAGCGTACAATAGACCGTTAATTTATATAGTGATTTGTTTGTGTAGATGCCGCAAATGAAAATATGTTCTTCACTATCAGGATGCATCATTCTGGATCATTCATTGCTTCTAGTAGAACTGTCTATATGCCTAAAAAAATTACCTACTTTGATTTCTGCGATGCTAACCAGTTTATGTTGAAGGATTTGCATGAAATGGCTATGCAATTGGGTGAAGAGAGATGGGTGAGATTTTATTGCAGTTTAAATGGCCCCAATGATTGCAACCATTTGATTCTCATTGTTTCTGACAAAGAAGCAAGGAATTTGTTAAATTATTGTAGCTTCGAGCGGGTAGTTGATATCTATGTTGACACAATTGAAAGTGACGACCATGATATGATTGATATCAACATTGACGAGGAGGATAGTGATGAAGAAAAGCAAGAAAGCCACGGTGCTCTTGATATGGAGATAATGGATCTTGATAATGATAGTGACAGCATTAACGAGGAGGATAGTGATGAAGACGATCCTAATTTCAGTGATGATTTTGAAGATAGTGAGTTTGAGTATGATGACATACAGTTTGATGACAACATTGACGAAGACATTGAGTGGGTTGGATTCCGTGAGTCCAATGAAGGTAAAAAAGATCAACAAAATCAGTTGCTTGAACAACATAGACTTGTAAAGAGAACTAAAAATAAGTCTTCACTTTATCATATTTATCAGAGCAATGCAAATGACTCGAATTTTGAATTTGAAGTCGGACTGTGCTTCAATACCGCGGGAGACTTTAGAGATGTTGTGCGTACATACTCAAATATTCAAGGAAGACCTTTGCAATTTACCAAAAATTGCAGCGATAAAATTCAGGTGACTTGTGAATGCGGTTGGGTAATGTATGCTTCTTTCATTTCAAAGGAGGATAAAACATTCCAAGTCAAGTCAATCAAAGGAGAGCACACTTGTTATAGAGCCGCAAGCTCTAGTCATTGCACATCAAACTTTCTTGCAAAAAAATATCAACATCATCTTAGGAGTAATCCAGAGTGGCCTGTAAATTCAATGCAAGAATTGATGCAAATGGAGAACAAAACTTCGCTATCCATTTGGAAGATGTACAGAGCAAAGAAACATGCAACCAAAATGAACCATGGGACTGAGTTGGAGCAATATTCAAGGCTTTGGGATTATTGCGAGGAAATTCGTCGAACGAACCCAGACACAACGGTAAAAGTCAAATGTAAGCAAGCATTAAATTCTCCAACATGCACATTCAAGAGTTTATACATTTGTTGGGGTGCATTGAAAAAAGGGTTCATTGCCGGCTGCAGGCCAGTTATAGGTTTGGATGGTACTCACTTGAAGACTTCGAAGGGTGGAGTTCTATTGTGTGCCGTTGGCATAGATGGCAATAATGGTATGTTTCCAATTGCATACGCTATTGTTTTGAAAGAAAACAGAAAATCATGGGAATGGTTTGTGGGACTTCTTATTCAAGATTTAAAAATTGTTAACAACTATGTATGGACTATCATATCTGATAAGCAAAAGGGGCTTCTTAGAGCAATCGAAGAGTTATTACCCAATGCCGAGCATAGGTTTTGCTTACGGCACATGTACAATAATTTCAAACTCAAGCATAAGGGTATACATTTAAAATCTATGTTATGGAAGGCCGCTTCAGCAACTAGAGTTGTTGATTTTAATTATGAAATTGAAAAATGAAGGCCTTCGGTACAGCTGTTTACGATTGGATTAAGCAAAGGCATCCAAAAAATTGGGCGAGATCACATTTTAGCACATGGCCCAAATGTGATATATTGCTGAACAATCTATGTGAATGTTTCAATAACGTTATTTTAAAGGCTAGAGGGAAACCTATAATAACGATGCTCGAAATTATAAGAGTTATTATGATGAAGAGAGTTCATACGCAAAGGGATAAGATGTTGAGATATAATGGAGAGATTTGTCCTGCAATACAAAAAATTTTGGAGATTAATAAAAGGGGGGTTCAAGATTACAGTTTTGGGGTGGAATGGAATGGACAAATTTGAAGTAAAAGGATGGCTTGGTGATAAATGGATAGTTGATTTAGCTATCAAAAGTTGCAGTTGCAACAAGTGGGACATTAGTGGTATTCCTTGCGTGCATGCCATAGCGTGCATTTTCTACAAAAGGGAGAATGTCGAAGACTACGTTGATTATTGGTTCAAGAAAAGTACCTTTTTGTTGGCATATGAGTACATGTTAAACCCGATAAAAGGGCAAAAAGAGTGGCCCAATTCCAACCTACTACCTGTGACACCATGGTTTGTAAAACAAAAGAAGCGTGGAAGGCCTTTAGGACATGCCAGGAGGAAGGAAACAGATGAGATAGACAAGAAAAAATATGGGTTAAAAAGACAAGGCTCAAAGTACACATGCTCTAATTGTGAGGAAAGTGGGCATAATAAAAATGGTTGTAGTCAGTCGTCCAAAACTACAGCAACCACAATACCATCATCTACTTTGCGATTAAAATTAACGGTTAGTATGAAATTTCATTTCATTTGAAAAGTATATCAATTTGAAAACCATGATTATATTGTGCTCTTTTGTAGGTCAAGAGGAAGGCAACAAATACAAGTTCGGGCCAAAATATTATTTCACAAGAACCATTAAGCGACACATATATGCAGTCTGGTTTCTCTAGACACTTAGTTTCATAATCTTAACATTTAGTCAGATATGATATGGATATTTAAACAATAGTTTTGTTGTGTACTCATGCAGGTGATGAAGGATGATTGCACTTGGTGATATTGCTGCTGTAGGAGGTGTCAATACATTAGTTATTTCTATTCAAGAATTGTAATTTTTATGTTTATGGATCAAAAACTATGAACTGCTGTAGGTGGCTGCAAGCTCCGTATGCTATTTTGCACTTGGTGATATTGCTGTTGTAGGAGGTGTCAATACATTAGTTATTTCTATTCAAGAATTGTAATTTTAATGTTTATGGATCAAAAACTATGAACTGTTGTAGGAGGCTGCAAGCTCCGTATGCTATTTTGTTTCAATTCATGTGGTCTTATAATTTTTTGTACCAGATTAAATATGATTTTTGGACTTTTCTCTTCTTTAATCCACGATTTATCCAAGTTTCGTATTAAGTCTTTGGATTATATACAATAATTTGTCCAAGTTTTCTATTTATAATATTGAAGCTCACTGGTCAGAGCAGGAGGAATCTGCATGCCCGCCAGGGGCTAATAAAAAAACCTGCTATGTGGTGTAACGAATGATTATAAATGGTATGATTAAAAGAAATAAATGGCTTTTGAAATTGTATGACCGAAATACCCTCCCTATTTCATATTAAAAATCAAGAAATAATAAGAAAAATAAGATAGGGTGCAAAGTGCCATATTAATAGGTTTGGGGGGTGCAATGTGCCAAAACTAAATCTTTAGGGTGCAAAGTGCCATACACCCCTATTTGGGGGGTGCAAAGTGCCAAAAGTCCTATAAACTCTTATGATGTGAATCTTCAAGACTCCATAAGAAGATATTATTTGCAAATGGGTCTTTGCCAACCTCGTTTAGAAAATTCCCCTCAAACAGAAATCGGGCACAAAGCTCGTCGTTTCAATAAGAATTGGTATAACGAATTTAAAGATTGGTTAGAGTAAAGAGTCTATCAATCGAGGAAATTTTCTTGAGCTTTTGGACTCTCTTGCGTCACATAATGATGACAAAATGCTCCTCAAAATTGTCAACTTACATCGCCAAAGATTCAAAAGAAAATAGTATCAACATTTGCAATTGAGACAACAAAACAGATTGTTCGTGATATTGGAGAAGATTGTTTCGCAATTTTAGTGGATGAATCCCGTGATGTTTCAACCAAGGAGCAGATGTCCGTTGTTTTACGATATGTGAATTCCAATGGCATGATTACAGAGCGTCTTTTTGGTTTTGTTCATGTATCGAATACTACTGCACTATCTCTTAAATCTGCTATTGATAATCTATTTATGAAATATGATCTTAGTATTTCTAAATTGCGTGGACAAGGATATGACGCCAGCAATATGAAAGACGAGTTTAGAGGGTTAAAAACATTAATTTTGAATGAAAATAGTTATGCTTTTTATGTTCACTGTTTTGCACATCAATTGCAATTGGTATTAGTAGCTGTTGCAGAAGGAAACTTTGATATTGCTGAGTTTTTCACACTTATTAACACGGTCTTGAATGTTATTGGTGGCTCTTGCAAACAACGTGATTCTATTAGAGCTCTAGAAGTTGATCGAGTTGCTAGAGAGCTTGGGTGCGGAGACTTAGAAAGTGGGCAAGGGTTAAATCAACATTTATAGCTCAAACGAGCTGGAGACACAAGATGGAGTTCACATTATGGTACAGTTTTAAATTTTGTTCGTATGTTCTCTTATATTGTTGATGTGCTAGAGATTATCATAGTTGATGGGCAAGTGGAAACCAAAGAGGAATGTCAAGCGCACTTCTACAAGTTATCTTGACCTTCAAATTTGCATTTGTGATTCATTTGATGAAAAATATTTTAGCAAAAACACATGAATTATCACAGGCTTTGCAAAGGAAAGATCAAGATATTGTCAACGTAATGCATTTCGTAAAGTTGTCAAAGATGTTACTATTGAAGATGATAAATGATGAAGACGAGTGGCAATCCTTCATGGTTCAAGTCTCTTCTTTCTGTAGTAAACACGACATAAAAGTTCTGAATATGGATGAGAAATTCATTCAACCGGGCAGATCAAGACACAATGCAAGTGACATTACAAATGTGCACTATTTTAGGATTGAAGTTTTTAATGCAGTGCTTGATTGCATGTTAGACGAGTTAAATGATCGTTTTGATGAAGTAAACACATAATTGTTTTTATGCGTCGCTTCTCTAGACCCAAAGGATCAATTTATTTCTTATGATAAACAAAAATTACTTCGACTTGCTGAATTATATCCACATGATTTCACTCCAATAGAGCTGTGGTTACTTGAAGGACAACTTGTCATATATATTTTTGACATGTGATCAATATCAACTGACACATTTTCTGAAGTTAAAGGAATCAGCGGACTTCTTAAAAAGTTAGTGGAGTCAAAAACAAGATCATTATCAGTTAGTTTTTAGATTGTTGAAGTTGGCTTGCCTATTATCAGTTGCAACAGCTACTGTCGAAAGAACATTTTCTGCAATGAAGATAATAAAAAATCAGTTGCGAAACAGAATGGAGGACGAATGAATGAATGATTGCTTGATTGCTTACATTGAAAAAGATGTTGCAGATACTATTACAAATGAAGCAATTCTTTCACATTTTTAGAGAGTGTAAACGCAAAGTATCATGTTAATATGTAAGTTTTTTATGATGTTTTGTTTTGATAACTAGCAGAAATTTTAATGATATGTTTTGATTTTACTTTGAGGAAATATTAAAAAAATTATATGTATGTTACAAATAATTGTGCCCGGGCGACACTAAAATCCTAGTTCTGCCGCTGTTGATCACGATCTAGAGACACTTGGATGCCAAAGGTGTGTCGACAATTACACGGCATGGAGACACCTGGATGCAGGTACCCGTGACCATATGCGACTTTTGAATGACACGCCCGTGTGTCGAGCGCGTGTAGCAGTTGGGGCCGTTCCAGAAGTCTGTGGGCACATCCAGAAGGCAGAGATGTGACCTTTCGATGCTCACGCTCGAACAACACGGTCATGTGTCGATGACGTGCAAACCTAATTTTTTGTATACATAGTGTTATATTAAGTCATTGTAGAGTCATGAGTTCGGAATTCGCCCACTTTTCATAACCACCTCTGTTCTTGATAGTGAAAATCTGACTGCTGCTGCTCGTGAGCGTATCTCATTTTCGGGTGAACCACGTAAATTTGTGTTGTCTATGATTATTTATTTTCTGTTTCATTTTTCATTGTACTCGAATTTTCGTAACAAGAAGTTATCTAACAGTACTGCAGCTCACGGGAGATTATTGTGCACGAGTTCCCCCGACAAAGTAGTTTTTACGCGGCCCAATGTGCACATGTGTATTGTGCACATGATAGCAATGTAGCATAATGGATCAAATCCAACAACATCAATCAAACACCTCCTGTAACATAATGGATCAAATCCTCAGTGCATAGGAAAAGCAGAGGAACAATCATCGTACAAAGATTATAACGAAGAACAACCATTTGTATTCATTAAGAAAAAAATACATGAACTTATAAACCAAAATACTTTGCAAAAACATGATTAAAATGCTTTTTCTGTATGAAATCAAAAAATGAAACTATAATAGAAACCCGGAAGAATCTTCGGGGAGAACGTAGGCATCGTTTGACGCGGCTTATTTGCTCCGGCGAGTTTGGGCAAAACGCCGTTATCATAGAATGTATGTTTGGCAAGACAAAGGTTATGACCGCTAGAAGGAAAATAAACTAGTTTTGAGCATAAAATGCATGAATTGTTTTTGTGTGAGGTCTGGCGTTCACGAACGACGGTTCGTGACCTTTATTATCATGGATTTTATGCTCAAAACTAGTTTATTTTCATGGTAGGGGTCGTAGCATTTGTCTTGCCAAACATGCAATCTATGATAATGACGTTTTTGACCCAACTCATCGGAGCAAATAAGCTACGCCAAACGAAGCCTAATAATCAGAAACATCTTGACAATGGAAAACCACGTTTGGAAGCGGAATTTAAGAAATAAAAAAAATAGTGGAAATTTTGCTTGTCATCGTGGGAACTTGTGTTCAATTCCCACCAATTGATAATTTTTGTGAGATTAAAAATTTAATTGTAAAATCATAATGTCATGTTATAGAGTACCCTACACTTTAATATAACCGTAAACCTATCATAGTAGGTGTATGAGCTCTAATAAAAAAGACAGTAAATAATCAGACAGTTAAATTTGATTAAAAAAAAGGTTATTGTCAACTGCTTATTTGTTAGTTTTTGACTATGCTATAACTCTATTAAGACAAGACAATTATATTCTTTATCATTTCTTGATATTATTTCTTTTAACTTTTCTGTGTAATTAGCGGTCTTCACACGGGCTACGTTCGTGCTCAACTGCTTTTGATTGTGAACGGGCTCCGCTTGACTAGTTGACTGTGAGTTTGATGCAACCTGAGTCGCATCTTCTTTTAATTTTATTTCCAGCATTTTTATTAGTGTCGCGCACGTCTTCACGCTTGATATTTTCTTTATTTCTGCGCAGGTTAAATATCGCTATATGTTTTGCGTATGTTATTAGCATGCGTCAGTGTGTTTCGCACATATCACTCGCGCATTTTTTTCATTTTATTGGTGTGACCGATGCCCCCCCCCCCCATTGAATTAGGCAGCTGGGACAAAAATTTGGGAACAGAGAACTCAATTCTCTCTTTACCAAGGTCCAGCCCCCACTTTTCCTCTCATGCGCGACTCCATTCTGCCAAGCTTCCAGCCGATTGACGTCGCCCGACTCCTCCGGCCTCGTCGTCGCCACCGGAGTCCACCTAGGGTTCCGACAACCTCTGCTCCGCCAATCATCGGTGGATCCGTCGATCTGCAGGCCGACGCATCTTGTCCTTGTCATCCACGGGCGCCACCAGCAGCTCCAGCCCTTCCAAGCCTCCTGTTGATATCGACCAAGAGCTTTCTATTGTTTCCTGCTCCCATTCAGTTCAAACCAAAGGTAGCTTGACCCAAAACTCCAGATATCGGCTTCCGACCACCGCGCCTGAGAGGTTATGGTATACTCCTTTATCTCCATTTGCTCCCCCATCTGTTTTTATAGTTTTATGTTTGATTTTATTTCATCTTTAAAATTCAGAGTTTGCCTTAGTTTCCATTTTTTCCTATTTGTCGATAATTTGAAATATTGTTTTTTTTTCATTACTCGGATTGCATGCCTCTAGAAGATTTATTTCATGACGCGGAATGCGCGCGAATGTTCGGCATTTACACACGTCTAGTTATTCCTCGGTTGATAGTCGCAAGATATTATGCATGAGCGTCTCACTAACACCGCATTATTTAAAAGGGACATGTTCCAAAGAATTATTGAACCACATCATATGTGAACATGCTGCAAAGAATTATAATTAAAAGTCAAATAATTTTTGAAATGAATTACTGCTTCAAAGATGTGGATCTTAGAAAATTAGTAAACTAGAACCATGTCTTATTATGATGAATATTGTTTCATTGTGTGTGCTTGAAAGACGACACCTTCATTTTTTAGTTAGAAGTTGTCTAAAAATGGAAGCTCTTTCTCGTACTTTTTTCCTTAATTGCTTCAATATTGTAAAATTATAAAGTTGAAAACATGTAAGATCAATGACATGGATGTGATTTTCATCCCAATCTAATGAGATTTAAATATTAGTCATTGATGATCTTCTTAGGAGAATAGTCTGAAAGCGGTTGTGTTTGTGAATACAGTTATAAAAAATGCAGGTATCATTTGGATAGGTGCGTTCACGAATATTGTTTTTCATAAACAATGTTTTATGTCGAAGCACTATCACAATCGTGTAAACGTGGTCAAGCTTTAATGGTCATGAACTCCTAGACTCCATAAATAGAAATATGTGCGAAAAATGTTGTTATGATTATTTCAAATGTAGGTAAACCGCCAACATTGAGTTTACTGCAATAATTTCACACCGTCACACGTCAAACATCATTGATGTCCCAAACAGAGCATAAGCTAAGATAGTCTGAACCTACCTCACAAACAAGTTAAACTGCCAAGCTATCTATACATAAAATATATTATTCAATGTTATTGTTGAATTGTCCTTAGTTTGGTTGAATCAAGGATGTGCCTATACACCTATAATGTTTCTAACATATGCATATCATATGAACATCAGGTCAAGAGTTTGAAAACTGTTGTGATATTGGTGTGTTCTCCAAGCTTGCAAATGCCTATTGCTTGGTTTCTAATGGAGGATAAGAGAACTTCTACAGGTTCGTTCCTTGAGTATTGGTGCTTCTTTTTATTTTTTTACTTCCTCAAAACCTCCTTTTGTATGCAATGTGGATGCTCACCTTATGAATGACTTGTTAGCGTGTTCGAAGGTGAGCTTGCCAGTGCTATTCGATCCTGTGGTGAAAACTTCTATTGCAAACACTAGCATAATAATCGGTCTTCTGTGTGTTGGTAAATATTAATAAGTTACCCTAACAAAAGAGTTCCCCCCCCCCCCCCCCCCCCCCCCCCCCCCCCCCCCCCCCCCCCCCCCTACAAGGTGAAGGCCATAAATTAATCTTTTGAGTAAGAACAAATAAAGAGAAATTTAAAGTGACAAAACCCAGATGTCTAACAAAAAGAAGAGTGTTGGACCTCCTTCGTCATAAATTAATCTTTTGGAAGATCAAATAAAGAAGAATTGAACATAATGGAACCCATATGTCTAACAAAAAAAGGAGCGCTTGACCTCCTTCCCCTGCAGACATGTTGGATGACATCGATCTCCAACATTGGTTGTACAACTTCATGCGTTTTCATTTCTGTAGCAATTAATTAAATTTAGAGTAATCATTGTCGTATCGCATGGTTCGAAATTTCATATATCCAATGGGTGCTTCATGTTATGATGGTTGGTAGTGGAAATTTTTCTAGAATATTTTGGTGATTTCTCCATCTAGTTTTAGGATTCTAAACTAAATTACGTATTTATGTCGTGTGATCAATCCTCATTGTATGGATAATCGAGTGCATGACGTTTCAACTAAATGCCGAGTTTGGATAACTATTTTTTTAAGAAATCCCGCCTCTACACTAACAATCCCTCGCATAGTTCATTTTGTTGAGTCAATATGCATGCGAGTACACACCAATCTGTCAAGCAAAGTGTTTATGTACTAGGCTATTTCTAGATTGTTAAAAGCAAATTAGAAATGGCTATTTCTAGATTCACATAGACATTTCCAAAGAAATTTTTAATGCAAAGTTGCATATGAAAGTCAGAATCATTATATCCAATTGGAAAAGAAGTTGGAGAGAAACCCAAATGAATTCTGGAGGCGCTTAGACATCGTCATTGTTCCTTTTTTTTTTTTGAAATACATACAATGAAAATTGATTAAAAAGAATTTCATAAGAAATGCATTCAATTTTTGTTCTTTGGATTGCCATTTTTTATTTGCTTTTAACAATTTTCATTTGATTATTTGCATAATGGCTGCGATCTGTTCTTGGTTCTAGATAGAGATTCAACACTTTAGGAATAGTCTACCAGACCAAGTCGTTGTCCAACTGGTTGAAGAGAGACTATTTTCTCTTGGCACCTGCATATCCTACAACGACTACGTTGCTCTCATGCATCCCGATTTTGACTGGGTAAGCCTCTTGCCATCCAATATCACAAGATATTATTGCGCATGCTGCCAGTATTGAGTGTGGTTCTCATCCGAGTCGAACAAAAATCACCGGGTACACGATAACCCGTTATCCTTTTGTTGGTTTTGTTTTAAAATTAAAAAGAAAATAAATAAAATAAAAACAAAAACCTAATCTAATCATCTCCCCCTCTCTCTCTCTCCCTTTTTTTCTTTTTGGAAAACTGCCGCACATCCTGCTCTCCCTCTCTCAGTTTTTTTGAAACCGCCGCACACCTCCTCTCTCCCTCTCATTTTTCTGCCACTGGTTTGGAGGAGTCCGGCCGCCTGGAGGTTTTGAGGAAGGGGGCTGCCGCCTGGTTGAGGTTTTGAGAAAGGGGGCTGCCGCCTGGTTGAGGCTTTGAGGAGGGGGCTGCCGCCTGGTTGAGGCTTTGAAGGGACTGCCGTCTGTTGAGTTCTGGAGGGGCTGCTTGCCGCTGCCGCCTATTGCAGTCAAGGGGGGGTTGCCGCCGCCATCGATTGCAGAACGAAGTTGGGAGGGGCTGCACACAGCCACCCTCATTCGTGGTTTGGAGAACGTCATCTTTGACGTTGAGACGGATTTGTCAATCCATCCGGGTAACGCCTCTCACTTTCTTGTTTTTCATTTTTCTGCAATACTATGATTGTGAGTGTATTGTTGGAGAGAAGGTGGTGTAAATCCTGTGTGGATTGTGCTTGTAGTGGAGGCGTGGAGATCCTTTGTGGATCGGTGGAAGGAAAGCCTGTAATTCGTGCATCACACATTTTTAGTGGAGACTTTCCGGGTTGGACTCCGATCGTCCCGTGGTTTTTCACCCAATTGGGTTTTCCACGTTAAATTTTTCTGTGTGTTTTATTATTTCCGCATTTTTGTTGTGTATTCGCATACCGCCGAACGCGGTCGCATAGATGCTTGCTCGAATTGAAACAGGTGCTCTGGTCGAAATTATTTGCTCGCATTCCCAACAGCCAGAGCCGTCCATAAAAAAGTATCTTAAAATTTAGTAAACGGTGCGCGTACTACTGTCCATAGAAATGTTAAAGAGAGACTATTTTCTCTTTTCATCTATATATATATATACAACTTCTATCAACAGGATACTGCTGCCTATGAAAAATAAATGTTCATGTGACAAATCATTGTGATAATTCAACTGGCAGAATAAATTTGACTAAGCTTTTATGAAACACTGGTACAAATATTAAAAAAAAAACTAAAGTCTAAATTATTAGTTTTCATTTTGGAATCTCAACATGCTTGATAAGAGAATTAAAAAAATTGAAAGGTTACTGTCAAGTGCTTGATTGTTAGCTTTTGGCTAAGTTATACTCTTAAGACATGGTAGTTATATTCTTTATCATTTCTTTTAACTTATTTTGTATAATTAGCAGTCTTCGCATGGGCTATGCTCATGCTCAACTGCTCTTGATTTTGAACGGGCTCCGCTTGTCTATGGGTTGCTTTGAGTGTGCACAGGCTACGGCTATGCCAGTGCACACCCAAAGTGGGGGCGCACAGGATTCGATAGTTTCAATTTTGCACTAATGGTTGACTACTATTGGCGGCGGATTGGCTCCTCCCATCTGTGGCCTCCTCTGCGAGTTTGCATAGTTATAGGAACCTCCCCTCTATGTTTCAAAATTGCGAGAGCCTCCCCTACAAGTTTGCCCAGTTTATAAACCACCCTTTCATCTAAAATTTCAGCCAAATTTTATGAATAGTCGAAAATACCATTTATATTAGCCTCGATTAGTCGAGACTTTTTCACTTTCTCCGCCTCCCCCAATCTCGATCCCGCACAGCTTGCCCTAGTTCGGCGAGGCGAGCACTTGGCGACATCGGCGAGGCTCCATCTTCTTCGTCTTCTTCGCCGGAAGGCATAATCCTCTTCTTCGCGAGGCTTGCCTGGCCTGGTTCCAGGAGGCTCCATCTTCTTCTTCAGCAAGGCTTGCCCCAGTTCTAGGCTCCATCTTCTTCTTCGGCAAGGATTTTAGTTCCTCTTTGGTTATCTAACCTACTCTCAAATTACAAAATCAAAAGTTCCTCTTTCCTGACATTGTAGTTTTGCCTTTTCCAGAATCTAATGTAGAGGAACCTAAGCCAATTTTAACCTGCAGGAAGTGTGCATCGAAATAGTTTATGACAAATTTAAATGAGCTACACTCAAGTAAAACGTAAAATTTTTGGTTCCGGCTTCTATTGAGTAAAAATAATCAATCTCCGGTAAAAATTTTGAGTTGTGTTCAAGATTTTTTTAATAAATGTGGATGTATTTCTTTATATCAGTTTTGTGAATGTCCGCTTTTATTTTGTTGTTTATGTTATTGTTTTGAGTTGTGCACTTGATATGACCAAAAGGCAAGTTCGGAGTGGATGACAGATAAGTTAGTCAACTTTGTGAAGGACTATCCTGAAATAAAACTTAAAGGAATGAGAAATGTTCTATAACAACATGGTGAGACATGTCAATCAAGTGCACAATACTTGTGGGGGGTGAATTTGAATTTCAAGTGAGTGTTGGAAATACTCTACATACTTAATGAGTAGAAAATATGATTGTAGTGCTTGAGATATATCTGAAATTCCATGTAGGCCTTCTGCATTAGATTTTGCTGCTCACAAGCGGAGTAATATAGAAGCATATACAAATTGTTGCTATTACAACGAGAAATATTTAAAGACTTTTGGCATATTACCTCCAATAAAGTGGTTACCCGGAAGACCAATAAAAATAAGAAAAGAGAGCAAGAAGAGGATGATAGGGTTATCCCTACAAAACGAAATCTTAGTACTAAGTGTGGCAAATATATACGTGTTGGGCACAACACGAGGACATGCAATTTCCAGGTTTTTTCATATACTAAAAATTTCTTGTTCACCATATTTTTAAGTTAACTAAAATAATAATAAAAATTATTCAGTTGCAGTTGGATGATGAAACTCCGCTAGCTGCCTTTGTTAATCGGAGGGAAAAGACGAGGCAAAGCCATGCCAAGTGTTGAGATTCTCTTGGTTACGATCCAAGAAGAGGAGAAGAAGGAATCAAAACTTTCCCTCACACACACAAAAATAGGAGCGGGAAAGTTGAATTGCAAATGCATAATGAGCGGCCTTTCTTCTTTATTTTGAAACAGAGAATACAAGGGTATTTATAAGGAAGAAAGAAAACAATACACGTATGATAAGATGACAGTTGTTCAACACGTGTAGACATCAAAACAAAGGAAACATAAACAAATACATTTCTTATTTCAACACACCCCATCAAGATGGTATTTGTAAAAGGTTACAAATGCCCAGCTTGGGTAGAAGATTATGCAAAGTCATTTTCCCAACAGCTTTAGTGAAAAGATCTGCAGGTTGTTGTTTGGTGGGAAGGTAATTAGGTGAAATAATCTTTGCTTCTAACTTCTCACGAACAAGATGGCAGTCCAGCTCTATATGCTTCGTTCTTTCATGATAGACGGGATTGGATGCGATGTGTAGAGCTGCTTGATTATCACAAAAGAGGGACACAGGTGTTAAATTCGTAATCTGTAAGTCACTTAGTAGATTCAGAAGCCAGGTTATTTCACAACATGTACATGCCATGGCTCAGCCGAAGATTTGGATACTGTATTCTGTTTCTTAGTTTTCCCGGAAATCAGCGCACCTCCAAGTTTGATACAATAACCTGAAATGGAACGGCGTGTCTTGGGACAAGCTGCCCAATCTGCATCACAATAGGCTTCTAATTGAATTGTGCTATGTGCTGGGAAGAACAGCCCTTGGTGAATAGATCCTTTCAAATATTTTAGGACCTTTCGAATCATTGTCAAATGAGGAATTCTAGGCTTAGCCATGAATTGACTTAGGATATGAACTGCATAAGTGAGGTCGGGTCTGGAAACAGTCAAGTAGATGAGTTTTCCAACAATTTTTCTGTAAAAGCTTGGATCCTTGAGTTCTTCTCCATCCAAATCATTTGATCCACGATTCTGTTCTATTGGAAGGCTAGTTGGAGTGCAGTTTGCCATGCCAGCATCTTTCAAAATGTCATTAGCATATTTCTGTTGAGTTAGGTGAATACCATCTTTATTTCTGACAACTTCTAAACCCAAGAAAAAGTTTAATTCTCCCAAATCTTTGATTTTAAACTTTGCATGTAACTTAGTTTTGAATGATGTTATTTCAGTAATATCATTCCCGGTTATTATAATATCATCAACGTAGACTAATAATGCCGTAAAATTGTGACCAGTCTTCTTAGTGAAAAGGGAATGATCATTTTGTGATTGAACATAACCAAGATCCTGAATGGTAACTGAAAATTTTTCAAACCAATGTCTTGACGCCTGCTTTAAGCCATACAATGATTTAGTTAGTCTGCATACTGGATTTTGATAGGAATTTTGAATGAGAAAACCTGGTGGTATCTTCATATAAACCTCCTCATTTAAATCTCCATGTAAGAAGGCATTGTCAACATCTAATTGCAATATAGGCCAATTATTAGCTGATGCTACAGCAAGAAAACATCTAACGGTCGTCATTTTAACGACGGGTGCAAAAGTATCTTGATAATCCAAGCCTTCTATTTGAGTAAATCCTTTTGCCACTAATCGAGCTTTATACCTTTCAATTGTACCATCCGACTTGTATTTGATGCGGTAAATCCACTTGCATCCAATAGGTTTCTTCCCAGAAGGCAATTCCGTAATGTACCAGGTTTGATTGTCTTCTAGAGCTTGAATTTCTTTGGACATAGCTTCTTTCCAGAAAGGATTTTGAAAAGCTTGGGAATAATGTTGTGGTTCAATAAAATCATTTGTACATGAAATGGAGGAACAAACATAGTCTTTCTGCCATGAAGGAGGATGAGATGTCCTTGATGATCTCCTTGGATTGAAATCTGCTGGTAAATTTCTTAGAGGTATTGTTGTATCTAAAAAAGAATCGGATGATGTTGATGTGTGATCTTGATTCCATGCTTTTTCTGTGTCAATAGATGTTGTTTCTGGAGTAGTGGATAATATTTCAAATTCAGTGTTGTCAAAAGGAAAGGGAATGCCAATCTTAGGAGTAGAATAGGAAAAAGGAAAAATCTGTTCACAGAATTTAACGTCCCTGCTGATGAATATTTGGTGGCTGCTCAAGTCATACAGTTTGTATCCTTTTTGCCCATTTGGATATCCAATGAATACACATTTTACAGCTCTTGCCTCAAACTTATCACGTTGAACAGTGGGTGTTGTTGCATAGCATAAGCAACCGAAAACACGCAGATTTGTATAGTTGGCAGGTTTGTTAAATAGGACTTCAAAGGGTGATTTATTGTGAAAAACACTTGAAGGAATCTTGTTGATTAAAAATGTTGCTGTGAGAACACATTCTCCCCAGAATTCAATTGGCAAATTTGCTTGGAATCGTAAAGCTCTAGCTACCTCAAGAACATGACGATGTTTCCGTTCGGGTATACCGTTCTGTTGCGGTGTATAAATGCAGCTTCGTTGGTGAATTATCCCATTTTGGGAAAATAATTGTCTTAGTTTCTGATTGAGAAATCCAGATCCATTATCAGTTCTACATACTTTAAACGATGTGTTGAACTGATTCTTTATCAAATGAAAGAAAGACTGCAAAATAGAAGGAACTTCTTCCTTTGATTTCATCAGGTAAGTCCAAGTATTCCTGCTAAAATCATCTACAATTGTTAAGAAATATTTGAAACCATGGTGAGATGCAATTTTGTAAGGACCCCAAGTGTCACAATGTATCAAATCAAAAATACATGTAGAAGAAGTAGCACTCTTATTAAAGGGTAATCGAGTTTGTTTTGCCAAGGGGCAAATTTCACATTCATGATGAGTGACTGTTTGGAGATCAGGAAGAAAAGGTAGAAGATATTTTAACTTGGAAGTTGAAATATGTCCCAATCGATGATGCCATAAGATGGCTTTGTGTATGCTGATGTGATTTGCCATTGGAATTTGTTGGTTATCAACATTGTCTGGTGGAGAGAAATGATACAGTCCTGCAACATATCTTCCAATAACCTCAGATGTCCTCTTCAAAGGGTCCTGTAATTCACAGTGATCACCATGAAAAAGGATAGAAACATCTGAATCTCTGCTCAGTTTACTGATAGATATTGAATTGTGAGTAAATGTAGGAGCAAACAACACATGATGAAGTTTGAAATTTTCTGAAAAACAAACGGTGCCTGAGTGAGTCACTGCGGCACTAGAGCCATCTGGTAAATGAATTTGTGTGGTTGAAGAAAGCAGTTGTGGCTCATGAAGAAGAGAAAAAGATTGAGTGATATGATCCGTCGCACCACTATCCAAAATCCAGTTATCAACCTTGCGTTTTAGGGAAAAGCAAGAACTTATACCTGCTAATCGTTGAATAGGATCAGTGGTGATGCGTTTCTGTTGTTGGATTAAAGCAAGAATGCTGTCCAATTGTTCTTGAGAAAAAGAAATTTGATTCTTGATTGAAGTATCAACATTGAATGTTGAAGGAGAACCTCCTTGTTTGGAATTGGTGATCTGCATGTCTGATTTGAGATTTTCAACATGATTTATTTCATGGCGATAATTTCCTTTGTTGTTTTTGTGTCCCTTGCCTTTGTAATTCGCCGGATAGCCAACAAGTTTGTAACATTTTGCCTTAATGTGACCTGGCATTTGGCAATGGTCACACCAAGTGTTACGTCTGTTGGTGGTATTCCAATTAGCATTTTGACTATTGGAATTCCAGTTGCTTTTTGGATTGGAATTTTGTCCAATTGAGAAAGCAGATATATTATCGTCAACAGGTTGATTGAAGGTAATGGATATCTGTCGTTCTTCCTGCTGCAACATGGAATAGGCATCTTCAATAGATGGAAGAGTCTTCATCAGGAGAATTTGTCCTCTAACTGGTTTGAATACATCATTTAACCCCATCAAAAATTGCATTATCTTTTGCTCATCCTGTTGATTTTCCCAGGCTTTGATGACAGAACATTCTGAGTGATCTTGACAAGGTGGGATGGATGTGATTGCATCGAGTTCGTCCCACAGTTGTTTAAGCTTAGTGTAATATGTCTCAATTGACAATGAATCTTGATTACAGGAAGAAATGGCTTGACGAAGGCCATATAGACGAGAACTGGTACTGTTGGCGAAGCGGCGAGATAAATTGAACCACATGGTTTCGGCAGTGGTTGCATGGATGATTGATTGACCAATGTCTTTTGAGACAGAATTGATAAGCCAAGAAATGACCATATTATTTACCTGTTCCCATTGAGGAAAAGTAGGATCAGTGGGATCTGGTTTTGGAAGCTTTCCATTGACGAAGACGAGTTTGTTCTTGCAGGACAAAGCAATCTCCATCGATCGTTTCCAAGGGATGTAGTTAATAGTTCCTAACAGGATTTGATTGACAAGTATCATTCCTGGAGAATCAGAACTCTGAAGATGAAAATGAGGTAGAATGGGTTTCGGATCAATGGACCAAGGATTTCGTCGTTCTTGGTCTTGGATACGGAGCAGAGAATCAGCACGTTGGTGAGCCATGGAAGAAGATCAGGTTAGATCTGTTCCTCTGATGCCATGTTGAGATTCTCTTGGTTACGATTCAAGAAGAGGAGAAGAAGGAATCAAAACTTTCCCTCACACAGCACAAAAATAGGAGCGGGAAAGTTGAATTGCAAATGCATAATGAGCGGCCTTTCTTCTTTATTTTGAAACAGAGAATACAAGGGTATTTATAAGGAAGAAAGAAAACAATACACGTATGATAAGATGACAGCTATTCAACACGTGTAGACATCAAAACAAAGGAAACAGAAACAAATACATTTCTTATTTCAACACCAAGACATTTGAATAATGAAATTTGATGTTGTGTAATCTTTTGGAAGCAAACATTGTTGTTATATTAATGTTTGCTATCACATTCTTTTGTGGAAACGAACAATATTTTAGATTGATAGTTTTTCATGTTGGGAAATGATTATTTTTTATCCAATGCAAAAGCTTTTGTTATGTAATTGTCTGGCTAATTCTTTTGAATTGGGATTTTTTGTCCACATGTTTACAATCATTTAAACTATTGCAAAAGAGTACGTTGATATTACATTTATTAATCTCAATAATTTAATTTAATTTAAATTATTACGCTAAAAATTAATTATTTTCACAACAAGCTTGTTAAAATTATCATTAAAAATGTAAAAAAGCATCACAAATACAAACCTCCACTATTTCAAAAGATTACAAACTCATCCCTCCATTTATGAAAACATTACAAATAGACCCCCCACTTACACTTTTAAGTCATTGCAAAAGGTAAAATTGGAATATTATAAATTTTATTTGCTGAATATGACACTTTCCATCCAAATCTTTAACGGAATGAGGAGAGCCATTTTAGGCTCTGTTTGGCACGGCGGTGGCGGTCGTGAATGCGATGGTTATGAACCATCGTTCGTGAACCCCGGAACTCACCTAAGAAACTTCTTCCACTTTTACGATGGTGTTTTTGTCCAAACTCGCCGGAGCATAAACGCCGCTTCAAACAGACTCTTAGTTTTAAGGGTTGGGACGGGAAGTAGGAATAATGTTCGGTATTTAAGGTAATGTTTGCTTAGATGCATGTGATGCTGGCAATGACGCTTTGGTCAAAGGGTGAGGTGGAGATCACAGGTGGCATCACAAAGTCAAATCAAATAATATGAAGGTCAAATGATCAAAAGGCAAAACAAAGGAACTGCAAGCAGGTTTGGGCCAAGAGGAAATTATTTAAGCTAGCACATGCTCAACATTTTTCAAGTTTGACAATTATATAACCTGTTTCACGTAAAATTAAACACATGACCAACGTTTTGAAAATCGGATCGGACCGACCGGTTCAACCGGTCGAACCGTGAACCGGTCTCTCTAACGGTCCGGGTGGTAGCCCAAAACCGCACTAGCCAAAAACCGGAAGAAAACTGGTTGACCGCCCGGTTGAACCGGACAACCGGGAACCGGGCTGGTTTTCACCTAACCGGCCGGTTCTTAATAGGCCTGTAATGGTTCGGTTTGGTTTGGTTTTTCAGTAAAATCGTAATCCGAACCACCCCTATGTGGTTCCAAAAATTTGGAACCGAACCGAACCGCCAAAACATTGAAACCAAACCAAATCGAACTGAATGGTTCGACTCGGTTCGGTTCGGTTTTGGTGGTTTAAATAATGTGATACAAGCTGAAAACATGAATTAAATAATGTGATTCAAGTGATGTCTGAACAGTGAACACAATTCCTAATTTCCTATCACCTAACCATTTCAGGACTCCAAAATCAAATCTTTTAATTAACCAATAATATATAAAAAAAGTAGACAACTTAGATGTATTGTTATTCAAGCTGAAAACATGAATGGAAAATGAAATATTCATCAACATTGTTTATTTGGAGAAAGATCTAGATTAGATAAGTATTCATAGGACAAAAATTACTCTATAAAGTGCCACAAGAAGCAAGATCTGTGCTGGACGGGCTTGCCTGTGAAATGAGTCCAGAAGATAATATGAACAATGAAAGCTGGTTACAGAGAAGAGGAAGAGGGCTCACCTGCGATGAGCGCGGTGGCCAGCGCCCGACGGGATGAGGAGCGGCGACTCGGCATCGGCGGGATGAGGAGCGGCGACTCAGCGTCAGCGAGATGAGGAGAAATCAACAGTGTGGAGCAATTCAGAAAACCTAGCTCCAGCCGTCCAGAAAGTTCCGCACTTTGGGAATATAAAATATAAATACACTACGGTTTAATGAAATATAAAAATATAATATGAGATGTAATTAATAATTTAATGAAATATAAATACACTACGGTTCAGTATGAGTCTTATGCAAAGATTAAAATATAAAAATAAATTAAATATTTTTATACACTACGGTTCGGTTCGACTCGGTTCGGTTTGCCACATAAAACCATGAACCGAACCGAACCGTATGGTTTTTCTAAAATCAAAACCGTGATCGAACCGCGGCCTACTGAAACCGAACCAAACCGTGCGGTTTGGTTTGGTTCGGTTTGGTTTGACGGTTCGGTTGGTTTTTGCTTACAGGCCTAGTTCTTAAAGACTTAAAAGTACAGATTTTAGTATCTCTGCATGTGCTTTTACATCGGCTCTAGGTAATTAATGTTGGCGACGTGGGACTAAAATGAAAGCCCAATGTAAAAAAAAATTCTTGTTAAGTATTATTTAAAATTCTTTTGGGAGTATGCGTACAATGCTGCCGCCTATAGTAAACGCTTCCAAAAAAACGAAGCATAACAATTTATATAATTTAGACCAAAACAATAGTTTCCATGTTTGAAACCCACCCAATTTTAATTTCGATGCTGCTAAAAAAATCTCTTGAACTGAATCGAATCAAATCGAACCGAACCAATATGTAGTTATCAGTCTCCCATACTCTTATAGAAGGTTATGATATTTCGACCATTGCACAATTTAAAGTCAATGGTAGTTTAATTTAAAATAATTTATAAAATTAATAATAATTGATGGGGTTCCCACTAAGTATTTCTGAGTCGCGGCCTCCGCTTAGAATTCACTCCGCTCCTTTTCTAGTCCGCTCACGCAAGCTCGACATGCTCGCAAATGCAGCAACAGGCCATGGGAAAGCACTCGTGGCTCAAATAATATATATATATATATATATATATATTTGTTATAATGTAAATTATTTTTATTTTCTAATATTGTTGAATATAATATATATACACACACGGTTTGACCCCGGTTAAACCGGTTGGACCGGTTCAACCTTGAACCTTTCCCTTCGCCGGTTCGATCTCCGGTCCGGTTTTAATGTGGGAATCAACATGCATTTAGTTGCATAAAACTTACGTATTTAAGTTGAATAATTACCAAAACTTTCCGAGGAAGTTAGCATAATTATAGATTGCACCCCTCTTATTTTTTAGACAGGCTAAATACTTATTTCAGTCTCAAACCTTTGCCAATTTTTTGATTTAAGTCCCAAACTTTTAATTTTGAATATTTCAGTCCCTAACTTATACTTTCAAAAGTAGGCAAAGGTTCACTGGTTGCGATGCTACATTAAATCACCGGTGAATCAAAAAGTGGTTCTACCATTACGCCGATCGAAATGAAAGGAAACCGAATTTGGGCGCCGCCTAGCTTGTCCACCCCACTGTAATTTGCTAAATGTTCTTCGCAGCTGTTGGTTATCAAAGACATCCATGTTTTGCATTCAGATGAACAGGCATTCATCGTGTACCCGATTTTCTACAGGGCATGGGAGCGTGAGAGGAAGAAGAAAGCATCTAAAAAGGAATATTCTGTTAACGGTGTTAAATAGGGACTAAAATTCTGAAGTTATTAAAAGTTAGGGACTGAAATCTTTAAAAGCAAAACTTACACGAGAGGTATTTTTGTGCATAGATGTGTTGTGAAATATAAACTTGCACGAGAGATTTCTGTAATTTCAAAACTAAAAGGGTGCAACCTATAATTTAGCAAAAGCATAGAAGGAAGGTCCCGATAAATGGTCCTTTAAGTTGATTATTATTATTCTTTTAATTCAATTATCGATTCTCGTCGGTCCCCTCTCTCTGCGCAAATAAGATATGACAGATTTTCCATGAACACATCTCACTTCAGCAAGTGCCAAATTTCAAATATGCATACATTAATGCATCAAAACTTATATGCAAAAGGCGGTATTTTATAAGATTATCATGAATCCGATCAACCATCTAATTATAAGAACAAAACAATTTAAACACAAGCATTATCGCATTTCTTCAAGTCCGCTAGATCCTGAGCCATCAGTTCAAGTGCTCGATACACATCGTGATTATGATTATTCGATGGGGGACGATTTTACATTAATGGATGTATTGGTATGAATTTTTGGAGTAAGATGGTTTGATGGTGTTATCAATTAAGGGTATGTTTGCTTCGGCATTTTTGCTCCATCTTCATTGGGGGAAAAGGGTTTAGGGTGCTTCGCCAATGCTCTGGATGCTGAATGAAGGAAGCATGGTTATGTGCACATAAATCAAAATGGATTCTTGGGTCTGCCCTCTCTGATGTCTTTGGCTTTGATTTGAGGGCATGATTCCGCAGCAAACGCGATGGTATAGGGGGCCACTATTTCAGTGGTACTCTGTGAGCAGCCACTTTGTGCATTTATTGTCAAAGGTTAGGTCTTTCTCCTCTGAGAGAAGCCACTTTGTGCATAGTGCCAAAGGTTAGGTCTGTTTCCAATCTTCCCCCGCCCATAACCCCAATGATTGGGGACTATATGGGTTCTGTTGTTGTTTGTTTGTTTGTTCTTCATTGGGGGAAAACACCACCGCTTAAAAAAACTGTTTGGTAACCCTCCAATTTTCACAGCCACGGCTCCAAAACGTCATTTTTGACCTTTTTTGAGAACAGTCACCCCCTCCATTCCCCACCGGTCCATTGTCAATGCTTCCATTCCCACCGCTCCAACTCTCACCATCGAAATAAACAGACCCTAAATCAGAATTTTTATGATCTCGTGTAGCCATAGTTGGACGGAACAACCTACGTTTTTCTACCATCAAATGCGAATCCGTGACTAATAACGGAAAGGAGCAGAAATTAGATTGAAGGTGGGATTAGATGGGAGGAGGGAGGAGAGCATAAGAGCAGACTAAAAGAGAAATATTACTCAATGCATGCTTTATTACAACCCTTAATTTATAAGCGAGATTTTATATTGCATTTAATCATTGAGCTCGGCTAATGAGACTGTTCACCGGATGCTGCTGAACATCCTAAACACTAAACTCCCTGACGCAGGACAAATCACAATAGAAGGAAACACAAATCTAACGAGTAACTTACAATAATAAGATTTATAAAAACAAACGCAAGACAAACCACAATAGAAGAAAACTCCACAAATTAGAGAACACGTAATGCAATATTAATGAGAGAGTGCATGAATCGCAAATACACAAGCGAATGAATACCAATACTAGCCGCAAACAATGTAGAAATGAAGTCTACAAGAGGATATAATGCAAATTAGGAAATAACCACTATTTCAACAAAGAATAATTCACCACAAACTTAAAACTCACACTGCTATAAAGTGAAAGGCGCTGGGGGTTCCCATGGCACTGAGGCTTCATTTGGCGTGGCGGTGGCGAAGCCGGCGGTTGGAAAGGCTCCATTGGAATTGGAGGGGGGAAGCGGGGCTGTAAACGGCGCTTTTGTGGGGCTTTTCCGCTGTCCGGCGGGAGCAAACAGAGCAAAACGCCGCCGGCGCCTGTTTGTTTACCCGCTGTCCGGCGGCGTTTGCTCCGAACACCGGCAAATGAAGCCTGAATCTTGGACTCCCAGTAGAGCTGCGGGCTGCTGGATAGAGCACACTCTGGATTGGAAATAGTCTCCTTGACGGTGGCGGGGGGGGGGGGAATTAAAAGGGCAGTTGCAGATTCACAAGAATGAGGCAGAGAGAATTGTGGGAGAGTGGGGAAATTGAAGGGTGTGTGAGTAAATGTAGTCGCGGACCTTGTTTTTAGGAAGTGGTCATCATGGGGTAGTGGGGAGGTGGCCAAGGTTGTCAGGATCGAGATCCTAGGTGGGATCGTTGCGGGGGTTGGATCGGATCGGATCATAGGATCGGATCGAGGATCGTAAGATCCTACTACATTCCTAAAGTAAGACTTAAAATATGATTTCTGGGCTGAAATCATCCAGAAATCTGGATGATTTCTGGGCTGAAATCACCCAGAAATCTGGATGATTTCAGCCAGCAGCAAAAACCCAGAAATCTGGATGATTTCATCCAGCAGCAGAAACCCAGAAATCTGGACGATTTCATCCAGCAGCAGAAACCCAAAAATCTGGACGGGAAAGACCTGTGATCCAGGGAGCGACGGGAGACGGGATCCAGGGAGCGACGGGAAATAGGGCTTGAGTTTAGGTGTTTTAAAATAAAACTCACGGGATCGTGGAATCGTATAGGAATCGCGATCCTAACGATTCCACGATCCAGATCGCGATCCCACGAGCGACGGGATCCAGGGAGCGACGGGAGACAGGATCCAGGGAGCGACGGGAAATAGGGTTTGAGTTTAGGTGTTTTAAAATAAAACTCACGGGATCGTGGAATCGTATAGGAATCGCGATCCTAACGATTCCACGATCCGGATCGCAATCCCACGTGGACGCGCCCAGATTTCGATCCGGCTTAAGATCCGGATCGAATTGTGTAATCTGGATCGTAGGATCGTGCGATCCTACGATCCGGATCGCGATCCTGACAACCTTGGAGGTGGCTGGGGAATGGTGGTGGCCGGACAAGGGTGTATGGAGGGGATCACCGGAGGTGGTTGTAGTGCCGGCGATCACCGTAGGTGGTGGTGGTGCCGGCGATCGCGGAAAAACTGAAAACCAGGGGGGATGATGTTGGGAAGGGTAAGGGGTTAAGGTGGCCGGCTAGGGAATGTGGAGGGGGAGAGGGATGGCTGGTTGGTTTGGGAAGAGGGAGGGTGGCGGTAACTACCAAGCTTCACACGTGAGTCCAGTTTCGGCACCGGGAAATCAAAAGGCGGCTATCTTGCTCAATTTTTTAATTTTATAGTCTAGGGAGGGACAATGAACGGTCATGATTCTCTGTTCATTGTAACCTCCAAAAAATACAAAAAAAATGAAAAAAAAAAAAAAAAAACATAAATACTACGATCTGTGATCCGCTCGTAATGAGCGGTTCCGATTGGCGGTCCACTCGTAATGAGCGGTTTCGATCGTCGTTGGGTCCGTGATCGATGCGAGTAGATCCTCACGGGTCGTGTGACATGATCCCCATCACTCCTTAAGTTGTATGAGAAGGCGAAACATAATTAAATAATGTTGTCAAGAAAAACAACTAGATTAAGGACCAGCCTTAGGAAAACTTTTCCAATTGATGCACGAATCTTATAAATGACAATTATTATATAAAATGCATATTAAGAAAGATGTCATTAATGGCATTTCAACATTGTGATGGATTTCCATGATAAATACATACATAGGTTGCATTATATCTACATAAAGTTGAACCAGAGATCTCTGGGTGAATGTTGTAAGGAAATATAAATGAAAACATCTTTGTGAAGGCCGGTTAAACTACATTGAGATAATACAGGGAGATGATTCAGGAGATATAACCTTTGCTCCTTAAGCTTTCCATAGAATCCTTGATGATCTGCTCCATTGGAAGGAACTGCATGCCCAAGTTAATGAGCTTCTTGGAAGCATTTTGAGCCCTCAGCAGTCCGGGCTGGGTATCTTTAGGGAATCTAGGAAGGAGAAAATGAGAAATTAATGGGGGAAAAAACATTGCGGATTGAAGATAGAAAGATCAAAATTGAATCAAACTCTGGCTCGGATCGAGCTCAAATAGAAGTCAACGATCTCACGAATGAGCCGAAGCCCGCTCATTTCAAATTTGAATTGAGCGAGTTTGGGTCGAGTTAGCTTGAAATCAGATCAAAATGTATACTTTTTGATAAATCAAATCAGTTTTTGCTTGACTATTTCAGAAAGAAAAAGGCAGGGATGTTAAAAGAGGGAGGGAAAGGGGGTTGAGGGTTCTTACTTTGGTACATTGTATTCTGGGTAAAGTTCTGCAACCTTCAAAGCAAAGTCGCTGAAATGAATTATGCCTTCAACACACATATGCCTCCCAGATGCAGATGGATTTTCATAAAGAAGAATATGTGACAGCGCAACATCTTTGACATGAACAGATCCCATATACAAATCCTTGTACTGTTCAGTGCACCCTGTTATCAAATCAACAATGTATTATATAATTCTCTCTAGCAACAGTGAAATCCTTGCTGCATAAAAAGAAATATTTGTATGAATGAGAGGAAATCTGCAATTACTAACCTAAAATTTGGAGAGAAAATGGGTAGGATGATGCTTAAAACATGCAGAAAAGTAGATTCTAAGGGTGTAGAGTTTAGGATTTACTACGTTAAAACATGGATGTTCATTATTTTAGGTAAGGTGATGTAGGGTAGGGTGTGAGGTGTGTGACTACGATGCAATTCTAGTGGATGGTGGGGTTTGGACTCTTCTACCCTTACGCTAAGTGAAATGTAATCATGCAAGGAACAACGGCAATAATCAGATCTGAGCAATAAACATTAAATCCACTCACTTATGAATAAACAAGTGAAAACAATAATTCTTTTAGGGCTAGCAAGCAAAGGCTTTTCTCCGCGTGGAGGGACAAAACAAAACGAGCGGCGAATGGTTCCTTTAAGTCACAAGATATTTGAAACAAAATTCTATGGTGTTATTTATCCAAGCAAATATAAGATCACAACACAATATTTAATGATGAAAACAAGAGTCCATACAACAATAAAAACACTCACGAAATATGGGGGGTTGCCGTAGGAGGGTAGATCGGGTAAGGTACGGCAATGCAGCATTTGAAATCTGAAGTTTTGTGGCTGGATCTGGAGGGGGGCTGGTGAGAGGGGTAGGAGTCTGTCGGTATGAATCTAGGCGGCTGTAAAGGGGCAGATCTGGGCGGTTTTTGGAGGGGTGGGATTCTAAACTGGGCGTTTTCTGGAGGGATGCTTGTCGGGATCTTAGAGTAGACTGGGCGGTTTTGGAGGGGCAGCAGGTTGGGGTTTTGTGGTGGACTGGGTGGATTTGGAGGGGGGGGGGGGGGGGGGGGGGGGGGGGGGGGGATCCGGTGTGCTGCCTGGGCGTGGGAATAGGAGGGGGAGTAGGATCGGCTAACTAGCTGGGCATGGAAACGGTGAGGGGAAGGGGCGGCAAGGGCTGTGGGACTGATTGGGGGTTGCGGATAGGGTTTTGGGAGATATATAATATTCATAGGCAATTTAAACAGATGCTGCTAGTCTATTAATATAACATAAAATAAAATAGCGGGCGATATATTTAAAAGTCGTGTCGGCCGATATATCGAAAAAAATCGGACATGTCGACCTATATTTTACAAAAGGACAATCTATTTTTTTTTTTAGAAAAACATATCGTTTTGCCCTAAAAAATGACATGTCGGAGGACATTTAAAACAATGCCTATAACAACTTGGTATCAGAGCTCTCGGTCGTCTTTCGACGAGACAACGACGCACACCAACATCTCTTCCGCTGCGATTCACGGACCCATCCAAGTTCCAGACGGGCCACTTCCCTCACGACCACTTCAAGCAGCCATTGTCTCGATTCTCCCCGTCCGCCAATCCTCCTTTCTACTCTTTGTTACAGGCTGCCATCGACAACAGAGCAGCCCCTCCCGGCCTTCAAACCAGTGACATCCTCCCCATCGACTTCAGCGCACGCGACTTCCACGACATCAACCTCGACTACTCCCTTCGATCCGCTCTACGCCTTCAGTCGGTGGCCTGCCTGCGTTTCCGCATCTCATGCGGCGTCAATTCCGCCACTCTGCATCGACGATAACCTGGACGTGTCTGGAGACATCTCTGTCGCTTGCTTCGTATTTTTCCAGCGGCGACCCAGGTGCAACTTCCAGTCGAGCCAGGTCTCTTCCACAGCAGTCCTATTCATGGGCTAGAGTATTCCTTAATTTATTGATTATTTTAATTAATTCTTCTAGTGAATTAATTAGGTAATTAATTAATTATCATGGACCGCAAGCTTAGTGTCGCGGAGATTGTTGCCCTCCGTTTGATAGAGGAAATGATGATCTCCTGGGGCACACGCATTCGGGACCCCGAAGTTCGTCGTCAGGACGCCATGATCACGCTCCTCCACAAACTTGATAATTTGATAACCGTCTTTCCGCCGAAGTTTGCACCTTCACTGTCGTTGTCACTTCTCATGCAGTCGCCATCTTCGTCGGCCACTGACGTGCCACGCTCTCCGCGGCGAATGCCCCTCCGCCATCACTTCCCGTAATTGTGCCACCCCACCACGGGCCACCTTCGTCAGTCACCGTGGTCACCGTCCCATCACCTCTGTCGGCCCTTGCTCGGTCGGCCCCCGCTCCGTCGGCCCCGACGGACCCGTTCCTGTTGTAGGTCGTCATTCCTTCGACAACCTTGTCACTGTTGCTCGCCGCCACTCCGCCGGATCCATTCCTGCCGTTGGCCCTAGCCCCTCGTACCGTCTTACCATTGTTGCCCGCCACCGCTCCGCCAGCCCCGACGGACCCAGTCCTCCACAGCCAACCTTTTTGTTGGCGCCGCAGCTTCTCGCCGATACCCCAGTCGACACGAACCGATACCAGGAGCAGTTCTGACAAGAAATTAAGGAGCAAAATGATCCGGTCGCCATGTGGAGTTCGAGCTTGAGGGCAAGCTCGATTTCAAGGGCAGAGGAAATGTTATGGATCTATTATTATTATTGTAATGAGTTATTAATATAATGAGTCGAGTCTGAGTCGAGTCATATAAGTCGAGTCGTAATTAGGGTATTATAGGTCTTTAGTATTTTATGCATTTTGTTATAATTACGGTCATATAATTAGGGGTCCTATATATATTGACCCTTAGAGGCTTGTATGAAGGGAAGCAATGAAAGAAACTCTATTTCCGGTCTTTGAATGAGATTTTGGAAGTTTTCTCTCTTGAGCACGCCTCGCTTAGGCAGACGCGGTCAAGGCTCCGTAGTATCTCCCCCACCATCATCTCCACCTTCGGTCACTCCTCCGACAATCTCGGAGTAGGCCCATAACATCCTCCTGCGCGAATATACGAATGTGGATCCCTCTTTGCGGCGAGCTAACTCTGATGGATCCCATCATAGGGTAGATGAAAATAAAATGGACATTGAAGCAGGGATTATATGGCTGGAGAGACACTTGGCCCATATGAATAAAATCCAACCTTGAGTTTGTGAAGTGTCCATGCAACTTAGAGGTGGCAAAAAATATCTGCTAAGAACCCAAGAAATCAAACAACAACAACACTCAAGCCTTTATCCCACTATAGTGGGGTCGGCTATATGGATCCTTTGTCGCCACCGTGCCCTATCTTTAGTCATAATCTCACTAATGCCTAAGTACATCATGTCTTTCCTTATAGTTTTATTCCAAGTCTTTATTGATCTACCCCTCCCCCATTTAACATGTCTAGGGACTAAACTCTCACAACGCCTAACAGGTGCCTCTAATGGTCTCCTTTGTACGTCTCTGAACCATCTTAGTCGAGCTTCTCGCATCTTCTCTGCAATTGGTGTCACTCATGTCTTATCCCTGATACATTCATTCCTAATTTTATCCAGTCTCGTGTGTCCACACATCCACCTAAGCATTCTCATCTCTGCGAATATACGAATGTGGATCCCTCTTTGCGGCGAGCTAACTCTGATGGATCCCATCATAGGGTAGATGAAAATAAAATGGACATTGAAGCAGGGATTATATGGCTGGAGAGACACTTGGCCCATATGAATAAAATCCAACCTTGAGTTTGTGAAGTGTCCATGCAACTTAGAGGTGGCAAAAAATATCTGCTAAGAACCCAAGAAATCAAACAACAACAACACTCAAGCCTTTATCCCACTATAGTGGGGTCGGCTATATGGATCCTTTGTCGCCACCGTGCCCTATCTTTAGTCATAATCTCACTAATGCCTAAGTACATCATGTCTTTCCTTATAGTTTTATTCCAAGTCTTTATTGATCTACCCCTCCCCCATTTAACATGTCTAGGGACTAAACTCTCACAACGCCTAACAGGTGCCTCTAATGGTCTCCTTTGTACGTCTCTGAACCATCTTAGTCGAGCTTCTCGCATCTTCTCTGCAATTGGTGTCACTCATGTCTTATCCCTGATACATTCATTCCTAATTTTATCCAGTCTCGTGTGTCCACACATCCACCTAAGCATTCTCATCTCTGCAACTCCCATTTTTTGCTCATGTACACTAATAAAAAAAATGATACAAAACCCAAGAAATCAAACAATTTATTTTTTTTGACATGTTCGATTCGGTTAGATTTATGTTCCAAATTTGGAGAAACCGATTAACCCAGCTTTTCCACTCGCATTTGATTTTATCTTTAAATGTTGGGTTCGATTTGGTTCCGAACTGACCATAATTTGAACAGAGTTGTGCTCACCCCTAAATCAACAAATACTAGTGTTAATGTATTTGTTGGAATCCTCCGTCGCCTCCCTACAGATTTTCATGTCGGCAAGGGAGTCTTGTGCACACTAATTTGTTTCTTTTTCTTTTTTGTACTTAAGCATGCTGAATATCACCACGATAGGAGTAATGAAGCTTCCTATTTTAACTAGTATTTCAAGTTTCTCTTTATTTCCCATTTAAGGTGTATAATGTGTGTATAATGAAGTTTAGATGCACGTGAAGTAAAAAAGAAATTACACATTTCTTCAAGGTGTGTGACCTGTTGTCTCATTTTTCGATCACACCAAAACGAGAACTCTACAGCATCAATTATTCATTATGATGACCGTTCACAGGGAACGAGGGCAAATGGTCATTCCTGACCAATAGCATTTTATTAACGACCCAAAATTTCTCGCCTGAGATGAAGAGGATTCTATGATCATGTCTTGGCTGTAGAACTTATGTTAACAGTTACTCCAACATTCGTTCTTGGCCTTTGTGATTTGTGTTGTACTCTATATGTGTATCCTCATTAGGACTTTAAAGCATAGAAAAATATTAAATATAAAATTGATTTTATCTTTACTCGTGGTATCTAATATGCACCCGTGATTTTATACGAAATTAGGGGTGAACTTAGCAAAGGCTCCACTAGTGGAAAGTCGTGGTAGCGGAGGATGAAAGTCAAAGTCAACCCATGATTTAGGGAGTGGGGAAGAAAGAGCAAAACCGCCACGCAACGTCCGCCGTGCGGTCGAACCAAGCTAGCGTAGTCTGGCCAGGTGCGCACCTCCCCCTCGCGGGATGCGGGCATGGTCGCTAAAGCCGCACCCCACCATTGCAAGGCACGGCCAAAGTCGCCCCCCCCCCCGAGGGATTGCGGCCAAAGCCGCACCACTTAAACCCTCAAGGGGTGCGGTCCAAGACCGCACCCCCTTGAGGGGTGCGGCCAAGGCCGGCCGCACTCCCCTTTGCGGGGTGCGGCCAAAACCGCACCCCCTTTGGGGGTGGGGGTGGGGGTGGGGGTGGGGGTGGGGGGGGCCAAAACCGCACACCCTTTAGTGGGGTGCGGCCGCCCGTTTTAAGGGGTGCGGTCGCCCGTTTTAGGGGGTGCGGCCAAAGCCGCACCCCCCGTCCTTTGAGGGGTGTGCTCTCCCTCATGGTCGCACCTCGGCATCGCTCGACTACTTTTTTGGGCTTCCAAATTCCTGACGCGCGCAGAACGGCTCCGCGCTCAAAACGCCTCCGCTTTCACCACGCGTGCGCAGTTAACATTCTTGATTTCCCAGATTGCAGGTCTTGTTCATTGATATCATTGTCATCAACGAAGACTGCCTGAACTGACCGGGGGGCAAGAGCGGCATATCCGAAAAATGGCGATCCATGTGCTCCAAATCGGCAAACGTGATTCGCCCGTCAGGTCATTACGGTGGTTACAACGCCAAAATTACCAGGCTACCCCTGCCCAAGGCTATAAAAGGAGCCCAGAGCCTTCATTTCAAGACACCTTGCCTTCAACGCCCGAGAGAGCTCCTTCGAAGATCCTTCAGAGTTCCCCTCCGGCGTTCGAAGAATCCTTCGAAGATCTCCTTCCGCCTTCGAAGATCTCCCTCTCCTTCGAAGATCTCCTTCGAAGGCAACTTGAAGATCTTCCGTAGGCTTCAGGAGATTTCCTTCTCCCTCAGATATTTTCCTCTTTCTCAACCTTCTCAACTCTCCTTGCAACGAGAGGTGGTATGTCACCATATTGCATTCTGCAATTTGTAACACCCAAAGATATAGTGAAATTTGGTCTGCACCGATCCGGCCACGTGATTTTTCCATTTCCGGGTTTTCCACGTAAAAAGTCTTCTTGCCAGCTGTCTCACTTTACTTTGACTGATTGCGCGCTCGGCTCAATCTAGAGCTGAGACGGTTCGATTTGATCTGGCCCCGTGATTGGCGCCGTTTGTGAGAAAAAGCGTTCCCGACTAGCTCTGAAAGCGATCTCTCTTAGAGACTGACAGTAATGGACATTCGCCAGGCAATTACGGACACGGGCAGTTCCTCCCTCCCCGCAAACTCAGGAGAGGGAGCGCCCGTCACTGCACCCGTGCTACCCCTGTGGCCGGCAAGCAAGCTCCTCTGGCGACGGAGCAAGTTCCAAACGATGGCATACATCGTCCAAGGCAATCCCCCTGTCAGAACGGATCCGGACATATCCAGTTCCATCTTGGCTCAAGCTCCCGCACTGTAAGAAGTTCCACGGAGCAGAAAATCCCTATGAGCATGTCAACTACTTCCTGGCCGCAATAGAGACATTCAGGCTTCCAGACCAAATTAGCTGCAAGATCTTCCCAGCGACACTTCGCGGCGACGCTCTCAACTGGTATCGGTCCCTGCCTAAGGGAATTATTCACAACTTCACCGAGCTATCCCATTTATTCACCGGATGGCATGAAGCTCGTGCACAGAGTATCAGAGAAGAGGCTCAGACGTGGAAGGAGCTCGGGTTGGACGGACCTCCCCATTCAGGGCAGACGGAGCATGACGGGCGTCAGGGGGGCGTCGTTGTAAGATCGCACCAAAAGGATCTCCGCGGAGTGTTGGATTTTGCCTTGCATGCGAGCATTGGGAATCCAGCATTTGAATTAAGGGCGTTGATAAGCCACCGCATTTCGTTCAATATCTTGTTCATGGCAACTGTGAGACGACTCAAGCTCCTCGGCGGGAACCTCAAGCTCGGAGCTAGCCATGCAGAACTCTCGGACGGAAGAAAAATAATACCAATTATAGGAAAGATCGTCCTCCCCGTCAACGTAGGGGCACTTTCAGAACCGGTAGAATACAACGTCCAGTTCGTCATCGCAGAAGCTGATTCACCGTATGACGCGATATTCGGGAGCGTCCTACTCGACATGCTGCGGCATGACACCTCCACGGCGGGCCGCATGGCAAGCAAAGGGAAAATCCTCCAAAATTCGGTTCGATGCCACAGCGTCGCGACGACCAAGATTCCTTGGATCAGCCATGAGCCCCCGCAAAGCCTGAATAGCAAGAAACTTCGCCCAGAGAAGAGCCGTGTGGCCTCAGCACCGACAACAAAACTGATCTCCCAACATCAACAAATCAACGAAAACTTGAAACCGTGGGCCGGAAGAGGAAGGGACAACAACCCCTCGCGGAAGCCGGTAGGCCTAATCAGAGCCAGTTGGTCTGTCCCCGAGGGCTGATGAACCAAAAAACCCGGGTCTACACCCCATTAAACGCCTCCCGCGAGCATATCTTATTTGTAATCTACAACAACAAGATCGGCAAGTGGTCAGGACCGCTCCCTCGCAACATGGGGAATCAATCCTAGTTTTGCGACATTCACATGGGCCTAGGGCACCATACGAATCAATGTATATGCTTGAAGGACGAAATCGAGCGCCTCGTCCAGTCGGGACACCTTAAGGTCTTTCGTAAAACAGCTCAAAAGCAAGCAGCTCGGGAAAAGGCAACTGGGGACCAGTCACCGGAGTGACCGACGCCTAAACCACCGCCGCACATCATGCTGGATGATCGGGAGAACTCGTGCAAACGCTACTCAGGAGAACCAAGAACCGGGCAGGAGAGCCCTACATTATCTACGCTTTTGTTTTGTTTGTTTAAAACTATTATCAGACATTAATCCGCAAGTTCGCATTTGTGCACGTGCGTTTTATTTTAATTAATTATGTTGTGATTGCTTCTAACTTTATCCCATTATAGGAATACTCACGTCACTGACCGCGCACTACCGGCTCGAATGCATCCGCTTTTCGCCGTCGTAGTAGGTCACGACACTGTCAGGGGTCTGCCCCTCTCACGGTCGCCAACGGTTCGAACACATGCTCTTCACCGCCACTCTGGGGCCAGTCCCCTTAACCGCGCACTGTCGGCTCGAACGCATTCGCTCTTCGCCGCCGCAGTAGGTCACGACACCGTCAGAGCCCACCCCCCCTCACGGTCGCCAATGGTTTGAACGCATACGCTCTTCGCCGCCACTCTGGGGACAGTCCCCCTAACCGCGCACTGCCAGCTTGAACGCATTCGCTCTTCACCGCCGCAGTAGGTCACGTCACCGTCAGGGCCTGACCCTCTCGTAGTCGCCAACGGTTCGAACGTATATGCTCTTCACTGCCACTCTGGGGCCAGTCCCCCTGACAACGCACTGCCGGTTCGAACGCATTCGCTCTTCGCCGCCGCAGTAGGTCACGGCACCGTCAGGGCTTGCCCCTTCGCGGTCGCCAACGGTTCGAACGTATACGCTCTTCACCACCACTCTGGGGCCAGTCCCCCTGACCGCGCACTGTCGGCTCGAACGCATTAGCTCTTCGCCGCCACAGTAGGTCACGAGACCGTCAGGGCCTGCCCCTCTCACGGTCGCCAACGGTTCGAACGCATACGCTCTTCACCGCAATCCTGGGGCCAGTCCCCCTGACCACCGCTCCGCAAACAATTAAAACAATGGAGTTACAAGATACACGCAAAAATAAAAACTACATAAGACAATAAAGTAACAAGATACAATGGCGTCGAACGCAGCGCTGTACATCGCAAAAAGGAACTGCAAACAGAAAAAGAAATGAACAAAACATAAGCAAAAGATAAAATAGAGGCAAAGATCAATCCTCATCTACATCAGAACGATCACCCTCCGAGAGGTCGCCTGCTCCAAGACCAGCAATGTCGCACCCGAACTTTCTCTTCATCATACGGAGAGTCTTCTGGATGCCCCTCCGAAAGGCAACCTCGCACTCATCCTCCAACAACGGGTCCACCTCCTTGGTCATGATCTCAGCACGAAGCTCCTCCAAAGTCCGGAATCGCTCCTCCACAAAAGCTAAGGAGTCCTTATACTCAGCAACCCCCGCAGCTTTGGTCTCTTAGATGCTCTGCTCCAAAGAAGACAACCTATCCACTTCGCTCCTCAAGAATCCCAGCTCTCCCTCCTGGCGAAATATCTCTCCTTGGGCCTCCGGTAGCTGGCGAAGGGCATCCTGAGCAAGTGCTTTGTCATTACCACATTCCTCTCACAACTTCTCAACCTCAGCTCGGGTAGAAGAAATATCCGACTCTAGCTGTCGGATACGGGTGGAGTCGCAATCCCTCTTCTTCTTAGAGTCGGACAAGGCATTCTTCGTTGAACACAGCTCCTCCTGAAGAACAAAGTAGCCGTCCTTAAGACCCACATAGCAGTCATTCAATATGTGAGCGACGTTGTTCAAAACACCGGTCTGCAAAAAAAAGAAACAGTTAGAATTTACAAAACAAAAAAGGAAAGCAAAAACCAGGGCAAAGACAGTCTCACTCACCGCAGAAGTCATCGTCTGTAAGAAGGAAGAGACTCGCCTTGCCGCCGCCAAAGGAGGCGGGTGGCGGCAAGTCTTCCTGTGGGACCTGACCAGCAGTATGAGATGCCAGAATCTCAACCTCGGGGTCGGCCGGAATCACCTCCACCATGCGGCTTATAGGACCGGCCTCGTGATCATGGCTCCTCGGTGCAGGAGAAGCGGGCCCCAAACCAAAACCCTTGTTCTTAAAAATGAGTTTCCTCTTCTTGCCGCGAACCAAAGGAACGGCGGCAGCACGCTCAACATCCCAAGAAATTCCGACCGAGAGCAATCTACTCTCCTCGACGCAGCTAGCAGCACAGTACAAGGCCTTCGTCAACCCCTCTCGATCAGGGAAACCCGAAACGGGCAAAAAGTCATTTTTCCGCCCCGTCTGCCGACGACAACGACCAGGAAGGTCTCTCCACAGCTCTGGCAACTCCCAACGATTTCGAACATACCCATAAAGGGTATTCCCATGGCGATAATCGCTCTTCTCTCCAAAATAGAACCACCTCTTGTTGCTACAGACCTCAATACGGTCGCTCGGATCAGTGAAGACCTTGCACAAGTCCTTGAAAATCTCCAAGGTAAATTGCGCACCATGTTCCCGGAAGAGCACTATCATCCCCATGATCTTCGTCATCCCAGCAGGAGTAAATTGGGAGATCGACACGCCGCAAAATTTGAATACTTCAATAGCCTCCTCCGAAGGAGGGAAGCAGGACCCAAACTTCAAACAGCTCTCTGAAAGGGTCATGAAACCGATCGGAGGATCCTGAGCCTGCTCATCCTCCCGAGGGATTTTCACTTCGACACTAGAGGGTAATCCCAATCGCTTTCGCCACATATCAATCTGTGCACTATCAAGAGTATAGCGTAGCCGCATCGTCTGCGATTGGCCGCCTCGTTTTGAAGCCTGAAAAAAGATAAAGGAAACAACTTTTTATTACAAAAACGCCAACCAGGAGCCCGCTAGCGCATTACCCGCGCGATGCCAGCAGCCACCGCGCACCAGGCATCCGACGACCCCACTACGCATCGCGTAGCAGGTATCAGACGGCCGGCAACCGCACAACGCACAAACCCGCCGGCGTGCGGCCGGCGCACGGCGTGCTACCCCGCCCGCGGCGGCTGGGCACCGCAAGGAGCGCAACCGCCCGCGGCGGCTGGGCACCGCAAGGCGCGCAACCGCCCGCAGCCCGGATGGCCTCCGCAATGCACGCACCCGCCCGCACGACGGACAGCTGATGAACAGCGTGCGACCCCGCACACATCGGCCGAGCACCGCAAGGCCCCCCCCCCCCCCCCCCCCCCCCCCGCGTCGGCCCGCCTCCGCGCGACGCAAGACCACGCGCGCCCCGGCCGGGTACCGCACGACACAAGCCACCCGCGCGCCGCACGCAGTCCATGTGTTTGCCAGCTCGCCGTCGCACGTTGCGCGCCCACGCGCGCGCCTGCCGGCCCACCTCCGTGCGGCGCCTCTCTCCCTCTCTCTCTTCCTCGCACAGGTTAGGGGCAATGTACCTCCGACATGGTTTGGCGCGCCTCGTACACCCACAACTCTGATTCAAGTCACCACGAGGAAGATGATTAAACTTTCGAACTCCTCCAAGCATCAACGTGGACTTCAAAGGTTTGGGGGGAAATTGATATGAACCAGTGATTTTATAGGAAATTAGAGGTGCTCTTAGCAAAGGCTCCACTAGGGGAAAGTGGTGGTAGTGGAGGATGAAAGTCAGAGTCAACCCATGATTTAGGGAGCGGGGAAGAAAGAGCAAAACCGCCACGCAACGTCTGTCGCGCGGTCGAACAAAGCTAGCGTAGTCCGGTTTGGTGCGCGCCTCCCCTGTAACGACCCAATTTTCAATACGCATTAAAATAAAATGAAGTTGGTGTGCGTATAGTAAAATGTAATGAGATGAAACTATAAAATAAGTTTGTTCAAAAAAAAATGTGCCAATAGAGAAATGAATGTATTAAGAAACTTAGTTAATAGTAAAATTGGTGTGCTAATAGAAATATTGAAAGAAAGAAATTGGGGTGCTAATAGGCATTTTGGTGTGCCAATAGAGGGAAATAAGCATGCTGGAGAGTAAGAGCGGTGGATTCAAGAGGCGGTGGATACTTCCGTTATTCTATTTAGCCGCTCGATAGTTCATTCACGTCTTCATTTCCGCCTCCTGGAGAGCCCGTCGAGCTAGGGCTGGTTACACCTCTTCTTTCTCATCGACGATGCTGAGCGTTCCGCTAGGGTTCGACGATTCCTTCTTCTAGACGACGGAAACAGCGCTAAGTCCTCCTCCTCTTCTTCTTCTTCTTCTTCTCGATTACTCTCTTACTGAGTTCTGCCGCTGGATCCTGCTAGGGCCGACGATCTTCTTTATTCCAGCCGGCGATAGCAATGATTTCCCCCTCTTCTCTCTCCGATTCTGACGCAGGAGTTCTTGGAAGAGCTCGAGCACCTGCTGCTGTTTGGTTGATTTCGCCGCCCGTCTGCTGCTGTTTGGTTGATTTCGCCGCCCGTCTGCTGCTGATTTAGGGCAAATCATCGCCGATTTCTGCTTCTCTACCGCTGGGTGCTGTTGGGGCCTCCGACTTCCTCTTCCTCCAGTAAATTCAGTGACTTCTCCCGCTGTGAGATTCCTCCTCCTGCAATTTAGGTTATATTATTGTTGTTGTTAAGCAAAGGTTTCAAAGGTTGGACGTATGACTAGGGTTTTTGGTGTAAATGTTGGCTGGATTTTTATGAAGGGATATATGTGAGAGGTTGTATATGAAGAATTTAGAGTGAGGGTTTTTATGAGGTTTTATGATGAATGTAATTGAATGTGATTATGTTAGGGTTTGTTGTTATTAACTAATGAGTGTGGAAGTTTGAAATTTGTGGGCTTTAGGGGAAATTGAGTTCTTCATGTTTTGTGTTGACCGACTCTTTGATTAGAGTTTAAACATAGATGTGAACTTGTGCTACTGTTGGCTACTTTTTGAGCGATTAGTGATCGCTTTTGAGGGTTTCGAGATTTGTTAATGACTGACCTTTTTCGTACCTTTTGAAGGTTAGGGTTTGAGTCATGGAGTTCATTTTGGTCGTCTTAGAAAGCCACTTTATGCTATTTGAGAAATTAAAAGATATTTCAACATTTCAGATATTTTCGTGGATGGCGTTTTATAACGGTGATTTCACATAATTAAAGGGAAAAAGAGAACCAATGTGAGTACTTATTTCTTTAATTATGCATAGCTTTGAATTATTTTGATACACACCTGATTAGCTTTTCATACTGAAAATATTTTAGTGAATGTGCATTGACATGAAATTGAAATTGTTTGCATTTATGAAGCACGGATAATTATGAAAATTGCTAGAACCTGTTGAATCGGAAATAATAAGAATTAAGTGATGATCTTAAAAATGTTTGAATAAAACCAATGATACCTGATACGAATGAATACGTGAATACGAACAGAACGGAAAGAAAATAAGCATCGATGCAACGGAAATGATAAGGGTTAACCCAGTAGCCGTAGTGGGGGTGTGAATACGCTACGGCGGAATGTGTTTTTGAGCTTTATTTGAGGTCGTTGAAGGCCAGAGGCCGTTGAAGGCCAAGAGGGCGTTGAAGACCAAGAAGGGATGAATCTACAGCAACCCTTATGATTTCCTAATTTAATAAAGCGAAAGATAAACGAGGAATCTGATTTAGAAACTGATTATGAGAACATCTGATGATTGACGATGGAAAATAAATTGACTGAACTACAGTTGAAAGAATTCGAAATTGATGAACAGATTTCGAATAAAAGAAATGAAACGACCGTGAACGAATAAAGACTGAATGTGAATAGAAGTTACGAAGAAACTAAATGAATACAAGAATTTGAAAAGTAAACGTATCGTTATTGATATGTCAATTTCTATTTAATGCATTTATCTACTGCAATTTGAATTCGATGATGAAAGGTGAATAAAACTTCTGATAATTGAAAGTGACTCATAAGAGATATGAACGAAGAAGGAATATAAGAATGAACGAATATGAACGTGAATGAATAAGACTAGAACATTCGACGAAATGAACTTGAATAAACATAAGAATATAAATAACTTGAAGAACCTAAAGAACTGTATGCATATTGATACTGATATTTCTTGTTTGCATGTACAGCAGTTAAAGAAGCATGTTATTCACTTAGTCATATTCGTTATGACTAAGCCCGTTGACTTCATTTTTTTAGGAAGATGCGCGTTTCCTGAAGACCCTTAAGAAATTAAAGTGGTCCAGTGAAGAAAGAAAAATTAAAGATCAGGCTAAGGTATGAAGTTTTTATTATGTGTTTTATTTTGTATTCACTATACTTACTTCTAGAACATCCTGACATAAATGAAATGAAAATAAGTTTTGATACAGATTTTATGTGGGGTCTGAATAGGAGCCTCACATCCCCCTCGCGGGATGCGGCCATGGTCGCTAAAGCCGCACCCCACCATTGCAGGGTGCGGCCAAAGTCGCGCCGCCGCACCCCTCCTTGTGGGGTGCGGCCAAGGCTGGTCGGCCCCCCTAGGGAGTGCAGCAAAAGCCGCACCCCCTTAAGGGGTGCGGCCAAGACCGCACTCCCTTGAGGGGTGCGGCCAAGGCCGGCCGCACCCCCTTAGGGGGTGGCCCCTTAGGGGGTGCGGCCATAACCGCACCCCACATAGGGCGCGCTCAGAATGCCTCCGCGCTCACCGCGCGCTCAGAACGCCTCCGCGCTCGCCGCGCGCTCAGAACGCCTTTGCATTCACGACGCGCGCGGCAGTTAACCTTCTTGATTTCCCAAATTGCAGGTCTTGTTCGTTGTTATCATTGTGATCAACGTAGACTGCCCGAACTAACCGAACTGCCCGGGGGCAATACCGGCATATCCGAAAAATGGCAATCCATGTGCTCCAAATTGGCGAACGTGATTCTCCCGTCAGGTCGTTACGGTGGTTACAACGGCAAAATTACTAGGCTACCCCTTCCCAAGGCTATAAAAGGAGCCCAGAGCCTTCATTTCAAGACACCTTGCCTTCAGCGCCCGAGAGAGCTCCTTCAAAGATCCTTCAGAGTTTTCCTCCGGCGTTCGAAGAATCCTTCGAAGATCTCCTTCCGCCTCTGAAGATCTCCCTCTGCTTCGAAGATCTCGTTCGAAGGCGACTTGAAGATCTTCCTTAGGCTTTAGGAGATTTCATTCTCCCTCAGAGATTTTCCTCTTTCTCAACCTTCTCTACTCCCCCTGCAACGAGAGGTGGCATGCCACTCTCTTACATTCTGCAATTTGTAACACCCAAAGATACAGTTAAATTTGGTCGGCACCGATCCAGCCCAGTGGTTTTTTACTATTTCTGGGTTTTCCACATAAAAATTTTTCTTACCAGCTGTCTCACTTTACTTTGACTGATTGCGCGCTCGGCTCACTCTAGAGCTGAGACGGTTCCATTCAACCGGTTTAACGAGAACGTCGAGCGACCCGCAACAGTATCATAGCAATATTGCTCTCTGCCCTAATTTTCTCTCAGCATGACCGAAGCGCATTCGCCCCTCCATCCTATTTTTCCTTGAATTCTTCACATTCTGGATTCAAATTGGCGACCTAATTCTTTTCTCTCCTGAAGCTTCTCTCGTGAAGCTGTTCTTCAATCTTGTTCTTCAATCTTGTTTAATTGGCTCTTGATCTTCTTCCACGGGAACCCTAGTAATAAGTGTCATCGGATCCCTTCTGAGGATCCTCATCGATATTCTATTCGGTTGATATCCTATTCCACTTCATCTCCCATCTCTTGAGCTCGTGTAGCGCCTATAGTTGCATGTAATGGAGCCCACATGGTTCAAGTTAAGGTATTGATCATCAGTTTAGAAAAAAAATTGGCAAGCCATTCCTTGTGGAAGTCGTTCAAGGGTGTATGTGATAATCAAGGCACCTATCACCGGTGATGTGATATCTTGTTCTCTCTCTCTTGTTGTTATGGGTGATTTTATTCACCTTCCTTCTCAGACAATTGTTCTGCTAATCGCACCTATAGAAATGCGCCCATGATGATTGTTGTTACCATCAAGTTAGATGGGACCAACTATTTACGTAGATCTCGCTGCTTTCAGGTTTTTTTAGGCGGCCACATGAAACTTGACCGCCTGATGGATGTCCCTCTTCCTATTGACTCTCGTTGCTCTATATGGCATCATGATGACTATTGGGTGATCTGATGGCTTCTAGTCAGTATGGCATCTCAAATCTCCTTAACTGTGATATATCTTCCCACAACTCATCTGACCTGGGAAATTGTTCAAATAATGCATGCACACACAGGTAATGTTTCTCGCATATACGATTTCTATGGGTGAATATTCTCAACTCGACAGATGGATGTAACATCCCTTCTTGCTTCTTATTATTCCACCCTGAAGATGTGGGATGAACTAAATGAATATCAACCTCTTACTGTTGATTCATTGCTCAAGGGACAATATGGTGCGTAAACTGCAGAAGGTAATATATGGCCTCAAACAGAGTCAGAGGGGTTGGTATGAGAAGTTTAGCCAGGTGGTCACTATGGTGGGGTTCCGATGAAGTCATGTCGATCACTTATTTTTAACTGAACTACTCGAGATGGACCAGCTATATTGATGATATAAGTTGATATTTTTTGTCAGGAACTTATACATCAGGTATAGAAAATGCCAAATCACAATTGCGCAAACACTTTGTAACCAAAGATCTTGGCAAACCGAGATACTTTCTAGATATTAAAGTAGCAAATAGTTCTAAAGGGATGGTTCTAACCTAACAGAATTATGTTACTAATCCTTTGCAGTAGACTGAGTTACTTGGGTCAAAACCGATCGATACACCTCTAGAGCAATAAAAACATACAGTACGGAGATGAAGGTCATGAAGACAAGTCTCAGTGTAGAAGATTAGTCGGCAATTTGCTATACTGGACTATTACTCATCCGGATATCGTCTTTATTGTTTGGGCTATTAGTCAATTCATGGAGTATCTTAAGAAGTGCCACTGAGACGCTGCTATTCGGATCTTGAGATTTGTGAAGAAAGCTCTAGGGTAAGGATTTCTATATAAAAGAAGTGGGCATCTCAAGATTAAGTCATACTCTGATGCTGGCTATGTTGGAACAAAAAGTGACATACTCTCTACTTTAGGGTATTGAACATAGGGGGGATATGTCTTCTGTTATAGCAAGAAGCAAAATATGGTGATTCGGTCTAACATGGAGGCAAAATATTGTATTATGACACATATTGTATGTGAAATGATGTGGCTAAAGAATCATCTAGTTGATCTTGGTGTACAAAATACATTGTCACTTCCTATGCATTATGATAACCAAGTCATCATATACATCTTCGACACTCTTGTCTTCCATGAGAAGACCAAGCATATCAAGGTGGATCACCGCATTATTAGGGATGTAATAAGCAATCTAATCGATACCTTGTTCACTCCAGAGGACCAAAGTGCGAACTTTTTAACAAAACTTCTCCCGATATCTCATTTTTGTTATCTTTGTAACAAGCTGGACATAATCAATATATATGTTTAAACATGAGTGAGTGTGCTAACATTCTATCTGGATAGGCTCTTGGTCTTTGTGCTGTGTTTTATTCAATATATTGTGTCCTCTTTAGGTCTTGTAAAGCGCAGAGAAAGACAAAATATACAATTGATTTTATCTTTCCACAATGAAATCAAGATCAATGAGCAATTAAGCATTGCATGTTCCTTCCTACTATTGAGAAATATGTATAATCATACGCCAATTAAAAAAGAGGGATTCTGCGGCAATTTATGCGCCAACTAAAAAAGAGGGACTCTGTGGCAATTTATGCGCCAACTAAAAAAGAGGGATTATGCGGCAATTTATGAAGTCAAGATAATTCAAGGGCATGTCTCATCGGCAGCACGATGCTCACCACACCTTATGTTGAATCCATTTTTATCAGTTGAGGAATCAGCGTTAGCTCCATTATGTTTGTGAAGATCTTGCTAAGTATGACTAGAGAGTTAAGAGCTACTCAAAGACCAGATTAAATACAGAGTTGAAGTAAAGATAAAAATTCAAAATATAAGAGATACAAATTATATGTTCGTATTCAGCTATTTACTCTATCTAGTAAATGTTACAATCTCTATAAAAAAAATCCAAAGATAGAACTTACTTTCTTCAAAAATGATCCCTTAGGAGTCTTTCTTTTGCAATTTTTTTTTTTGAAATATTGCATATGCATTAGAAAGATAAACAAAAGTACCAAGCTAAGCTATTACAGAATGTCATCCAAATCAGACTGGACAAGCTCAACAAACTCAGAAGGAGTCCCACTAAGACTAGACCAAACAAAATCCCCACACATAGCAAAACGAGCCACCCTATTCGCCTCACGGCAAGCATGCTGAAATCGGGGCTGGGGTGAGCCGTTGAGTAAAGATAAGTCCTCATCACCATCATCAATCGCACTCCAACTGCCACGCAGCAAGCAAAAAAAATCTTTTGCAATTTATAGGTGGTAGTATTTTTTGCCTCTTCAGTTGAGAATTCATTAGCGGGTCCGTTGCGCATAAACACAAGATTTATGTGCTTCACTCCAACACAAGCCACAAACAGATCGTTTTACTAGATAGAAGTGTAAAGGGAGCTTGAAACATCCGGAGGAAAGTCTAAGTGGAACTTTCTCTTCGTTGCCCCCAGCTAGGTATATATAGAAGAATACCTAGGGTTAAGCCCCCGAGCCCGTTATATGTCCGAATATACCTTTACAATCTCCTCTTATATTCGTGACTAATAACGGTAACGTTTCAGGGTGCTGGAGAGCAGACAAAAATAATAATTCAAACTAAACAAAACATTCAGGATAGATCATACTAATTAACACATGAAAAGATTTTTGCCTAAACGGCAAACCAAAAAAAACACAGATTCTATCCCAAACATAGTCTGAATAGTTATTACAAAACAACATGAATTAAAACGTTTGATGATTCTACTCATCTAGTAGATCATCGTCATCCATGTCCAAGTCTACTTCTCCTCCATAATCTCCATTGTAGCCTGCAAGGAATTTCATGAGACAGACTCTATGAATTCATAAACATATGCAGTGACGTTTAAAGTAACCTAGCTCTTACTAAATGAGCTTAGCACTTCTAGCAACGGTGAAGTAACTCTGTCAGCATCTCATCTAGTCTAACTAGAACTAGTCACGTTATCTTACTCATTACTGATCACTATGTGCCTCACCAACACATGTGGGCACACATCACGTGCAACATTATCAAATGTGAAATAATGTGCTGTGACCAATAATGTTTAGATTAACTTTTACAACGACTTTCAATTTCCAGTTGAATAACTCTCGAATCAACTTACAATGAGAGTGGTGCTTGGTTATCAAGTGTGGAATAACCGGCATCAAACCATCTTGGGTTTTCATCAAGAAATTATTTGGGTTTTCAGTCTGTTATTAGATGCTTGAATGTTGCGATTATAGGTTCTCACTGTCAAACCATAAACTGCGGAGGAAAGTTTCATACATCTATGAACTTTAGTCTCATTTCCCCCGATGTTTTTATTGTGAGAGCTCTATTCAATCCTTTGGTTAAGGGGTCTGCAACATTGTCTTTCGATCTCACATCAATTAGGGTCATAATCCCTTGACTTGTGAGAGAGGTCAACCAGGATTGTTTCAGCCTGAGATACCTTCTTTTGCCATTGAACAAAGAGTTCGTAGCAATCGTTTTAGTAGCCTGATTGTCGCAGTAAACTGCAACAGAACTCATTTTCAGGCTCGACAAAGGAATGTCCATCACCAAATCTCTCAGCCATTCGGCTTCTTCTCCTGCTGACGCAAGAGCGTAGAGTTCGAATTCCATAGAAGAGAGTGCAATACAAGATTGCCTCTTGGACTTCCAGGCTACAGCTGCTCCTCCTAGTGTGAACACAAAACCACTAGTGGACTTGCTGTCATTTAATTCTGAGCACCAAGATGCATCAGAATAACCTTCAAGAACTGAAGGATGACCAGTGTAAACTAAAGCATACTTTTAGGTGTGCTTTAAGTATCTCATTAGCCTATCTAAGGCGTTCCAGTGGTCTTTACCAGGATTACTAGTGAATCTGCACAACATGCCGACCGTAAAGACTATGTCAGGTCTAGTGCAGACCATGGCATACATGAGGCTACCAAGCAGTTTAGAATAATCTAACTGTCTAACCATAGCTCCTACATTGGGCTTTAGGCGGTTAGTGTAGTCGTATGGTATCTCAGATGCTCTACTGGCACTGTATCCTCACGTGTCCAGCATGGACTTTATGTAGTGGCTTTGACTTAGGGAGATATCATTCTTCCCAAAGCTCACTTGCATGTCTAGTATAGTGTTAGCTACACCTAGATCTTTAATGCTAAATTCTTTTATTAGATCTGACTTAACGTCATCCACTTCGGATTGATCAGACCCTAGAATGAGCATATCATCTACGTACAAGCATATTATGGCGACTTTATCCGATCTATTACGTATGTAAAGACATTTATCCGAGAGACTCGACATGAATCCCATGTTCTTTACACTATAGTCGAACTTCTCATGCCATAATTTCGGTGCTTGCTTTAGTCCATATAAAGACTTAAGTAATTTACAGACTTTCGTTTCGTGATCGTCTACAATGAAACCTTCAGGTTGACTCATGTATATCTCTTCGGTCAGATCTCCGTTCAAGAACGCAGTCTTAACATCCATTTGATGAACAATAAAGTTCTCAATAGATGCAATAGCAAGGAGAACCCGAATGGTTGCTATGTGACACACGGGTGAGTAGACATCAAAATAATCTACTCCGGTTACTTGTGTGAAACCTTTAGCCACCAGGCGTGTTTTATACTTAGTTACGCTACCATTATGATTCAATTTCTTTTTCAGAACTCACTTACACTCTACGGTTTTAGCCCATTTTGGATTATCAACCAAAGTCCAGGTGTTATTCTGAAGAAGAGAATTCATCTCTTCATCTTTAGCTTCTTTCCAGAGTAGTGAATCCATGGATCTCATCGCTTCCTTATAGGTGGATGGATCGGCCTCAACGTGGTAAGTAACTACCGAAGGTTCTAGGAATTCGCTCTCTTAGAGAAGTCCTTCTAGACTCTAGGCCAGAGTTATCTACCGGAACGGGATAGGAGGTGTTCGATACTGATTCAGGATCTTCCTCAGTAATAGTTGTTTGCATACATGGGATTGTTAAGTTCTTGTCTTTGAGAAATTTATCCTCGAAGAACACCGCATCCCTAGATTCTATTATGATATTATTAGAAATATTAAGGAACCTATCTGCAGCACTATCCTCAGCACAACCTAAGTAGACACAAGTATTGGTCCTAGGTCCAACTTTAGGTCGTCTAGGGTCAGGAACCCTGACATAGGCTATACAACCCCAGGTCTTAAGTCGAGTAAACGACGGGGGTCTCTTAAACCAAAGCTCGTAGGGAGTAACCTCTAACTTAGCATGAGGAACCTTATTCAGAATGTGATTCGCAGTCAAGACTGCTTTGCCCCAATAAGCGGAAGGCATGCCTGCAGTGAGCAGCATAGAGTTCAACATCTCTGTTAACGTTCTATTCTTGCGCTCGGCTATGCCGTTAGATTGGGGGGAGTAAGGAGCAGTGGTTTCTGCTATGATGTCCTGTGAAGCAAGAAAGCATTTGAACTCACTGGACATATATTCTCCTTCTCTATCACTCCTAAAATGTTTTATTTTCATGCTTAGTTGGTTTTCTACCCTGGTTTTGAAAAGACAACTTTTCAAACGCTTTATCTTTAGTTTTAAGCAACGAAATATGACAAAATCTCGTCCAGTCATCTATAAACGTGATCATATACTTCCTCCCACCTCTAGTGACAAAACTCTTAAAGTCACAAATATCGGAATGTATAAGCTCAAGAGGTGTTGTGCTCCTAGTAACAGTGCCAAAAGGTTTCCTAGTGATCTTAGTCTGAGCGCACACTTCGCATTTTTCAAGTGGAGACTTAGTGTCTAATGTGATCTTGTGAGTTCTAGCTACTTGGAACATTTTCCTGTAGTTTACGTATCCTAGTCTCTCGTGTAGAGTCCTAGGGCTAACTAAGTTCAATTGAACTTGTTGGACTACCTCACTTGCTAGACTCAGACGGTACATCCTATTTTGGACATAAGCACATCCAAAATAGTGCGAGTTAACTGACAAAGTTACCATGCCGCTACAGAAGCTAAGCGACATACCCGCATCACATAATAGACTGATAGACACTAAGTTAGCAGCTATTGAAGGAATAAATTTAACATTCTTCAAAATTAAAGACTTACCTGAGGAGAGCAGCAGAGTTGCGTTCCCCACCTTCATCACGTCAGCTGTGTCTCCATTTGCCACAGTTACTGATTCCTTTGCATCCTTCAGCTCTGTCAGAAGATTAGCATTGTTGCAAACGTGGCACGTTGCCCCAGAATCCAGGTACCACTCCGTGCTGGCCGGCGCGGGTCCGACCATTGCAACAAAGTCGGATGGCTCAGCTTGGCTAACCAGATGGGCTCGGTTGCCTTCTTGTGGTGCCCAGGTTCTTTCTTTCCTCGGTAGCTTGCAGTCAGATGCGCAGTGTCCCCACTTATTGCAGTTATAACATTTACTCTTAAATTTCTTAGAGGGTCTACTTGGGCCTGCAACCTGGGGGCTACTACGAGACGTTTTGGTCTTGTGAGGGGGAGGAGGCCGCTTGGAGCTTGAAATCATGTTGGCAGCAGCCTTCTGCTTACCAACAGCTTCCAAAGCGTGCTTCGTCCTGTTCTCGTCCTCAATGCGTATGAAACGCTTGAGGTCGTTCAACCTGCATCTTCTTGCGGTACATTTCCGTTTTGAAATTGTACCACGATGAGGGCAATTTATACACAATCGTGCCCGCAACAAAACTATCGGGCAGACTAATAGACTCACTATACAGAGAATCAATTAAATTTTCAAAATCAGATACCTGAGGGAGAATGACTTTCTCCTCGTCGAAACTGAAGGAGTGGAACTTGTCCACTAGGTGCGTCTTAGACAGGTCCTCCTCCTGCCTGAAGTGCTCCTCCAGTGCCTCCCAAATTGCCTTAGCTGTCTTCAGCTTCATGTACGTCTTCGCCAGATTGGAAGAAAGGCAGTTCAGCAGGTAGTCCCTGCAGAAGTCTTCATCAGAAACCCACTGTGCCTCGTCAGCAGTCCCTACGACCTCCGCACCATCAGACTGAATTGTGTAGAACACGTTCAGAAACTTCATCCCGAACTGAATATTCAACTTCCAGTCGTTGAACTCAGTCGCCGTGAACTTCTCCAGCTTTATCATCGGAATGGGGGATGCCATGGAGTTCCCCTTCATCATTGTGCTTGGAGACGGCGGCGGCGGGAAGAGGCGGAAGGCGGCTGAGGGGGATCTGGAGGCACGGGAGAACCACAGCGCACGGGCAGTGGCTGCTGAGAAGCGCACGATCAGAGGTCGTGCGTGAACTGCTAAGCGCACGATCAGTGATCGTGCGGGGTACTGGCTGCTGAAGAGCACACGATCAGCGGTCGTGCGCGAGGGGTCGAGCGCACGATCAGCGGTCGTGCGCCAACACCCTTCCTTGCAAGCAGCGGCTTCGTCTTCTTCGCACGAGCGGCAGATCTAGGGCACGGAGACTGAGGCGTCGGCGGCAGATCTGGACGACGGGAGCGGCGGCGCGACGGATCTGAGGCGGGAGACAAAGGATCCGGCGAATCCGGCGACTGCACGCTGCAGATCTGGAACTTGGAGCAGCGAAGACAGCAGCGGCTTCGATCTCCTTCGACGAGCGGCAGCGGCAACAGCAGAAAGAAACCTCCCTCGTCGATCGCGAGCGGCAAGAGCGGCGGGAGAGGCGAAACGAACTGCGACGGGAGCGGAGGATCGCGAAGGCTTCACGTCTGCTGTAAGGGTGTAATACATTGATGGCATATTTGTAAATAAGATGAAGAGGAATGTGGGCATTATGCATTAACCACTTGTAATAGGACAAGTGGCAAAACCTTGTCATGCCTAAGGCTCTAGGCCTCTCCTTATATAAAGAGGTGTTATGTGTTGTAATGGATATGATGAAGTTTAATAAGAGTTTAGTTTCTTTAGTTGTCTCCTCTTTGCCTCTTTCCCTTCGTCTTTACCCCTAGCTTCGTCTCTCGTCTCCGGCCGCCTCGTCTCCGGCCTTCACCTCTATAATTCTAGTGTCGGCGATCCCACCGACAAACTCGTAACGACTTTTGGATCGTTACAATGGTGCTCTCGTTAGTGTTCTCATTCCTCCATCAACGACGTTGAAGATCGACATCAATTTAACGCCATTTCTTCTAGCAAACATTTTCAAGAATTTCAAGATTTGTTAGCCGCCAGCTCCTCCCCGTCAACCACTGCTTTCTCGTCGAAACATCCATATCTGCAATTCAAGAACGGTGCAATAGTTTTGGAACAACGATCTTCCGTCACTCAAGATCTCCTATCAACGCCATTCGTCTCAAGATTCCAAAAAAAGACGGACTCGCCGAAAACCAACCAGAACGGCGGAGCGTCATCGACCAACTTTGGCTTCTGGTTCGGAGTGCCATTTCACCAGCGAACTCGGCGGAAACCAACAAGAGTGGCGGCACCGTAAACCAACAAGAGGGCGAAGCGCCGTCTCATCGTTGAGAGGGCCGATTTTCATTGAAAGTCTTCCACCTCTGATCCAATGTTCCTCCTCAGGCGAACTCACCGGAAATAAACAAGAACGGCATCTGCGCAAGATCTGCCATCAGCATTACTTGGTTGTCTATCGTCCGAGTTTATTGACACCCGATTCTTGCACAAGCGGAAAACTGGCTATCCATCTTGATATCCATCTTTATTCCTGTCCATGGCCGGCTCTCCGGCAAAGCACCCAGTATCATAGCATAGCAGGGGAATCATAATGATGGAGGGTTTTTCCCGCCATCACCAGCAGCTGCAGAGCAGCGGAACATTCAAGTACCTGCCAGGGAGCTATCAACCGCTACCACACCTCATGCAGAGCCCGATGCTCGGCCTCCCTCCTTACCACCATCGACAGAGCTACTCAAACCAAACCCCAAAAGCTCTACCGCCGCAACATCAAATGTGCTTTCATCCACCACAGCAGCATGTGGAGATGGCACCTCCGGCCGCTCCTCTGCAGCCTTACCCTCCGCCTCAACAAAATCAATCTCTCTTGTTCGATAGAAGTTTATATGGCGCCGCCGTCGCTCCAAGTTTACACGGAACCGCCGTCGCTTCAAGTTCATACGACGCCGTTGTTGCCCAAGGTTCTTACGGCGCCGCTGTCGCTCCAACCTCATACGGTGCCACCATCGCTCCAAGCTCATATGGCGTCGCCGTCACTCCAAGTTTTTCCACTATGGGCCCAGGTTTTCAACAGTCCTTCGATAGAGGAGCAGAGAGAAGTTCAGCAGGCCATGGAACTGTGGCACTTCATGGAGTTCCATATGTGGCAGACCATTACTCCGGTCAACCACCTATGCAAATGAGCTCCCACTGGGCTCTTACGCATCAAACCAGCACAACATATCACTTTTCTTCACCTCATAACCAGCACAACGGATCACTCCTAGCAACTCCGGTGAACAATTTTGAGCGACAAGATTCTTTGGGAGAAATGGATATGCTGACATTGGACAGCAGATACGAGGACCAATTGGCCAACTCCATGGCCAATTTCGATTTCACCTACCATTTGCAAGATGTGGTTGCACAAATTACCTCTTTCAAGATGGAAAGCAATCAACATTTTGATCGTTTAAAGGACGGAATGCTCAAAATAAGCCAGGGAATTCAAAGTCTTTCCGCACTGATCAATTCCCATGGAGACGGGATGATACCAACTTCCACGGAGCTTTTCAATATTGGGCTTAAAAATGATCATTCGGAGCCCTCTCCGGGTTTCAAGGAGATAAAGAACGTCGTTCTTGAAGATGCTACTTCAAAGTTTTTGCCGAACCTCAAGAGAATCAAAAACATAGAGGGCGCTCATGCTCACAAGACTCAAGTTGCAGGTCAGCCACATGATGATACGAGTTTCCGCAGCCATGTATCATCTTGGACAACTCTCATCGATCATCGCTCGCTGATTACATGCATAATTTGGGTCTTTGATCCAGGTGGGCTCAAATGTCAAGATCGCCAAACGCCAACTAATCAGTTCAAAATGACTTCACCAAAATCAAAGATGGCCATATTTTTTCTCCTATTCTTTTGAAAGAGGACTCAACGACGCGGGCGTCGTTTTTCGGGCAGGGTAGGAATGTAAGGGTGTAATACATTGATGACATATTTGTAAATAAGATGAAGAGGAATGTGGGCATTATGCATTAACCACTTGTAATAGGACAAGTGGCAAAACCTTGTCATGCCTAAGGCTCTAGGCCTCTCCTTATATAAAGAGGTGTTATGTGTTGTAATGGATATGATGAAGTTTAATAAGAGTTTAGTTTCTTTAGTTGTCTTCTCTTTGCCTCTTTCCCTTCGTCTCTACCCCTAGCTTCGTCTCTCGTCTCCGGCCGCCTCGTCTCTGGCCTTCATCTCTATAATTCTGGTGTCGGCGATCCCACCGACAAACTCGTAACGACTTTTGGATCGTTACATCTGCAGGAACTCGCGGACGAACGGCGCGATCGGCTGCGGCTTCTCCTTCGGACGGGAACGAGCGAACCCTTAGGGCTGTTTCGAGAATGTAGAGGGAGCTCGAAACATCCGGAGGAAAGTCTAAGTGGAACTTTCTCTTCGTTGCCCCCAGCTAGGTATATATAGAAGAATACCTAGGGTTAAGCCCCCGAGCCCGTTATATGTCCGAATATACCTTTACAAGAAGAACAAATATATACATGAGAAGAGGCGTCGTCCAGGATTTTTTACACATCTTGAGCTCTTGAGCTTCGAATAAGAATCGTTCTATTGACAACTCCGGGCTAATATAATTTGAATACAAAATCTCAACACTTAATTTATATGAAATGTTGAATGACACGTTTTTGAGAATCTCCACAAAAGTTAGAGTCGACGCAGTATAATAAGCACGAACTAATAGCATCGAGGCAGTCTTTCAAGTTCTTGCAAAAAGGAACACTCACGCTGAGCATCGTCGAATTCTTTAATGGCTATGTAGAAATAAGAAGACAATTTTTAGTGTGCATGCATATTACCTTGAAGAAGGCGAAGCAGCATCAACATGCTGGCGTTGATACTTGGCGGGATAATATGCCCCATTACAGTTCCTGGATTCACCACCACCACATCCAACCCATTCTCCTTGGAAAAATCCCAAGCTTCCTTCTCCGCCATGGTCTTTGAAGCCGGATACCAGAGCTGCGCGAGCAAAAACACACAATTACTAGTTTAAGCCCACCCAGAGTTTCCCGAGAAGATATTTTTTGACAAAATACTCGCCCCGTTCTGCCGGCAGTAATCAAGATCCGTCCAGCAACTCTCGTCCTTAACTACGTCCGCCGACCATCCGGGGCTCGGCACGATCGCCGATACGGATGACGTCACCACCACGCGGCGAACGCCCGCATCGTGGGCCGCGCGCAGAACGTTAAGCGTGCCCTTCACCGCGGGATCAATCAGCTGCGCTTCGGGATCGTGAACGCGGTCGATGATGCAGGGAGAGGCGAGGTGAAAGACGCCGGAGGCGCCGTGAACGGCGGCGACGACGGAGGCCGGATCGAGAAGGTCGATCTGGAAGAGGCGGAGATGCGCCGCAGCGCCATCTAGGGCTTCGAGGTGCTTCGTCTCGCTGTCGTCCTCTGCAAGGAGAAACCATTAGGTGGGAGAGCCACTGGCTGGCATTCTTTTTGAACAGTGAAAAGGGGAGAAAAGAGATGGTACGGATGTTCTGGACGGTGGCATTGACGGCGTATCCCCGGTCGAGGAGGAGGCGGACGAGCCAGGTTCCGATGAAGCCACTCCCGCCGGTAACGCAAACTTTCTCTCTGCTCGCGGCCATCTACTTCGCACTGCGTGACTACCAGCAGCTGTGTAGTCCCCAGTTGGATCACCTAAAAATAGAGTAGTGCTATGGACAATCATAAAAAGGCTATGGACACGCCGTTATACATTAATAAAGGTGATTGATATACCACACAACTCTGGCTATTCGCAACCCATGTTTTAAGTTTTAAAAATAGAAATAAGAAATTCTACCCCAACATAATCGCAGCCCACTTTCTTTTTCCCGATACGAGCGGTTTTCCCCCTATTCCGCTCAGTTCGTCGTTGTCTTGCCCACACCCTCGCCCAGAGGTGCTTCGCCCGCTCCCCATTCCGCCTCCAACGTTGAGGTATATCGTCGGAGGGACTTCAACGGATGCTATTGATGCCCTAATTCATTTTCCATCATTTTTTCTTTTTTTTTTTATTTATTTTAAGGTTAATCTTACCAACAAAACATGATGAGAGTTTAAAATCTTCTCGTATTTTTTAGATTATAAAGTGTTTTTTTTGTGTGCTAGTCTTTTTAATCTTCTCTTTTTGGCGAGTTTTAGGGTTCATTTCTCCCAAAAAATTAGAAGTTTAAGAATAAAGGAGAATTAATGGGCATTATCTAAAAGCAGTTTAGAAGTTGAAATTTAGAAATCTAAATGCGATTTTTTTGGGCTACGAATAACAATATGGTGTACAAGTTGCGGTTTAGGGGCTGCATATCAAAGTGTTGTGCATATCTAGTAAAGGGGTCCGTATATTAATTGCCTTAATAAAACATTTCAAAACCCTTCTTTCATTCTTATTTTGCTGCCGCTAAGTACAGCCTGCCCACGATAGGGTTTGCTCCCGAAGTCTTCGCTGTCAGGATTCCTCTCTGCCCCTGAAAGCCGACTCCACCATCGGAACCCCCCTCCATTACTTCTCCAGGCCGATCGAATCCCACGCGCTTGCCCCTGTCTTTGCAATTTTAGGGTTTCAAACTTCTCCATGTTGAATCCCTTCTCTCATATTTTTGCATCTGCCACTGATTCTTCCATGCACCTCCTGCTCGCCGTTTCTTCTCCATAGCTTCAGGCCGGCGGCATCGGTATATCCACTCATGTCCAGTCTTTTTCCTCCCTGTACGCCTCCTCTCCCAACATATTTGTTTGGTTTTAAATTTTTTCTGTGTTTTCTGTGTTGATTCGAACATGTAAATGAATGTATTGATTGTATTCTTAGAATGCATTTGTTCTTGTTGATCTTGGTGATTATGATGCATTTGTTCTTGTCAGTTTGGCGCAGGCGGGGGTTGAATACAACGTTGTCTAAAACGAACAATGGGAGGATGCTCAAGAAATTTAGTAATGAGTGCAGTCAACAAATTTCATTGAAAATGATTAAAAACATAAATTTTAACTTCAGGTTTTTTAGACTCAAATATTTTGTGTAACTTGACTGTTTAACATATTTATTTTTATCACTAATATTTTCTAATATTGTTTGGATGTTGAAATGATACTTGGTTTGCCAATAACAATTCGGTGTGTACATAATCAAATTAGGTTGTACTAGCGATATTGAATTGTATATAACCGCTTACTACCCATAACCATTTATGATGTGTCCATAACATCACTCTAAAAATATTGAACAAGATATAACTATAAATAATAAAATATTAGATCTTTTTGTATTTTGAGCTGATTTTGAAATTATAATTGTTTAATGTTGATAAAGTTCATATTTGCATATTAAAAAAAGAGAAATACTTAGGTGAGTATCTCACACCTAGTTCTAGGTGAGGGGGAAATACAGTCGTATGATCTTAGATCTGACGGTAGGGAAAATACTGACATTATTTATTATTCATAAATACAGCAATATTTAGAGCTATCAATGGCTGAGATGCACTCCTCTCACTATGATCTAGGTGCGAGATACTCACCTACAAATTTTTCTTAAAAAAAACGATATATAATGTGCTTTTCTTTCGCCGTTCCTTAAATAATAAATAGAATTGAAATACATAAATTCCACCACAACTTCGAAAAAATAATACACGAAATAAAATTTTCTCTAAAAAATAAAATACAAATTTCTCTCGCTTTTTTTATTTCCAAACTTAAAAGTTACCTCTAAAATATTTTTTCCTCCCCCCAACAAAAACATTTTACCAGCAAGAATTTTCTTTTTGGTCAGTCTTTTTTTCAAAATGGAATGAAATCAATCTAAAACTCTAATTAAAAAAAGGTGATTGTTATCCGCACTACAGTTTTGACTATCCGCACTTTTTTGTATGAGTTATTACACGCCTTTTGAAAATACGTCTTGTACATTCATTTTTAGGAAAAGTGATCAACACGAAAGTTGTAGATCTCATCGAGATCTACAACTTTTGTGTTGAACACTTTTCCTTACAAAAAGCACGCACAAGACGTATTGCCGCCCTGATTGAAATATGTGCGTAACTATAGCGAATTTTTGGAAATACTTCTTGTGCATACTTTTGTAGGAAAAGTGTTGAACACAAAAATTGTAGATCTCGACGAGATCTACAACTTTCGTGTTGAACATTTTCCCTAAAAATGCATATACGAGGCGTATTTTCAAAGGGCACGTAATAACTCATTCAAAAAGAGTGCGGATAGCCAAAACTGTAGTGCGGATAACAATCACCTTAAAAAAGGTGTTGTTATTAGTAAACCTATTTTTGCTGCTAGCAAACCATTACTACTAGCAAATCATTACATTTGAAAATCATTTTATTATTAGCAAACAATCAAATTTTTTTTTTTAAAAACACAGTTTATGCTAATGATAGCATAGATGGTTTCATCTTCCTCACATCTCCCAGCGACAACACACATTTTATAATGTGGCTTCTACACATCTTTATCACATAGAGAGTTGGACGACCCACACATCTTTAGCTTCAGAAATGAAACGGAGAAGAATCTGGGAAATAGATGACTTATGGCGAAGAAATGAACAAGAAAAACATGATTCTGGGAAGATCCACAATGCTCACCTTGCGAAGAAATGAACAGAGAGGCCAGTCAATGAAGATCTGGGATCTGTGGACGATGGCGAGCCGGGAGATCGACATATGGTTGAGCGGTGGAGATCTGCGAGGGGTTGCTCGAAATATCCGGAGGAAGTCAAAGTGGAACTATCTCTCCGTTGCCTCCAACTAGGTATATATATAGCAGAATACCTAGGGTTTCCACACGCAAAGCCCCCGAGTCCGTTATTCGTCTGAATATACCTTTACAATCTCCTCTTATATTCGTGACTAATAACGGTAACGTTTCAGGGTGCTGGAGAGTAGACAAAATAATAATTCAAACTAAACAAAGCATTCATGACAGATCATACTAATTAACACATAAAAAAGTTTTTACGGCAAACCAAAAAAGCACAGATTCTATCCCAAAACATAGTCTGAATAATTATTACAGAACAACATGAATTAAAACGTTTGATGATTCTACTCATCTAGTAGATCATCGTCATCCATGTCCAAGTCTACTTCTCCTCCATAATCTCCACTGTAGCCTGCAAGGAATTTCACGAGTCAGACTCTATGAATTCATAATCATATGCAGTAACGTTTAAAGTAAACTAGCTCTTACTAAATGAGCTTAGCACTTCTAGCAACGGTGAAGTAACTCTGTCAGCATCTCATCCAGTCTAACTAGGACTAGTCACGTTATCTTACTCATTACTGATCACTATGTGCCTCACCAACACATGTGGGCACACATCACGTGCAACATTATCAAATGTGGAATAATGTGTTGTGACCAATAATGTTTAGATTAACTTTTACAACGACTTTCAATTTCCAGTTGAATAACTCTTGAATCAACATACAATAAGAGAGGTGCTTGGTTATCAAATGTGGAATAACCGGCATCAAACCATCTTGGGTTTTCATCAAGAAATTATTTGGGTTTTCAGTCTGTTATTAGATGCTTGAATGTTGCGACTGTAGGTTCTCACTGTCAAAATATAAACTGCGGAGGAAAGTTTCATACATCTATGAACTTTAGTCTCATTTCCCCCGATGTTTTTATTGTGAGAGCTCTATTCAATCCTTTGGTCAAGGGGTCTGCAACATTGTCTTTCGATCTCACATCAATTAGGGTCATAATCCCTTGACTTGTGAGAGAGGTCAACCAGGATTGTTTCAGCCTGAGATGCCTTCTTTTGCCATTGAACAAAGAGTTCGTAGCAATCATTTTAGTAGCCTGATTGTCGCAGTAAACTGCAACAGAACTCATTTTCAGGCTCGACAAAGGAATGTCCATCACCAAATCTCTCAGCCATTCGGCTTCTTCTCCTGCTGACGCAAGAGCGTAGAGTTCGGATTCCATAGAAGAGAGTGCAATACAGGATTGCCTCTTGGACTTCCAGGCTACAGCTGCTCCTCCTAGTGTGAACACAAAACCACTAGTGGACTTGCTGTCGTTTAATTCTGAGCACCAAGATGCATCAGAATAACCTTCAAGAACTGAAGGATGACCAGTGTAAACTAAAGCATACTTTTGGGTGTGCTTTAAGTATCTCATTAGCATATCTAAGGCGTTTCAGTGGTCTTTACCAGGATTACTAGTGAATCTGCACAACATGCCGACCGTAAAGGCTATGTCAGGTCTAGTGTAGACCATGACATACATGAGGCTACCAAGCAGTTTAGAATAATCTAACTGTCTAACCATAGCTCCTTCATTGGGCTTTAGGCGGTTAGTGTAGTCGTATGGTGTCTCAGATGCTCTACTGGCACTGTATCCCCACGTGTCCAACATAGACTTAATGTAGTGGCTTTGACTTAGGGAGATACCATTCTTCCCAAAGCTCACTTGCATGCCTAGTATAGTGTTAGCTACACCTAGGTCTTTAATGCTAAATTCTTTTATTAGATCTGACTTAACGTCATCCACTTCGGATTGATCAGACCCTAGAATGAGCATATCATCTACGTACAAGTATATTATGGCGACTTTATCCGATCTATTACGTATATAAAGACATTTATCCGAAAGACTCGACATGAATCTCATGTTCTTTACACTATAGTCGAATTTCTCATGCCATAATCTCGGTGCTTGCTTTAGTCCGTATAAAGACTTAAGTAATTTACAGACTTTCATTTCGTGACCGTCTACAATGAAACCTTCAGGTTGACTCATGTAGATCTCTTCGGTCAGATCTCCGTTCAAGAACGCAGTCTTAACATCCATTTGATGAACAATAAAGTTCTCAATAGATGCAATAGCAAGGAGAACCCGAATGGTTGCCAAGTGACACACGGGTGAGTAGACATCAAAGTAATCTACTCCGCTGACTTGTGTGAAATCTTTAGCCACCAAACGTGCTTTATACTTAGCTACGCTACCATCAGGATTCAATTTCTTTTTCAGAACCCACTTACACCCTACGGTTTTAGCTCCTTTTGGCTTATCAACCAACGTCCAGGTGTTATTCTGAAGAAGAGAATTCATCTCTTCATCTATAGCTTCTTTCCAGAGTAGTGAATCCCTGGATCTCATCGCTTCCTTATAGGTGGATGAATCGGCCTCAACGTGGTAAGTCACTACCGAAGGTTCTGGGAATTCGCTCTCTTAGAGAAGTCCTTCTAGACTCTAGGCCAGAGTTATCTACCGGAACGGAATAGGAGGTGCTCGGTACCGATTCAGGATCTTCCTCAGTAATAGTTGTTTGCATACCTGTGATTGTTAAGTTCTTATCTTTGAGGAATTTATCCTCGAAAAACACCGCATCCCTAGATTCTATTATGATATTATTAGAAATATCAAGGAACCTATCTGCAGCACTATCCTCAGCACAACCTAGGTAGACACAAGTATTGGTCCTAGGTCCAACTTTAGGTCATTTAGGGTCAGGAACCCTGACATAGGCTATACAACCCCAGGTCTTAAGTCGAGTAAACGACGGGAGTCTCTTAAACCAAAGCTCCTAGGGAGTAACCTCTAACTTAGCATGAGTAACCTTATTCAGAATGTGATTCGCAGTCAAGACTGCTTCGCCCCAATAAGCAGAAGGCATGCCTGCAGTGAGCAGCATAGAGTTCAACATCTCTGTTAACGTTCTATTCTTGCGCTCGGCTATGACGTTAGATTGGGGGGATTAAGGAGCAGTGGTTTCTGCTATGATGCCCTGTGAAGCAAGGAAGCATCTGAACTCACTGGACATATATTCTCCTCCTCTATCACTCCTAAAACGTTTTATTTTCATGCTTAGTTGGTTTTCTACCCTGGTTTTGAAAAGACAAAACTTTTCAAACGCTTCATCTTTAGTTTTAAGCAACGAGATATGACAAAATCTCGTGCAGTCATCTATAAACGTGATCATATACTTCCTCCCACCTCTAGTGACAAAACTCTTAAAGTCATAAATATCGAAATGTATAAGCTCAAGAGGTGTTGTGCTCATAGTAACCGTGTCAAAAGGTTTCCTAGTGATCTTAGTCTGAGCGCACACTTCGCATTTTTCAAGTGGAGACTTAGTGTCTAATGTGATCTTGTGAGTTCTAGCTACTTGGAACATTTTCCTGTAGTTTACGTGTCCTAGTCACTCGTATAGAGTCCTAGGGCTAACTAAGTTCAATTGAACTTGTTGGACTACCTCACTTGCTAGACTCAGACGGTACATCCTATTTTGGACATAAGCACATCCAAAATAATGCGAGTTAACTGACAAAGTTACCATGCCGCTACAGAAGCTAAGCGACATACCCACATCACATAATAAACTGATAGACACTAAGTTAGCAGATATGGAAGGAATAAATTTAACATTCTGTAAAATTAAAGACTTACCTGAGGAGAGCAGCAGAGTTGCGTTCCCCACCTTCATCACGTCACATGTGTCTCCATTTGCCACAGTTACTGATTCCTTTGCATCCTTCAGCTCTGTCAGAAGATTAGCATTGTTGCAAACGTGGCACGTTGCCCCAGAATCCAGGTACCACTCCGTGCTGGCCTGCGCGTGTCCGACCATGGCAACAAAGTCGGATGGCTCAGCTTGGCTAAACAGATGGGCTTGGTTGCCTTCTTGTGGTGCTCAGGTTCTTTCTTTCCTCGGTAGCTTGCAGTCAGATGCGCAGTATCCCCACTTATTGCAGTTATAACATTTACCCTTAAATTTCTTCGAGGGTTTACTCGGGTCTGCAACCTGGGGGCTACTACGAGACGTTTTGGTCTTGTGAGGGGGAGGAGGCCGCTTGGAGCTTGTAATCATGTTGGCAGCAGCCTTCTGCTTGCCAACAGCTTCCAGAGCGTGCTTCGTCCTGTTCTCGTCCTCAATGCGTATGAAACGCTTGAGGTCGTTCAGACCAACCTGCATCTTCTTGCGGTACATTTCCGTTTTGAAATAGTACCATGAGGAGGGCAACTTATACACAATCGTGCCCGCAACAAAACTATCAGGCATAATAATAGACTCACTATGCAAGGAATCAATTATATTTTCAAATTCGGATACCTGAGGGAGAATGGCTTTCTCCTCGTCGAAGCTGAAAGAGTGGAACTTGTCAACTAGGTGCGTCTTGGACAGGTCCTCCTCCTGCCTGAAGTGCTCCTGCAGTGCATCCCAGATCTCCTTTGCGGTGCTCATCTTCATGTAGGTCTGGGCCAAGCTGGATGACAGACAGTTCAGCAGGTATTCCCTGCAGAAGTCTTCATCTGAAAACCACTGTGCCTCATCAGCAGTCCCAACGAACTCAGCACCATCAGACTGAACTGTGTAGAACACGTTCAGAAACTTCATCCCGAAATGAGTGTTCAACTTCCAGGCGTTGAATTCAGTCGCCGTGAACTTCTCCCGCTTTATCATCGGAACGGGGGTCGAGAAGTTGTTCCCCTTCATCATTGTGCTTGGAGACGGCGGCGGCGGGAAGAGGCGGAAGGCGGCTGAGGGGGATCTGGAGGCACGGGAGAACAGTGGCGCACGGGCACTGTTGCTGAAGGGCGCACGGTCAGTGATCGTGCGTGAACTGCTGAGCGCACGATCAGTGGTCGTGCGGGAACTGGCTGCTGAAGAGCGCACGATCAGCGGTCGTGCGCGAGGGGTCGAGCGCACGATCACCGGTCGTGCGCGAACTCCTTTTCTTGAAAGCAGCAGCTTCGTCTTCTTCGCACGAGAGGGAGATCTAGGGCACGACGACGGAGGCGTCGGCGGCAGATCTGGATAATGGAGGCGGCGCAGCAGCAGCGGCGGCGAAGGACGGGGAAGACTAGCAGATCCGCGACCTCTAGAACTTGCCCACGGCGACGGCTCTGCGGCAAGGGGCAGCGAACAGCTTGCGGCAGACGGGATCTCCTTCCTTCTCTCGCGAACGGCGACGACTAGCAGAACCAGCAGCAGGGATCGCGATCGGCAACTTCCTTTTTCGTCGATCGCTACAGGCAGCGGCGGGAGGAGGAAGTCGCGATCTCTCTCTCTCGCGCGGACGGGAGCAGACGGGGGGGGGGGGGGGGGGGGGGGGGGATGATCGGCGCGATCGACGGGCGGCTTCTTCCTTCGGACGACGGAGAGCGAACCCTAAGGCCCTGTTTCGAGAATGTAGAGGGGTTGCTTGAAACATCCGGAGGAAGTCAAAGTGGAACTATCTCTCCGTTGCCTCCACCTAGGTATATATATAGCAGAATACCTAGGGTTTCCTCACGCAAAGCCCCCGAGCCCGTTATTCGTCCGAATATACCTTTACAAGATCTTCAGGCGGCGAGAAGCGACGAGAAATCTTCAGGCGGCGAGAAGCGGCGAGAAATCTTCAGCGACGAGAGATCTGAGGGAGGCGAGCAACAACGAGAGAGGAAGACGCGCCTGGAGAGGGAGTTGCGAACCGGAGAGGGTATGGGAATCACGAACGGGAGAGGGAGGATGTCGCTGGGGCAACACTTGGGATTCACGCACGGCAGAGGGAGTCACGCGAACGGGAAGGGCGGAAAGGATTAAGGTCAGGGTTTGCTAGTAGTAGAAAAAAGTTTTTCAAAATAGCGAAAAAAACAAAATTTGGAGGATTTTTAGGTTTGCTAACAGCCAAATAAGGTTTGCGAATAACAGCACCGTAAAAAACTCAATGATGATGAGATAAAGGACAAGTTCGGTGGCGCGGAAGCGATTAGCATGTCCTGACTGTCTGCCGTTTGGTGGGGGGCCGCGACTGTGCTGATCCCATCCGCGCGGCAGAGGATTTCCGCAAAAACCCCGCGGATTGCGACCGCTCGGAGGCTTTTGCTATCACGGTGGTCTCCACGCCGATCCTCTCCGCGTGAGTTCCGCACGGCCATGGCGCGAGAAAAAGTAGTGGTGAGAAACCAGTAGTAGGATAAGAGCTGTCAAAAAAAGTAGCGGTAATAAAAGCAGGAGAAAACTGAATATGTAGAGCTACATGATGAGAAGCATAAAATAGGAAAAAACTTTTTTTAGTTTTTCTAAAAGTCGAAGTTTTTACTGTTTTTCAAAAAGACCTGAAAACATCTTTTACTCAACCATTTTGTTCTCCACCGGGAAATCAAACGTCTGCAAAAACAACAGTGACGTTGTGAATAGTTTTTCTAAAAGTCGAAGTATTTACATATCTTTCTTTTACTACAACTTTGATAGCATTTCATTAATTCAATTTCCTGATCAAGAACTACGATATTTGGCAAGACATTTCATCAAATATTAGCTAAAAACACTCAAATGCTCATTTGTAACTTGCTTCTGCTTTATTGGACATACACACACATGACAAGAAGAAAATTTTGTTTTTCGGTGTCACGCCCACTATTAAAGCAGTGGTAAGCGATAACGATTGGTCGTGTAAGTGCAACCAATCAGAAATGTAATTGAAAATTTATTATTTAATGGAATGTAAGTTGGATAAGCAAATAATAAAATCTTCAAATGATTATTAGCCTCATTCACATGATTAAAACTTACTATGATTCATTACTACACTTAAACAAAAATTGGATTGGAGTTTCGCCTGTTAATAAAAATTAAAGGTGCGCGTCGCTATGAAATTGTATTATCGAAGAATTAAAAATAATTAATTTACTGAATGCAGCGACAACAGAACGCATAAGGATCGTTCTTATCCAAATATTATTTGTCCCAAGTGGATTTTTAAACGCAGACTATATTATCTAATTGAGAACGCAAATTGAGAAACACAAAAATATTACAAAACTAAAATAGAGCGATAGTTAAACTTAAATGCGGAATTAAATTATACCGCTCTTTGATTCTTGCTCGTGCTTCATGATAGCAAAAATTCGCAACAGTTGAGACGTGTTGTTCTTTATGAATTCCGCCGCTTTAGTAGATACCACTTGCATGCAAATATGACTGGATGTAAATTCTTTCTCAGTGGAAAGACTTTCCTGTATAGATCTGAGATGGCTGAGATTCTTAAGCGCGATCTCTCCAGATCTATGCCCTATTCCTCGTCCACGACCTGGAGCAGAAAAGTGAGATCCGGTCTTCTCTTTTCTCAATTTCTCAAAATCTGGAGTGATGTTGTGCACGAGAATGAAGAAGCCGATGGATTCCCTAAGCGATGGAGGAAGAGATAAAGGCTGACTGCCGTTCTTCTCAGGCCGGTGAAGAAGAACAGTGATCGTCAGGCTCCTCTACAAAAACCATCACTTTCGTTGTCTGCCAAGGTCGATCGTCGGCGATGAAATCGGAAGAGACCTATGGACCAACGGTTTCACTTGTGCGAGAGGAGGAGAAGGAAAAGACAAGCTTCCAAAAAAAAAACTGATCGGGATTTCTAGCCTTGTTCACCCAAAAGTCACAATCAAAATTCCATTTAGGTTCTGTAATAGGAGAAAAACCCAAAATAGGAGTTACCAAATTTCAGCTTTAATGGACAAAATTAAATTCCATTAAAACTAAAAACTCCTTTTAATTCAATTCATGATCATGATAAAAACGTGTCAAGGAAGAGACCGAATTCGCGTCCTGAATTTACGAGACAATCTGACCCACCTATCACAGACTTCGACCGTTCGTGCGACTGAATTAACGCACGCTCGTAGGAGTCCGAATAAACTCAAAATTTCGCGTCTGACTTTAACGGGACGTCTCGATGAATCTAGTCCACCCAACGGAAAATATCTAACATTCTCCCACTTGGACTTGTATCCATCGTAACTAAAAACGTTCCGATAAAATCTTCACTAAACTGAAGGGTACCAATTAGCGAACGTGATAATGAGTCTACTCCCACGTCAATCCGGTACAAGTAAATCCTTTACCCCGAATCATGGCGGCAACCGCATCATTGAGCGACACGGGACCTTCCATGGTCACAGTAGCTTTCAGATTCAATTGACATGGACAAAGCGTGGTTAGAATTTAGGATAACACTATGAAGAATGTGTGCACACGTAATTGTTATCCCAGTTTGGTGGTCAACCAATTTCTCGAATGAATGCACTAAACCATGCTTTGAGAAATTCTTTATGTGCTCAAAAGAAACACGTATGTCACTTTCTTAAGAATTCACTTAATGTGTCATAATGGACATACAAAGGCTTAATGAAAATAAATGAAGTGCCCATAAGCCTTATGCTCAGACTGACACTCGTCCGAGTCTTTTGAATGAAGTGTGATATATCACAATGCGTTATGAGTATCGCTACTTAATGGTACTCAACACGAATATTCTCTTAATGTTTGATATCAAACTATCGTATACAAAGTGCTTAATTAAATAACAGATGCATGAATTGAGCTTCACGCAGCCTCCCATTAATCCAGCATATCAATTGACTCCTTAAGCCCCATACTGTAGACATGTTTTTGAAACACGTTGGAGCGAAGTCCCTTAGTAAGTGGATCGGCTACCATGTCATTTGTTCTTATATGCTCCACCGTAATGTCACCTTTCTTAACAATTTCTTTAACGGTCAGAAACTTAATTTCCATATGTTTAGACCATGTGATACTTTTATTGTTCATCGAGAACAAAACTGTAGAAATATTATCACAGTGCAACCGGATGGGTCCAGCTATAGAATCGACGACCCTTAGCTCAGTAATGAAGTGCTTGAGCCACACAACATGAGTAGAAGCTCCAAAAAGAGCGACGAACTCTGCGTGCATGGTGGATGAAGTAATGAGTGTCTGTTTGACACTCTTCCATGAAACGGCTCCGCCAACAAACTTAAAGATATAGCCCGAGGTAGACATCCTATCATCCTCACACCCAGCAAAATCAGAGTCTGTATACCCTACCAATTCGAGATTCTCAACCTTATGGTAGACCAACTTAAAATCTTTCGTCCCCTTCAGATACCTTAAGACCTTCTTAGCAGCCACCCAATGACTAAGTCCTGGGTTTGACTGATATCTGTCTAGAAGTCCAACTGCGAAGGCAATATCCAGTCTGGTACAGACCTGGGCATACATTAAACTGCCTACCGCACTAGCATAAGGTATGTCCTTCATAGACTCTCTCTCAGTGTCGTTTCTGGGGCATTGTGACAAGCTAAGTTTATCACTCGTAATCACAGGCACGTCACCAGGCTTACAATCGAGCATGCTAAATCTCTCAAGTACACGCTCTATATAGGCTCTCTGAGAGAGTGCAAATGTATGATGAGATCGATCCCTAATGATCTCAATCCCTAGGACGAAAGATGCTTCACCAAGATCCTTCATATCAAAGTGCTTTGACAAAAATTGCTTAGATTCATGCAATAATGTCAAATCACTGCTCGCAAGTAAAATGTCATCTACATATAAAATTAAGAAGATGAATTTACTCCCACTGATCTTGAGATATATATAATGGTCTACCTTGTTCTCTTCAAAACCAAATGAAGTGACTATCTCATCAAATTTCAAATACCACTGTCTAGAAGCATGCTTCAGACCATATATGGACTTGTTAAGCTTACATACAAGTTGGTCACTATGAACGGACTTGAATCCCTCGGGCTGCACCATATAGACTTCTTCGGCAAGATCGCCATTCAAGAATGCGGTCTTAACACCCATCTGGTGTAACTCCAAATCATAATGAGCTACAAGCGTCATTATCACTCTGAAAGAGTCTTTAGAGAAAACAGGGGAAAAGGTCTCGTTGTAATCGATATCTTCTCTCTGTGTAAATCCCTTGGCAATCAGTCTGACCTTAAACCGCTCGATCTTCCCTTTGGAGTCCTTTTTGGTCTTAAATACCCATTTAGAACCAATGAGTCTGCAACCCTTAGGTAACTCAACAAACTCCCAAACTTTATTCAGCTTCATAGACTCCATCTCGTCTTTCATCGCTTCCCACCACAGATCAGTTTGAGGTCCAGAGACAGCCTCATTAAATGTCACTGGGTCAACCACATAACTAATGTCAAAATAGCTTTCACCCAAGTAAACTTCATAGTCAGAGGAAATCGCTGGCCTTCTTTGCCTAATGGATCTCCTAGCAGGCGGATGATCCTCCTGAATCTGTGGAGGAATCTCAATTGGAATCGGTGGTAAAACCGGCTCTACTTCCTCTACAGGTTCTATCCTAGGTTCAGGCACCACCAGGTTCTCCAATAAAGACACAAATAGATTAATGGGCACGATTTCCTCGACTTCACTAACTGGGTGAGAACAACTTGGCTCATCAGCAACATCTAATTCCAAGAATTTGGCTGTTTGCGACTCCACTATTTTGGGTCCTCCTAAAGGGGAATAAAACCTAAATCCCTTTGAATGATCTGGGTATCCTATGAAAAAGCAACGACAAGACCTAAGGGCAATTTTGCTCTCTGATGGATTATAAAGACAGACTTCTGCAGGACAACCCCAAACTCGCAAATGATTAAGGCTGAGTCGCCTACTAGTCCACAACTCGAATGGTATTTTGGGTACCGACTTTGAAGGTACTCTATTGAAGATATATACCGCAGTCTTAAGTGCCTCATCCCACAAAAACTCAGGAAGATTCGTCCTACTCATCATTTCCTTAAGGGTGCGATTACGTCTTTCGGCCACACCATTTTGCTCAGGACTACCCGGCATGGAGTACTGGGCAACAACGCCGCAACTCTCCAAGTATCTGGCAAACAGACCTTTATGTTGGCCGGATGCATCATGTCTACCAAAATACTCACCACCTCTGTCAGACCTAACAATCTTGATGACTTTTCTTATTTGCTTTTCAACTTCAGTCTTGAAAATCTTGAACTTGTCAAGAGATTCAGATTGTGCGAGAGGAGGAGAAGGAAAAGATATGTCTGTCAAGGACCTGTGAAAATCTTGAAAATCTTGAACTTGTCAAGGATATGTCTGCCAAGGTCGATCGCCGGCGATGAAATCGGAAGACCTATGGACCAGCGGTTTCACTTGTGTGAGAGGAGGAGAAGGAAAAGACAAGCTTCAAGAAAAAGCCAAAATAGGAGTTACCAAATTTCAGCTTTAATGGACAAAATTAAATTCCATTAAAACTAAAAACCCCTTTTAATTCAATTCATGATCATGATAAAAACGTGTCAAGGAAGAGACCGAATTCGCGTCCTGAATTTACGAGACAGTCTGATCCACCTATCACTGGCTTCGACCGTTCGCGCGACTGAATTAACGCACGCTCGTAGGAGTCCGAATAAACTCAAAATTTCACGTACGACTTTAACGGTACGTCTCGATGAATCTAGTCCACCCAACGGAAAATATCTAACATCGCCATCTAATACAGTTCGACACACCACGCCCCTCATTATAGACTGTTCTAATAGTATTTTTTTAGAATTTTATTCTACAATGTCGACAATATTTTACGAGCATTGACTTCACTATTATACATCTCTTTGACTACCTCATGCTCATTATCGTCTCGCATGCACTTCAATATGCACAAATTTATGATTACGGATTTTATACACGACTTCAATCATCCGTTTCTTTTCTATCCTTTATGTGCAATTTACATCAACAATGTTTAGAACTTGACCTTCCGATGTTTTGCTTAATCCACCCTTTCTCATTTTGACTATCAAGCGAAAACTCGGATCTATGACAACCTAAATAGTCCGAGGTTTTGCTCTGGCACTAAGTCTATCGACATAGGGAGAACCCTTGCAATCTCGGGTTAGCAACGGGCCCTCTGATTTATTATATCACTCTCTTCCTAGTAAGGTCATCACCTCCCTTTTGATGGATAAATCCGGATTCAAAAGTGACGGTTTTGAAGAAAGATAATCAAATGAACCTGAATCCTTCAATTTTAATTCTTTTGATTTAGCATAGTACATGTTTTTTTTTTAGATATTATCGCAGTAGCATATCATGCACAACATCAAGTATGTATATATATATATGCATAAACTAGCATTGGGGGAAAGATGTCAATCGTGCATGGGATTCCATGATAAAATTGCATGCATAATGGTAAAGTGCAGGCATCCAACGGTCCGCGTGGATACCCGCACACATCTCAAAGCACTTTGAGATGTGTGGATATCCACACTTTACCGTAAAGTGCATCACCGCACTTTACCCCTCCCCCGTTACCGTAAAGTGCATCACCGCACTTTATCCCCCCGCTCCATAATATATGAAGGTAAAGCATCATATAATTCGGGGTGGCGGTGCAGAGATTTACCAATGAAGACCCAAAAGTTGATCTTATCTACAATAACTTTACTGCTTCTATCATCTCCCACATCTTCTCCCCAACATGCTATGAAGTCGCATGCCTTCGTTTTTCCAACTCTTTCTAGTGCACTCCACTCAAATAATAGAAATAATTACCCGTACCTCCCTGTAAGTTAGCATAATTACTGAGAGCACCCCTCTTATTTTCGAAATTACAAAAAACTCCCCTAAACTTTTAATTTCATAACATCATGAACAAAAATTCTGGGTTTTTTTGTAATGAAATTGTATCACGGATGGGGTTCTTTGTAATGAAATTAAAACTTCAAGGGAAGTTTTTGTAATTATGCTAACTTATAGGGGAGTTTTTTGTAATTTCGAAAATAAGAGGGGTGCTTTCAGTAATTTAGCAAAGTTAGAGGGGAGGTCCCGGTAAATGGCCCCAAATAATAATAATAATAATCTCGCAATTTGGGGCAATTCAGCCGGGACCCAGACCCACGGCGCCGTTTCCGGCTGGAGGAGTGGCGAGGCCGGAACTCTCGCGCGCGAACAATCAGGTTAGCTTGAAATTAGTTTTTAGAATCATCTTTCATCCATAGGCAGTCTGAAACTGGGAGAACTCAAATACAAGGAGCTGAAATGTCAAATTAGCTTGATTACATGTTTTACTGTTTTAGTATCTAACTGGAGCTATGATCCTAGCAAGAAATCAGTCGCAACCCCGAAGGAGGACGAAGAAGAAAATCTAAATTCTAACATTAAAAAAAAAGGAACTCCAGGTTAATATCAAGCTCTTGCTGCTCCTAACATGCATTAGATCTGACGAATACAAACTTCTCCACGAGCGAAAAACTTACGGCGTGATTGAGCTCGTTGTGATTTATGACACGAGAATGGTCACAACTCGCTCTTTTCTCTTCGAGCATCGCCACCTGGATCACTGCGGAAGAAGCGGAGTATCAGACGCAAGATACTGCGTGCAATGGAAGAGGATTGTGGGGGCGGAAGCACCTTTGAAGGGACGGTGCAGATTGATTCAAAGTTATGCTGAAGATGGGGATCGACGATCCTTTCCTACACAAAAGATCAACAAATAGTATCATTTTAATGTCGAAGGACGAGAAATCGAGCAAACGGAAGGACCGAGAAATTGAGGAAGATACCTTAAAAACCTCAAAAGGGCAGAAATCAGTGCTATTGCAACCCTGCAAAAAATAGGCATAAAATAAGTAGTTAAAAGCATATTGAGAATTGAAAGCAGTGTTATTTGCTCCGGTGAGTTGGGCCAAAAACGCTATTATCATAGATTGTATGTTTGGCAAGACAGGTTATGACCGCTACCAAGAAAATAAACTAGTTTTGAGCATAAAATGCATGAATTTTATTAGGTGAGGTTGGGCGTTCACGAACGACAGTTCATGACCACCGCGTTCACGGCCGCCACCACCGCGTCAAACGAAGCCTTAGTCCCACATCTGATGGCTGAAAATTATAGCGGTGTAGAAATAATAAGTGATCCACTCTCTCCAACAAACTCAAGAGTTTTTTTTACATTGTCAAAGGCGAATTTGATCAACCAATTGTTAAGGCACACTAGAATATTGTTTCAAGTCCCCTATAAAATATTTAAAAAAGTTTGGCATACAACTATTTAGCGGTTGATCGTAGCTCAAAGATTTAATATTTAGGGTTGAAAGTGGTTTGAGCAGTGGTTCATCTAGCGAAAGTTCAGTCCCCTCCTTTAATTCAGGCTCTATTTGGGGCGGTGGAGGCGGCGTAAAAGCCCGGTGACATTAGAGTTGCCCAGAATATTGTTTGAAAAAGTTGCAAACTGTTTGGAATATCTCGATTTAAGTGATTTTCAAAAAAAAAAGTTTATTTTTTTCTATTTGGAAGAACTTTTTTTAATAATAGTTTAGATTTTTAATAATAAAAAAGTTTTTTAATACAAAACATGTCGTCCGGCAGTTGGATGGCATGATGTGGCATGTCGTCGAACAGTAATGTGGCATTGTCGTTGGATGGCATGTTGTGGCATGTTGTCGGACAGTCAAAGGGCATGTCATTGCATGTCGTCGTACAGTCGTATGGCATGTTGTGACATGTCGTCGGACATTCGGAAGGCATGCCATCGGATGGCACGTCATCGGATAGTCGGATGGCTCATCGTCGGACATTCGAATGGCTCGTCGTCGGGCATGTCAGATGGCTCGTCGTCGGCCATGTCGGATGGCTCGTCGTCAACCATGTCGGATGGCTCGTCGTCGGGCATGTGGGATGGCTCGTCGTCGGCCATGTGGGATGGCACGTCGTCGGCCATGTCGGATGGCACGTCGTCGGCCATGTCGGATGGCACGTCGTCCGGCCATGTCGGATGGCGTGTCGTCCGGCCATGTCGGATGGCGTGTCGTCCGGCCATGTCGGATGGCACGTCGTCCGGCCAAGTCGGATGGCACGTCGTCCGGCCATGTCGGATGGCACGTCGTCCGGCCATGTCGGATGGCACGTGGTCCGGCCATGTCGGATGGCACGTCGTCCGGCCATGTCGGATGGCACGTCGTCCGGCTTGTCGGATGGCACGTCGTTCGGCTTGTCGGATGGCACGTTGTCGGACAGTCGGACGACATGTCGGAGAGAATGTCGTCGGACTATCGGAGGGCACTTCGTCATAGTCGGAGGACTGGTGTCAAACATGTCAGAGGGCATGTCTTCGGAATCCGACGACAGGCGGAGGGAATGTCGTCGAACCTTCGGATAACATTCTTGTCGGACTGTCAGATGGCATTGTCGTCAAACATGTCAGATGGATTTTCATTGGACAAGTTGGGCTTGTCGTCCGACAGTGGGTTGGCCTGTTGTCGAACAATCAGATGGCATGTGGTCGGGCAGGAAAAGTCGGATGGCTTGTCATCAGACAGTCGGGTGGCTTTCCGTTAGATAGTCGTGTGGCTTGTCGTCGGAGAGTCGGGTGGTTTGTCGTCGGACAGTCGGGTGACACGTCGTCGGACAATCATGTGGCACGTCGTCGGAGAGTCGGGTGGCACGTCGTCGGAGAGTCGGGTGGCGCGTCGTCGGATGGTCGTGGTTCATCGTCGGACAATCGGGGGGCACGTCGTCGGACAGTTGGGAGGCACGTCATCGGACAGTCGGGTGGCACGTCCATACAGTCGGGTGGCATGTCGTCGAACAGTTGGGTGGCACTTCGTCGAACAGTCGGGTGGCACGTCGTCGGACAGCCGGGTGGCACGTCGTCGGACAGTCGGGTGGCCATCATCGGACAGTCGGGGGGCACGTCGTCGGACAGTCGGGTGGCACGTCGTCGGACAGTCGGGTGGCACATAGTCAGAAAGTCGGGTGACAGGTCGTCAGACAGTCGGGTGGCGGGTCATTGGTCAATTGGGTGGCGGGTCATCGAATAGTCGGATGGAGGGTCGTCGGACAGTCGGGTGGCGGTTCGTCGGACAGTCGGGTGGCGGGTCGTCGGGTGGCTGGTCGTCGGGCAGTCGGGTGGCGGGTGGCAGGTCGTCGGGCAGTCGGGTGGAGGGTCGTCCGACGGTCATGTGCAGGGTCGTCGGACAGTCGTGTGAGGGGTCGTCGGACAGTCGCGTGAGGGGTCGTCGGACAGTCGCGTGAGGGGTCGTCGGACAGTCGCGTGAGGGGTCGTTGGACAGTCGCGTGAGGGGTCGTCGGACAGTCGCGTGAGGGGTCGTCGGACAGCCATGTGGCAGGTCGTCGAACAGTCGTGTGGCACGCCGTTGAATAGTCGGGTGGCACGTCGTCGGGCAGTTGGGTGGCACGTCGTCGGACAGTCGGGTGGCACGTCGTCGGACAGTCGGGTGGCACATCGTCGGACAATAGGGTGGCACATCGTCGGACAGTCGGATGGTCGTAGGACAGTCGGGTGGCATGTCGTCGGACAGTTGGGTGGCACGTTGTCGGGCAGTCGGGTGGCAGGTCGTCGGACAGTCGGGTGGCACGTCGTCGGACAGTCGGGTGGCACGTCGTCGGACAGTCGGATGGCACGTCGTCGGACAGTCGGATGGCACGTCATCTGACAGTCTGATGGCACGTTGTCGGTTAGTCGAATGGCACGTCGTCGGCCAGTCGAATGACACGTCGCCGGTTAGTCGAATGGCACGCCGCCAGCTAGTTGAATGGCACGTCGTCGGACGGTCGAATGGCGCATCGCCGGACAGTCGAATGGCACATCGTCAGACAGTCAAATGGCACGTCGTCGGACAGTCGAATGGTACATCATCGTCCAGTCGAATGGCACGTCAAATAGTTATAAGTGAAGAACAAAAATGTTATAGCTTATAAATAAAATAAAAGAAGTCGGATGGCATGTCTTCGGACTGTCGGATGGCATGTCATCAGACTGTCGAATGGCATGTCGTCGGACTGTCGGATGGCATGTCGTCGGACTGTCGGATGGCATGTCGGCGGACTGTCGGATGGCATGTCTTCGGACCGTCGGATGGCATGTCTTCGGACCGTCGGATGGCATGTTGTGGCATGTCATTGGACAGTTGTGTGGCATGTCGCCAGCCAGTTGGGTGGCATGTCATTGGACAGTTGTGTGGCATGTCGCCAGCCAGTTGGGTGGCATGTCGTCGAATTCACAGATGGCGTGTCGTTGGACAGTCGGATGGCATGCCATCGGGTTGTCGTGGCATGTCTCTAACTCACTACTACCCAATTCCGAATATTTTCATCGCTTAGTTGGGAAGTTGATCTATTTGATTGTTACGCATCAAAACATTTCTTTTATTGTGAGTATTGTAAGTCAATTCATGCACACTCCTAGAGTCTAGTTTGTGGCAGTAACATGCACTCTTCAGTATCTAAAGTGCTCCCTTGAACAAGGACTTATACCAACCCTCTCATACTATATCTTGGTGGTTTATTTTGATGTTGATTATTTCGAATTTTTTGATGATTGTCGATCTATTAATGTTGTTAGAACATTAGATAGGTCATGTATAAATGGTCCATTAGGCCCTCTATCTTAAGCTTCTTTAGTCTTGCATTGCTACTTTCATTTGTGCTCCTTCTCCCTTGTTCTATATAAAGGAGTCTCTTGTACATGTAATAATTTAAGCTTGAGAATAATATTATTTTGAATATTTAAATATTCTCTCTTCCTTCTGGATTAGTACATGGTATCAGAGACATTCGAACCTCTTCTCAATTCTCATTTCCGGTTGAAGCCCATGCTCCCGGTCAAAACCTGTCTGCTCCTTATGTCCGCCTGCCAGCCGGTTGCGGACTGGCGACCTCCTCTTCGCAGCCCGCTCCTCTACCCGCTCTCCCCTCTCAACTCCTCCCTTCCCCTCCTGCTGGTTTTATAATTTTTCTCTACTCCCTGCCGGCCCCACCGATGCTCCTGCTCCCGCAAACTGCTCGGCCTCTTCTCGCGCGACCACCTCGTCGAAGACGCCGCATCCGCCTGATGGTCAACTGCCTAGCCGCCGTCGCAACTACTGTCTTTGTTCGCATGTCCGCTCATCTCGCCAAGGTCGCATGCTTGAATGCTTGCGACCTGCTCGACGAAGTCTTAAATCGCCTGCTCGCCTATCTGCACATCCCACTGAAGTTGCCTGCTCGCGCAATCTACTCATCGAAGTCGCAGAGTTGTTCACCGCCGATTCTTTGTTGTGGTTCGAACTACTCGCATCAGGATCAGTTCTCCTGGTCTCCTGGTCGCTTGGTTGTCTTATCCGGGTCGCCTTCCCGCCAGTCCGCCAAGATCGCCTAGTTCGACCCTCATTCCCTCCCTTGGACAATGAGAACAAATGCTGCCCCTGCTTCCTTAACTCTTCCGGCTCTTATCTCTGATGCTCGGGATGAACTCTGGATCACTACTATCTTTCTTGTAGGCAAGAAGAATTTTGTGGAATGGATACACTATGTACGTCGGGTTCTTCAGACTAAAGGTCTCCTTCACTATCTTACTCGTACCCTTCTGCTGAGCCCACCGAGCTCTGCCTTCGCGATGACGGACGCGTCCAATCTTGGCTCCTGAACTCCATGGATAGTGAACCGTATCGGATGGCAATGTATCATGAGACTGTCAAATCTATGTGGGATGAGCTTCATTCTCTCTACTTTAGCAAGGATAGCTTCCAGCACTTATTTAACATCTTTCTCGCTCTTCAGTAGCTCGGCCCAGGAATCGATGGGGATCTCACCTCTTATGTCGGCCAATTGAAGATTCTGGTTGAGGCTTGGATACAACATCATCCCCCAACTCAGGATTTAGCGGCTCAACGGGCTCAGAAGGAAGTTGTTGGTATCGCCTTAATGATGGCTCGGGTTCCTCCTCAACTCCACAATGTCTAGGCCAACATCCTCGCATCTCCTACTATTCCCACTCTCTGATGTTTGCTCAATGTTGCTCAAGGTGATGCCGCCTCATGTCCTTCTGCTCCCTTCTCCAGTGTTGCTACATCGCGACTCGGATCACAAGCCACCACCATTCCCCCCTCGTGGTGTCCGCTCCAGTTCCATAGGAGGTGGGCGTGATGGCCGCCATCACCCTAAGGGACAGATCTCCCGGCTCTGCACTTTCTGTGGGCGGGACGGACACACAGAAGCAGCCTCCTTTAGGAAGCATGGCTTTTCTCCGCCACATACTTCTTCCATGCCGCATGCCTCACCTGTCATTGAGTCCCCCACCCCACCACCACTACTTCCCGCTCCGACATCGACGCCTTACAGGATGAACTCCAACATCTTCACGGACTGCTCTTCCGTCCTTCTACCTCTGGTGCTTCCATCTCCCATGAAGGTATCTCCTGTCTCTCTCATAGTCCTTCCTGGAGTCTGGACTCTAGTGCCACCAACCACATCACTCCACAGAAGCCCGCTCAGTATTTGGACTCTCCATGTCCAAAGTTTATCACCGCGGCCAATGGAGAGACTACTCCTGTTACTGGCTCTGGCCATATGATGCTCACTCCAACTCTCTCGCTGAAATTTGTTCTTCATGTTCCTGGCTCTCACTATAATCTGCTTTCTGTTAGCCGTCTAACCCACGATCATGATTGTCTAATCACGTTCTCATCTTCCTCTTTTGTTGTGTAGGATCAACAGACATGGAATATCATTGGTAACGGACGGCTGTCTAACAAGCTCTACATCTTGGATCTCCATGCTCCTACCCTTTCCTCCATCAGCTTTGTTGACTGTAATCGACGTCTTGGTCATGCCCCTCTTCCAATCCTCCCAGAAGGTTCATCCAGATTTCCGTTTTTCTTATTTTGATTATGAATCATGTATCTATAGAAAACAACATCGCTCTGTGTTTTCCTCCTAGTTGTACTCAGAGCATTCCTCCATCTGATTTAGTTTATTCTGATATATGGGGTCCCTAGAAAACTGTAAGTATCTCTGGCTATCGCTATTTTATAGGGGTCCCTAGAAAACTGTAAGTATCTCTGGCTATCGCTATTTTATAATCTTTATTGATGATTAGTCCCGCAATACTTGACTATATATGATGTGTGATCGCTCTGAGCTTCTGTCCATTTTCCGTTCCTTTACTGTCGAAACCCAAACACAGTTTACCTGTACCATCAAAATTCTTCACACTAACAATGCACGTGAAAACATCGGCCATGTCTTTCAAGAATTATGCAACTCCTTGGGCATTATCCACCAAACTTCATGTGCGTATACTCCTCAGCAGAATGGTATCACTGAGCGGAAGAATCGTCACCTTCTCGAAGTGGCCCGGTCTTTGCTCTTCCAGATGCAGGTCCTTACATCCTATTGGAATTTCGTTGTCTCCACTGCGTGTTATCTCATCAACCGTATGCCCTCATCGATCGTCAATTTTACCAGCCCATTTTCTCTCTTATTTCCTGAGAGCGAACCATTTCCCTTAACACCACAGGTCTATGACTACGTCTGCTTCGTTCATCATTTGGGGACCCCTGTTGACAAATTGGCCCCTTGCGCCACTCGTTACATGTTCGTTGGTTATTCACACGCCCAAAAGGGCTATGTTTGATATTCTCCCTCTGCTCGCAAGATGATCACGTCCGCGGACGTTACTTTCCTAAAACATCAGTCCTTCCATCCCTCCGTCCCCACGACGACACCCTCTACGGATCTCCCATGTCCTCTTCTTCCTACCACCTCCCCTTTACCATTGTTACTGCCAACACTATCACCTGCCCTGGCTCCTCCCCTTTGTGTCTACTCTCGCCGCTATCCTCGATCGGTGCCCCGCAACAGCCCCTGTCTACCATTGATCCTCCGTCGACTGTTGATCCGACCACACCCTCCACCGCGCATCCTCTCTCCAACTACGTCTCCTTGCACCGGCTCTCCTCTGATCTGCGCAGGTTTGCGGTCTCCTTATCTTCTATTTCCCCTCCCTCTTCTGTGCAGGAAACTCTTCAGCATCCCGGTTGGCGGGCGGCCATGAATGAGGAAAGGGCTGCACTCTTGGCAAATCACACATAGGACCTTGTTCCCCTTCCCCCTAACCATTCCATGGTTAGTTGTAAGTGGATCTTCTCCATGAAGCATCATCCAGATGGGCGGATCGACCGCTTCAAAGCACGCCTTGTTGCGTGCGGATTCACTCAACAACATAGACATGATTATGAATAGACCTTCTCTCCTGTTACCAAGCTCAGCACCGTTCGTCTCCTAATCTCTCTTGTTGTCCATCGTCAATGGCCGCTGCACCAGCTCAACATCAAGAACGCCTTCCTTAATGGAGACCTTATGGAGACTGTTTATCTGCAACAACCTCCTGGTTATGCAGCCACGGTGGAGTCTCTAGTCTGTTATTTGAAAAATTTATATACGCCCTCAAACAGTCTCACAGGCGTGGTTTGATAAGTTTAGCTGAGTGGTTCGTGAGTGTGGCTTTACCCACAGCTCGGCAGACTTCTCCCTATTTATCCGTCGACGTCCTTCAGGCACTGTTATTCTTTTGGTCAATCTTGATGATATTCTTATCACGGGTGATAACCTATCTGCATTTACTCAGATCAAGAAACATCTTGCCTCTCAATTCCACACGAAAGACCTGGGCCGGCTTCGGTACTTCTTAGGGATTGAGGTCGTCCAACAACCTGATGGTCTTGTTCTATCTCAGCGGAAATACTGCTTTGATCTACTTCAAGATGCAACTACTCTGGGTGTAAGCATGTGGATACACCTATGGATGCAAATCATTAACTGTGTGCTCATAGCTCGGACTCTAACCAACTCCTGCCTAATCCAGAGTCTTATCGATGTCTCGTTGGCAAGCTTATCTATCTTACTGTCACACGACCCGACATATCCTTTGCGGTCGGTGTGGTCAGTCGCTTCATGCATACTCCTCGGACCTCCCATCTTTAGGGAGTCAAACGTATTTTTAGATATTTGTAGAATGCTCCAGGACAAGGTTGGTGTACAAGCCTTCCACTTCTCTGTCTGTCGTTGCATACTGTGATGCAGATTATGTTGGGTCCCTCGATGATCGTCAATCAACCAACGGTTACACATATTTTGGCGAAAATCTGGTTACTGGCGAAGCAAGAAGCAAACTGTGGTCACTCGCTCCTCCGCTGAAGCCGAATATCGTTCCATGGTTGCTGCCGTTTTAGAACTCACTTGGCTAGAGAGTCTCCTTACTGATTTAGGAGTCCATCTTCCATCTCCGGCCATTCTCTTTTGTGATAGCTAAGCTGTGAAGCTGCTATCCATAAAAAAAAGGCAGCCCGGTGCACCAAGCTGCTATCCATATTGCTAAAAATTCTGTGTTATAAGCGCACCAAACAGATCGAAGTTGACTGTCATTTTGTCCGCGAAAAGGTTCAACTTCGAAAATTGAGTTTACGACATGTTCCAACTGCAGATCAAACTCACTAAAGCCTTACCTCGCTCAATATACCGACGGTGCCTTTCCAAGCTTGGTGCCTACGACTTGAATGCTCCAACTTGCGGGGGAGTGTTAGAACATTAGATAGCCTATGTATAAATGGCCCACTGGGACGCCTCTCTTAGGCTTCTTTAGTCCCACATTGCCACTTTCATTTGTGCTCCTCCTCCCTTGTTCTATATAAAGGAGTCCCTTGTACATGCAATATTTTAAGATCAAGAATAATATAATTTTGAATATTTAATTATTCTCTCTTCCTTCTGGTTTCGTACAAGTGTCTTTTGTACTTTGGTAGTAATCCAGTCATGGAAAAGTAAGAAGCAATATGTTGTTCCCTCTACGAGCAAGACTGGATATCGCTTGATAGCCCATGTAGTTTTCAAACTCACTTGGATTGAAGGCCTCTTGATCGGTTTTGGTGTGTCCCTCTCTTCTTGTGGTGTTCTCTTGTGATAATCAAAATGCCATTAACATTGCATATAACTCAGTCCTGCATGAGCATACAAAGCACATTAGAGTTGTTTGTCACTTCATTACTATCAGAGACAAGGTCGAGTTTCGATAGATTAAACATCAACATGTTTCTATCGCATCCTAGATTGTCGACATTCTCACTAAAGCATTGCCTCGGCCATTATACCTTCGGTTTCTTTCCAAACATTGCACATACGACATATATTCTCTAGCTTGCGAGAGAGTGTAGAAAGTATTAGTAGTATTTCTTCTGTTACTCTTGTATTATTTTTTCCATATTTTGTTTGTATAGTTTTTATATGGGGTCTCTCTTTGTACAAATAGGGCTATTAATGCCCACAATAATTTGATCAAATTCTATTCCCTAGAATCTCTACAGAAGGGAATATGTTTAATGCAACGCAAGTATATTCCGATCTTTCGAACTATGTTGGGATGTTGGGGTGCAAACATGTGAAAACTCTGGCTCCGTTCGTTTGACAGGAATTGGGAGAAAGGAATTGGAATTGGCCCAATTCCAATTCCCGCGGGAATTGGAATTGAAGTCAATTTCAATTCTATTGTTCGGTTGAATGCAGAAATTTTGTTACAAAAATTTGAATTAGTAATTCCGTTGTTCGGCTGCATGTTAGAATTTGGTAGGAAACTACTAAGGGGAGGGAGAAAACTAGAGAAGAAGGAAGCTAGGGTTTAGGAGAGGAGAAAATTACCTTAGGATTAATTGCCTGCCCCAAATGACAACATCCCCGGGTATAAATACCCGGGCCAAGGAGGGAGCCGGCCGGCCCCTCCAAATAGGGCTGAACCAGTTGGTTTAGCCCTTGGCCGGTCGGTTTTACTGAGTGGGGGCTGAACCGGTTGGTTCAGCCCCTTCGTTGCATGGCTTCTCCTTGCGCCTGCGAGCATAATAACGCCCCGAGAAGCGGGGTGCGATCGAGGGCGTAACATTCCCCTCCCCATCAAGACCCAGCTTGTCCCCAAGATGGAAATCTGGGTACAGCTCTTTGAAGTCCAACAGATCAACCCATGAGTTATGTGCTTCCGACAAGTGCTTCCATTGGACCAAGAGTTCGGCCTGAAATTCTGTGCCCTGTTGCTTCCACCTGAAATTCGGCCGAAGTTCACTCGCAACGGTAGCTTCCGGCAAGAAAGGACTCGGTTGTGCACTGTCACCTATCTTCTTCTTAAGCAAAGAGACATGAAATGTCGGATGGATGCGGGAGCCCGCAGGAAGCGCCAATGTGTAAGTGACCAGCCCCATCCTTTTGAGAACACGGAAGGGGCCATAGTAGCGAGGGGCCAACTTCTGATTTGCACGGTGAGCCACTGATAGCTGTCGGTAGGGTTGAAGCTTAAGGAAAACTTCATCACCCACTGGAAACTCCCTCTCCTTGCGGTGCTTGTCCGCCTGGGCCTTCATGCGATCTTGGGCAAGGCGAAGATTCGCCCGCAATGTCATTAAGGTGCGGTGGCGGTCGCGGAGGGCCCGATCCACCGCCGGTAATGCCGTGCTGCCCGGCTCATAACTGCTCAAGGAAGGGGGAGGGCGGCCGTATACCACCTCAAACGGCGTCATTTTGCTGGCAGAGTGGTAAGCGGTGTTGTAACAATACTCGGCCCAGTGTAACCAGCTGGTCCAAGTCCGAGGCTCGTCCATGATGAAACACCGGAGGTATGTCTCCACGCCACGATTAAGAACCTCCGTTTGGCCATCGGTCTGGGGGTGATTTGCGGTGCTGAAACGTAAACAAGTTCCTTGAAGCCGGAAAAGCTCTCTCCAGAAGTGGCTCACAAAAGTGGGATCACGATCAGAAATGATGGGGCGAGGGAGGCCGTGCAAGCAGACGACTTCCCTAGTAAAGAGCTCAGCGACGGACTCCGCCGTATAAGGGTGACTGAGAGCGAGGAAGTGACCATACTTGGAGAGCTTGTCGACCACCACCAGAATGACTAACTTGCCCTGACGGTAAACGATCTCGTAATCGTAGCCCAAAAGTATGGTGACCCACTTTTGCTGAAGAGGAGAGGAGACTCGCTGGTCCAAAAAATGCTTCAAACTTTGGTGATCCGTACGGATCTTGAAGTGGCGTCCCAAAAGATATGGTCGCCAAAGGGCCACAGCTTGAACCACCGCCAACAATTCTTTTTCATACGTGGACAACCCCAAGGTCTTAGGCGCCAACGCTTTACTGTAAAAGGCCAGTGGACGGCCCTCCTGCGTCAATACTGCACCCAGCCCCACCCCGAAGACGTCCGTCTCCACGACGAACTCCTTGATGAAATCCGGAAGGGCCAAGACTGGGGTGGTCGTCACGGCCCGTTTGAGCGCCTGAAAAGCCGCATCTGCATCCTCCTGCCATGAGAAGGCATCCTTCTACAGTAGCTGGGTCAGTGGTCTAGCAATCTTCCCGTAGTCCCGCACGAACCGCCGATAGTAGCCGGTGAGGCCCAAGAATCCCCGCAGAGCCCGAACAGTCTGGGGCCGCGGCCAAGAAACCATGCTCTCGATCTTCCAAGGGTCAGCTTTGACCCCTTCCGCTGAGACCAAGTGTCCCAAATACTCGACCTCCTCCTGCCCAAAAGAACACTTGGATCGCTTAGCATAGAGCTGATGCTTGCGTAGAATAGAGAAGACCTGCTCAACATGGCACAAGTGATCTTCCCAGTTAGCACTGCATATAAGGATGTCATCAAAGAAAATCAGCACAAAGAGGCGAAGTAGTGGACGGAAGATCTCATTCATATTGGCCTGGAAGATGGATGGTCCATCAGTCAACCCGTTGGCCATCACGAGAAATTCGTAGTGGCCGTCGTGAGTCCTGAAGGCCGTCTTGTGGACGTCGTCTTCCCGCATGAGGAACCGGTAGTAACCCGATCGTAGGTCAAGCTTTGTGAATCGTGTCGCCCGGTGTAGCTCATCCAACAATTCTTCAACCAATGGAATTGGAAACTTGTCCTTCAAAGTGACGTTGTTCAATGCCCGATAGTCCACACAGAATCGCCATGAGCCATCCTTCTTCTCGACGAGAATAATCGGGGCCGAAAAGGAGCTCGTGCTGGGTCGGATGATCCCGGCGTCGAGCATCTCCCGGACGCTACGCTCGATCTCTGCCTTCTGCATGTGTGGATATCGGTAAGGCCGGATATTGGTAGGCTCCGCTCCGGCTTTGAGTACAGTCTGGTGATCCCGAAACCGTGACGGTGGAAGTGTACGTGGCTCCTGATAAACGTCAAAATACTGCTCTACCAAAGATTGCATCTGAATGGGTACGTCGGACGACCCAGCCTCATCAGACCGCACCCCCAAAAGGACCGCCATCAAGCTCCCTTCTTGTACAACCCCATATTGTCGAATGGGGCCCTCGGAATAGGACGGGTAGGAGAGCAAGCCAGAAGGGCATTCGCCTAGGTCACAAGAGGCAGAGGGTTCTCGGAGCGAGTGCGGATCTCATCTCCAGAGCATTCGCCCATTCAGGAGCACGAGTGCGCGGGGGGCTAGGCGAGTGGTGCCCCCATGGACCACTCGCCAAGTAGAATCAAGTGTGCGCGGAGCCCGGCGAGTGGTGCCTTCACAGACCACTCGCCCGGAGGGCTTAGGGGGTAAAATTACCTAGATACCCTTCGTGGGCTGCCAATAGCCCTTCAGAACAGCGGAGTTAAGCTGTTAGCAGACCAATTTGGGGTGCGGTTAGTAAAACTAAAAGACGGATTTACATTATTTGCAGACCAGACTAGAAAATCTATAAATAGACCCTTAAGGGCACCTTGGAAGAAGACGGGTCTTTTGAGCTCTCTCCTCCAGGCTAGTTTCGGAGTTGGCTACTAGTGCCCTCCAAGGTGCCCGACTGAGCATTGGTTTGGGAGGGGAAGCTCTCTAAGATCTTCCGGGTGTGTGGCGGGACCTCCTCGCTAGAGCCTTGGGTCAGTTCCAGATTTTCCATCCACAGTCAAGAGAATTTAGTGGGGAGAAGTAAGCGCGGTGTTACGATCTCCTCATCTTTGGGGTTAATACATGAGAAGATTCTAGAGAAATCTGGAGTCTTGTACATAGGAAGACAGTAGAACAATCTAGAGAGTCCATGACTCTTGTATATACCGGAATTGTATAGAATACTCTAGAATTGTAGGGGTCTAGAATATTCTTTGGTTTGGAGGGAAACCTCTTTGGGGCCTATAAAAAGGGGAGGCCCCCTCATTTGTACTCATCCAAGTTTGGAATAAGCTTTTGAGTTCTCTTGCTTACTTCTTCTCTTGTGCACTTGTGCTCTTGTGTTCTTGTTCTCGTTCCCATTCCCACCACAGTTTTCTTAGAGTGAGGCTGACTTAGCTAGCCGCGAGGGGTGGCAAGAGGAGCTAAGGCCGCGCGCGACGTAGTCAAGGGGACTAGTCCGTGACAGTTGGTATCAGAGATAGGTTGACCCAGGTTCAATTTGGTTCGTGTGGTGTTGCTATGGCGAATGAGGCAAACAACTCAAGCGTTGTTGACGAGCGCGGCAGGGAGGTCGTAGATCAACAAGGCAGGAAGAAGAGAGATCATAGCAAGACGCGTGAAGGAGCTCATTTGGATCATGCCGTCATGATGCTGGCCGATCGAGTTGAGAAGGTGGAAGGTAACTTCGAAACTCTTGAGGCCCATGTTCTTGAAGAATTTGAGTCCATCAAGGAGTCTACCCAGATTTGTCTTGATGCTCACCCGGCGTTGGAGGAACGCCTCGCTAGGATGGAAGATGTCATTCAAGCAATGTGGATCGGCTTTGAGGATATGAAGGAGGAAATCACCTTATGTCGTCGAGTCGTGGCTAATGGTGGAGGCAACATGGCAATGGGCAATCCAAGGATGGAGGTTCCGAAGCCCAAGTCATTTGTGGGCAAGCGAGATGCAAAGGAGGTAGAGAACTTTATTTGGCAGATGGAACAATTCTTCGAGGGGTGTAACCTCGTCGACGAAGCCGCTAAGGTACGACAAGCCTCTTACTACTTATCAGATGTTGCTTCTCTTTGGTGGCGAAGAAAGCAGGCCGACATCGAGAAAGGCTTGTATCGTATTGATACATGGGAGGAGTTCCGGCGTGAACTCAAACGGCATTTCTATCCAGAAAATGTCGTTTATGAAGCTAAGAAGAAGCTAAGGGAGTTGAAGCACAAGGGGAGCATTGCGGAGTATGTCAAAGAATTTACCACCTTGATGCTGCAAATTCCTAGCATGTCGGATGAAGACTTGCGATTCTTCTTCGTGGATGGTCTCCAGCATTGGGCTAAGCAAGAATTACAAAGGCGAGATGTCAAGACGTTGGATGAAGCTATTGCCACAGCTGAATCCCTTATTGAGTACCAACGGAACCCAGATACAGCAAAGCCAAAGAAGGATAAGGATTACGGGAAAGGTGTGGGAGAGAAGCGTGATGGCAAGAAGCCCAACTTCCAACGGCATGACACTCGGAAGAAATACGAAGAGAAGAAGAAGGCCTTCATTCCGAAAGGGGGATGCTTCTTATGCAAGGGACCGCATGCAATGAGCAACTGTCCAAAGATGGGAACGCTTTCAGCAATTATGGAAGGCAATGATGCGGGAAATTCTGGAGAAGGTACTTCTGCTCAAATGGGATCATTGCAACTACTTAATGCTTTGAATATTAGACCTACTCCAGCCCCATCGCCAAAAGGATTAATGTTCGTGGAGGCGTATGCAAATGGGAAGGCCATCAAGGCCTTGCTTGACACAGGAGCAACGCATAACTTCATGACCGAGGCGGAAGCCAAGAGACTTGGACTACGAGTCTCTAAGGGGGAAGGATGATTGAAGACGGTGAATGGGAAGGCAAGACCGATGCAAGGAGTTTCACGCGGAGTGGAGTTGCAGTTGGGAACTTGGAAGGGCCAAGTGGACTTCTCCATTGCACCGATGGATGATTTTCAAGTTGTACTTGGGATGGATTTCTTCGAGAAGGTACGAGCTATCACTATGCCTTTTTGTAGATCCATGTGCATTATGGAGAAAGGGTCTCCATGCATGATCCCAGCGGTGGAAGGGCCACCAACGAAGGGAAAGCAGCTATCGGCTATGCAAATAGCCAAAGGCGTCAAGAAAGGAGAGGTGACTTACTTAGCCACCTTGAAGGAGGAAGTTGCGGCAAAGGATGAGGAGGCACATCCTTTCATTGTGCAAGTCTTGGAGGAGAATCAAGACGTCATGCCAACCGAGCTTCCGAACAGGCTACCACCTCGGAGGGAGGTGGACCATGAGATTGAGCTGGAACAAGGGGCGAAAATACCTGCGATGGCGGCATATCGCATGGCTCCGCCCGAATTGGAGGAACTCCGTAAGCAGCTGAAGGAGCTACTTGACACGGGGAAGTTTCGTCCATCGAAAGCACCATATGGCGCACCGGTGCTCTTTCAGAAGAAGAAAGACGGATCTTTGCGGATGTGTGTAGACTATCGGGCACTCAACAAGGTAACAGTCAAGAATAAGTATCATATTCCTTTGATCGCTGACTTGTTTGATAGGATGGGGAAAGCCAAGGTCTACACCAAGATGGACTTGCAGAAGGGCTATTATCAAGTCCGAATTGCTGAAGGAGATGAGCCTAAGACGACGTGCATCACTCGTTATGGGTCTTACGAGTGGTTGGTCATGCCATTTGGCTTGACTAATGCACCAGCCACATTCTGCACTTTGATGAACAGGATATTCCATCCCTACCTGGATCAGTTCGTGGTAGTTTATCTGGATGACATCGTGATCTACAGCAACTCTATGGAGGAACATGCGGAACATCTTCGCACTATCTTTCAAGTCTTGCGGGAGAACGAGTTATATGTGAAGAAGTCAAAGTGTACGTTTGGCACGGAGGAGGTCTCATTCCTTGGACATGTCATTGGACATGGCCAGTTGAAGATGAATGAAGCCAAGATCCAAGCGATCATAGATTGGGAGCCACCTACTAAGGTAACCGAGCTAAGATCTTTTCTTGGACTTGCAAATTATTATCGACGGTTTATCCAGGGCTATTCAAGGAGAACAGCCCCATTGACAGATTTGCTGAAGAAGGATAGATCGTGGGCTTGGGATGAGGAATGCCAACAAGCCTTTGAAGATCTAAAGCAAGCAGTGAGCACCGAGCCGGTGTTATCATTGCCGGATTTTGGAAAGGAGTTCGAGGTCTAGACGGATGCTTCCGACTTTGCCATTGGTGGAGTCTTGATGCAGGATGGACATCCTATTGCATATGAAAGTCGAAAGCTGAACGAGACGGAGCGGCGGTACACCGTCCAGGAGAAGGAAATGACTGCTATCATACATTGCTTACGGGTGTGGAGACACTACTTGCTCGGGGCGAAGTTCGTGGTCAAGACGGACAATGTGGCCACAAGTTACTTCCAGACGCAAAAGAAGTTGTCTTCAAAACAAGCAAGGTGGCAAGATTTTCTAGCAGAGTTCGACTACTCTATGGAGTACAAGCCCGGGAAGGCGAACGTTGTTGCGGATGCCTTGAGCCACAAGGCGGAACTTGCCTCTATATCCACGGTGAAAGGGGAGTTGCTAACCAGGATCAAGGAAGGGTTGCAACAAGATTCGTTGGCAATCGAGCTAATGAAGGCGGCAAGGGAAGGAAGAGCCAAACACTTTTGGGTAGAGGATGAACTCCTTTACACCAAGGGGAAGAGACTATACATCCCAAAGTGGGACAACCTACGGAGGGAATTGATCAAGGAGTGTCATGACACTCGATGGGCAGGTCATCCTGGCCAAAAGAGAACCATGGCGCTAGTGGAGATCTTGTACTACTGGCCGAAGATGAAGGAAAGCGTGGACATATATGTGAAGACATGTCTTGTGTGCCAACAAGACAAAGTGGAGAATCGGCAACCAGCAGGATTGCTAGAGCCTCTTCCAGTTCCAGATCATCCATGGCACACCGTGACGTTGGACTTCATCAGCGCTCTTCCCAAATCAGAGGGATTTGGATCGATTATGGTGGTCGTGGACAGATTCTCCAAATATGGGACGTTCATCCCATGTACGAAGGACAACACAGCGGAGGAAGCGGCCCAAGCATTCTTCAAGCAAGTGGTAAAGCATTGGGGGCTTCCACAAAACATTGTGAGCGATCGGGATCCTCGCTTCACGGGGAAACTTTGGACGGAGTTGTTCAGGATGATGGGATCACAACTAAACTTCTCCACAAGTTTCCACCCGCAGTCCGATGGGCAGACCGAGAGGGTAAATGCTTATTGGAGTGCTATTTGCGGCACTTTGTGAGTGCGAACCAGCGAGACTGGGCAAAGATCTTGAATGTTGCTCAGTTTTCCTACAACTTGCAGAGGAACGAGTCTACGGGAAGGAGTCCCTTCGAGCTGGCGACCGGGCGTCAACCGCTCACACCGCATGCACTAGCCATCAACCCTGGAGAAGGAAAGAGCCCAGGAGCACTTCAGTTGGCAAAGTCTTGGGAGGAACAAAATGACTTGGCCAAAGTCTGTCTAGAGAAAGCAAGGAAACGCATGAAGAAATGGGCGGACGTGAAGAGAAGGCCACAGGAGTTTGGCCTAAGAGATAAAGTGATGGTAAAACTCCTACCCCAACAGTTCAAAGTAATGCGAAGCATGCATAAGGGGTTGATAAGGAGGTATGAAGGGCCGTTCGAGGTGATCGGCAAGGTAGGAAAGGTGTCATATCGCCTTGATCTACCCAACTCGTTGAAGATTCACACGGTCTTCCATGTAAGCATGTTGAAGCCTTATCATGAAGATCAGGAAGACCCGAGGCGAGGAGAATCACATAGAGCACCTCCGATCATGACCAAATCATTCGAGAAGGAGATTGATCGGGTGCTATCTCAGAGGGTGGTACGGAGACGCGGAGTCCCGCCAAGTACACAGTATTTAGTCAGATGGAAGGGATTGCCAGAGTCCGATGCTACTTGGGAGACACTATAAGACTTGTGGCAGTTCAAGGATTTTATTCAGCAGTACGAGGCGACGAGGACGACGTTAGGATAGGTGGGGGAGAATGTTACGATCTCCTCATCTTTGGGGTTAATACATGAGAAGATTCTAGAGAAATCTGGAGTCTTGTACATAGGAAGACAGTAGAACAATCTAGAGAGTCCATGACTCTTGTATATACCGGAATTGTATAGAATACTCTAGAATTGTAGGGGTCTAGAATATTCTTTGGTTTGGAGGGAAACCACTTTGGGGCCTATAAAAAGAGGAGGCCCCCTCATTTGTACTCATCCAAGTTTGGAATAAGCTTTTGAGTTCTCTTGCTTACTTCTTCTCTTGTGCACTTGTGCTTTTGTGTTCTTGTTCTCGTTCCCATTCCCACCACAGTTTTCTTAGAGTGAGGCTGACTTAGCTAGCCGCGAGGGGTGGCAAGAGGAGCTAAGGCCGGGCGCGACGTAGTCAAGGGGACTAGTCTGTGACAGCGGGCTACACCGTCCTGTGGGTCTGAACTCAAGAGACCGATTGCCGGTTTCTGCTTCTGCCCGCTGGATTTCGCATGAGGCGGACCCTCGCGGCAAGCCGCAGCGGCGGATCGTGCGAGAGCAAGAGGATCGGCGGGAGCGACTTCCACAATCGCATTCGGTGGGTGGAGGGGAAGGCTTCGAACTCCTGTTTCAAAAAAAAAGTTAAGGTGGGAGCGAAAGGAAAAAGAGCGGGAGCTAAGGTCGAAATCTTTTTGCTTACCCTCTCCCGCCAAACCGGCGGTAGCGAGCCGACGTGCTGCCGCAGATGCACGACATCCATCTCGTACTTCAGGATGAAGGCATGGAGCTTGGCCTTATAACCCCCGAGCGCGGAAGGCCGGAAGGTTGGCTCGTCCTCCTGCAGGGGCGCGAGAGGCACATTGCCGAATTTCCCGGTGACAAAGATGAACCGCCGAACCCAGTCGTGGTTCTTATTCGCCGTGCCGATCACGGAAAGCAGGGACTGCCCAGAGAAAAACGCCACCCCGCGGGTGGCCCTGAAATTGAAAAGTTTGCGGAATACTGGGAGCGAGAACTTGATCCCCTCCTCGCGCAGGTAGCATGCGAATGCTACCAGCATTGCGATGGAGTTTGGATTAAGTTGCGCGGGAACGACTCCGAAGTAGCGCAGGGTCTGACGCACCTCTGGCCACAGCGGGAGGCGGAGTCCTACCTCGAAATGTTCGAGGGGGGTCGCGAGAGTGTCTGGCGAGAACTGGTTGATGCGATCTTGGTTTCCCGGGCGGCGCGCGACGAACCCCGGCGGAACATAATCAGCGATGGCCTGGGTGAAATCTTCTTCTGAGAGATCGCAGGTCTCGAAATCCCTATTGGCGAAAGCTTGGGCACAGTTGGCTCTGCCATCGGCCTCTTTCGACATCACTGAGGGGTGATGAGGTCTCGCAAGGATTCTAGAGAGAAGGGCGAGTGGTATCGCGAGAACAAGAAGGGAGAAAGAATTGGAAGCGTAATAAAGGTGGTGGTTGGACTGACTATTTATAGAAAAAGGGAAAATAGAGGAAATTACTTACGCGCGGGGTGCGGATAGCGACCGCGCTATCCTGGCTCCTCGGGATTCATGCCAGCCCATTTATGCCCAACCGCCGATAAAAGGTGAAAGAGACGCGTGAGACCCCTCAGGCGAATGCAATAAAAAGCGGGACATAAATGAAAGCACTCGCAAAGAAAGCATTCGCAGGAACAAGAATAAATATTACAGGCAGAAATAGTTCGCGAAACGCGTAAGGTCTCGTCTTGGTTTAGTACGTAAAAGGAAGAGAAATAATAGGGGTGCGGGAGAGTACAGGGGGCGAGGGCCAGTAGGCTTAATATTGTATCCACTGCCATCGAACCCGGCCTCGCCTCCCTGTCCTCAGAGGCACGCGCGGGTAATGGAAAGCGCTTACCGCGGTGAGCTCTTGGTGGCTGGTCCCTAGCCCGCGCGATATGCCTCCCAGGAGAAGTCTCCTCGCACCCACCCCCCCTGGCGCTCCATCTCCCCAATGAGATGCGAGTAGTCTCGCTCGAGGACGCTTATTCAGCGCTCAAAGGCCGCCCGGTGCTCCTCCGTCTGATTGGCCAGATCCCGCTGCATCCAGATCAGCTTGCAGAAAAGCTCCGTCATCCGCTCCTTCAGGGTCCTGGCATCTTCGTGATCACCAAGAAAATCCGAGACGTCGCAGGGAGAGGGAGGTGGCGAGATCAAACCCCTCCTCTTGAGGATCCCCTGGCAGGATCCGGCGATAGCCTGCGAGAGCGAAAGTTAGACTTCTCTCTGGCAAAACCTTTAGTTTGAGGGAAAAAGGGGAACTCACCAGGTACATATTCTTCAACGGGGGACCGACGAGAGGTGCCAGCCTGCCCTGCGAATGGTTGGCAGGGGGGTGAGCGATTTCCCCTTCCCGGGGCGATGAACCTGGTCGGCGACACCCGAGGTGGTGGCCAAATCCGCGGCGGGAAAGTTGTTCTTGGGACCCTTATCCGCTGAACGTTCTCGCTCTGAAGCGGGGGAGTTGACAGTGGTCTCGGGGGCAGGAGAGTTGCGCGAGGAAGGGGGTAACCCCGTGGTCCCAAAGGTGAGAACTACAGAAACCAAGGGTCAGAAAAAGAGCGAAAGGTAAAAGGCAGGCGAGAAGGCAATGAAGAGCTTACCGGGCGCAGGCAGGATTTCGCCAGGAATGGCTTGTAGGACGGGCTCCTGGGACGGTGGAACGCCCCGGGAGCAGGTGGAGGAAGATTGGCGTTCGCCTGGTTGGTCTCAGGGGCACCTTTAGTCGCCTGCAGGTTCTGCGAGTGGTTAAAGTGGCTAAGATATCGCGTCATCAAGGTCAGCCTTAAAGGCGAGGTAAGTTGCATTACCTCAGCAGTATTGACCGGAGGGATGTTGAAAAGAGGGGGAGTCTCCGACGCGGACTCCCTCGCCGGTAGGTCTCGCCGAACCACCTTGGCCTTCTTCAGTCGGTAAGGCTTGGAAGGATCCCTCGTTGACGAGAGCCAGGGGGCGTACCGGGTGGTCCTGGGAGCGGTCTCCCCCTGTGCAGCGGCGAGACGATCCATCATACCCTGCGAAAGCGGTCGCGTCGGCCTCATGAACGTCATAGCGAGAGCTCCGAGATGGAAAAAAAGGAACAGTGATTGGAGAATAGGCGCTCCGAAGGCAACAACTGGGGTTGTATTTATAGCAAAGTGGAGGGCCCCACCAGAAAGATTCCCTCCAGGTCAGTAAGGCACTCGCCGAATATTGGGGGTTGGACTTTTCTTTCCGAGCGTAGGACTCGCTCGCAAAGAGCGGGGATTGTGTACAACCCGTATACGCCGAGTGGGTCCCCATGTCCAAAGGGGGTCAAGAGGCTAGATCCGTGTCAGGCAGAGCACTCGCCCAGGCCAGAAGAGACAGGAGTGCCTCCAGGCGAGCGCGGGTCCCATTCGCAAGGCACTCGCCCGTTCAGAGGAGTGAGTGCTCGGAGGACCAGGCAGTTGGGGTAGAATCCCACTTGCCGAGCAGGCCAGGCGATTAGGCGAGTGGTGCCTCTATGGACCACTCGCTCGGCAGAATCGAGTATGCGAGAAGCCTGGCGAATGGTGCCTTCACGGACCACTCGCCCAGGAGGTTTTGAGGGGGAAATTACCTAGATACCCTTCGTGGGCTGCCAATAGCCCTTCAGAACAGCGGAGTTAGGCTGTTAGCAGACCAACTTGGGGTGCGATTAGTAAAACCAAAAGGCGGATTCATGTTATTTGCAGACCAGCCTTGAAAAACTATAAATAGACACTTAAGGGCACCTTGGAGGAGAACGAATCTTCTGAGCTCTCTCCTCCAGGCTAGTTTCGGAGTTGGCTACTAGTGCCCTCCAAAGTGCCCGGTTGAGCATTGGTTTGGGAGGGGAAGCTCTCTAAGATCTTCCGGGTGTGTGGCGGGACCTCCTCGCTACAGCCTTGGGTCAGTTCCAGATTTTCCATCCACAGTCAAGAGAGTTTAGTAAGGGAGAAGTAAGCGCGGGCTACACCCCCCTGTGGGTCCGAACTCAAGAGACCGGTTGTCGGTTTCAACACTTCCTCTCCGAGCTGCTGCATGCTTCGAAGAGAGACTTCCTTCACTAGCGAGGCTGTGAGACCCTTCAAACAGAACTGTCGTCCCTGCTGCACAAACTCCATCGTCATGAGGTCCCAATCAAAAGTGACCCGTTTCAGCTGTTGCTGCCACTGAACTCCGAGTGCCATGTCCGATCCCCGGATGGGTAGAAGATATACATCCGTGCTCCCGGTGTATCCCTGAACCCGTAATTCGACTCCCTTCATTACCCCTTCGCACTACAGCTTGCTGCCGTCAGCCACCATAATCTGGAATGCAGCTCCTCTGTCAATCTCATGCCCCACCCGCTGTGCGACAGCCGGATGAATGAAGTTGTGGGTGCTCCCACTATCCACCAATATCGTCACCTTCTCCTGTCGAACCCTTCCTGCAACCCGCATCGTGAGAGGTGGATTGCACCCTTCCATGGCATGGATGGAAATCCCAAACTCCATCACGTGCAGGTCCTCCTCCAACAGCGCCTCCTCGACTGCTACCTCGGGAGGAGACTCGTCGCCCACCTATTCATACAGCATGAAAACCTGTATCTTCTGACAATTATGCCCGGGTACAAACTTCTCATCACAGTTGAAGCAGAGGCCTTTCTCCTTGCGGTCCTGGAGCTCGCCCCCACGACAAACGAGTCACCGTAGGCTTAACAACCGCCTGCGGCTCTCTCCTGGAAACGGTGGGTGTCGCGGTAGGCCTCCCCGTAGCCCGCGACCGCTGTAGGTTGAAGCGCTCCTCCTGAATGCGGGCTAGGCTGATAGCGTGGTTCAAACTCCGTGGCATATAAGCATGAACCTCATCCCTTAAGTGCTCCTTCAAACCTGACACAAAATAACTCAGCAATGTCTTCTCTTCCCAGTGTACCCGGTTCGCCAACTTCTCAAACTCTGCCCGGTACTCAATCACTGTCCCCTTCTGTCGCAACTTCTGCAACAGCGCCTCAAAATCCTCATACTCCAGGGGCCCAAATCGGCGGTGAACCCCTCCACAAAATCAGTTCAGGGCACATACTCTCTACCCCTCAAGAACCACTGAGTCCACTGAAACGCGTCGTCTTCCAGATGGAACGACGCAAGTTGCACTCATTGCCCCTCCGGAACCTCCTGGTAGCTGAAGAATAGCTCCACCTTCTGAACCCATTCCAGTGCATCCCCCCCTTTGAACTTAGGGAAGTTCATACGTGTCAACTTCGGTGGCATGTAGGCTCGGGGTCCCGCCTGCCCTTGCCAGCCTTGTCCATGCCCATTCTGTCCCAGCTCGTTCCACGCCTGACGTCCCGGGCCCATATGACCGTCGTGTGCCCCCGGGTAGCCTTGAGGTGGCTGACCAAACTGGTGAGGAACGTGTTGCCTTGCCCACGAAACATGACCTCCATACCCGCCGGGAGGAATGCCGCCACGCGGGTGAGGAAGAAGGCCCGTTGCACCTTCTGGAGCCCGCACCGCAGCCCCTTGCTCTCCATCGGCATGCAGCCACGGCTGCCGCCCGCCATCGGCTGTCCCAACAAACCGGGGAGACCGCCTGCGGATCTGGCAGGCCCGCACTCAGTCGGCCCAGAACTGGGGCCGACAGCTCCCACTGCAACCGCCGACCACGCCGCCGCTCTCAGCCCTTCGTCGGTGGTCCCCCAGGATCGGGAGAATCTGACGCCTCCATGTCTGCCCATTCCCGGAGCTCCCACAGCCACACGCACCGGATCGGGCGTTCCGGAACCCTCGGCGGACCGATCGAGCCTTCCGCCGATCGGTTCGTCGTCGATCGTGGCCTTCCCTTTCAACAGGGCCTTGAGCTCCTCCATACGCACATCTATACGCTCCTCCAGCCGCTGTGTAGACGTGCGCATCTCTTGCTCGATTGCGGCCACCGAATCCGCCAATCCACCGTAGTTCTCCTCCAAGGTTTCCAAACGGAAGATCTCTTGCGTGCGAGTGATGAGCATCGTCGAAGAATGACGCATCTGATACCAAATGGTAGGAAACTACTAAGGGGAGGGAGAAAACTAGAGAAGAAGGAAGCTAGGGTTTAGGAGAGGAGAAAATTACCTTAGGATTAATTGCCTGCCCCAAATGACAACATCCCCGGGTATAAATACCCGGGCCAAGGAGGGAGCCGGCCGGCCCCTCCAAATAGGGCTGAACCAGTTGGTTCAGCCCTTGGCCGGTCGGTTTTACTGAGTGGGGCTGAACCAGTTGGTTCAGTCCCTTCGTTGCTTGGCTTCTCCTTGCGCCTGCGAGCATAATAACGCCCCGAGAAGCGGGGTGCGATCAAGGGCGTAACAGAATTCAAGGGATAGAATTGAAATTTAAAATTTAAATCAGTGACAAAATTGAAGTTGTTGTAGCCAGGTCAAGTGCTGCTCAGAGCATGCGTGAAGACATTTGACTACACATCTTTATGGCAAGCATACAATTGTAGTTAGAGCATGTTCACGTACATTGTAACAATATATTGTTCAACATAACCTAGTCAAAAGGAATGTGGAAGTTCTAATAGCAATCAGAAAGAAAAACCTAGTCAAATTAAAGCTGGAATGCAGAAAGCTGCAGTCTTCCTAGTCCCGTTAACTATTCAGAAAGAAAAACCTTCAAAACTGTAAAGAAAAACCTAGATTTTGCAGTTACATCCTGGTAAGAAAAACTTTCACCTATTGAGGAAGAAAGCATCCCGATTCAGGAAGAAACAAGATACAAAAAACAAGATCAAGCAATTTTTAACAACAAAAGTTAACTGTCTCGGTACATTAGATCTAGCAGAATCCCTCCAGACGCAAAATATGAATTCATCAATGAATGCATAGTAGATATTATGACAACATATGACAAAAAAAAAGAGCCACCAACAGAACCTCAACAAATATAGGAATACATTTTCAGAATAAACACCGGTGCAGAACATGAAGTTAAATAGTTAAGCAACGGTGCAAGAAAATAAACAGTAGCCCACCAATTAAATAGTTAAGCAAAATGATTTCAGTTGTAGCATTTCTCAGAAAGATCAAAATTTGTAATCGAGATAAGAGATTCTGAAAATTTCTGGTCTAGGTTAGGATTAGTGCTAAGGATAGAGAGGACCAGACGTTTTTTCGGTCTTGGGAGCAATGTCGGAGAAGAGCTCCATTTTGATGCGACCAGCAGGATGCTTCTGATGGTGACATCGAAGAATACGATGGAGTTCTTGCTGCGCTCGACATAGGAGTGGGGGCAACCTTGCTGCAGCGCTCGAAGAAGGATTCGGGAGGGAACCCCGTTGCTGCGCTCGACGAAGGAGTTAGGAGGGAGCCTTACTGCTGCGCTCGAAGAAGGATTCGGAAGGGATCCTCGCTGCTGCGCTTGTTGTGTTAATTCTTATGAAAGTGATGGATGAAGACGATCCCCTAAGGTTCAACCTGAACAGGGAGTGGATGCGGATTCTCTGCAAGTTAGAAATCACAGAGAGAAGCATGGGAAGAGTTTACACAACAATCATAACATATATTTCTTCCCGTCGACTGGGTATTAAATAACCCCTTCGTAATTGGCTTCAGCACGTCTGAAGCGGTTACACTTGAGCCAACTGTCGACTAGACACCACACATTCACACACATAACTGCTACATAATATTCAAAAATGCAACGGTAACTGAATTTAAATAATTAAACATAACAATACACCCTTCCTAACAAGATCCTTGTCCTCAAGGATCAAAAGAGGGATAGGCCTTCTTCATGACATAATAATCCTCCCACGTTGCTTCCTCTGGATTGGAGTGATGCCATTTGATCAGAACTTGAGGAACTGGCTTGCCATGCCTGGGAATTATGCGTCTCAACAGAATGTGCTCTGGCTCCGTCATGATGTGTCCTTCCGTAAGATGCTCTGGAATGGTAGTCGTAACTGGAGCTTCACCAATGTGCTCTTTCAATTGAGAAATATGGAATGTATTATGAATCTTTGCTGATGGAGGCAACTGTAACCTGTAAGCGACTGAGCTCAGTTTCTGAATTATTTGATAAGGTCCAAAGAACTTGGGGGCTAGCTTGTGGTACCCCGAATCTCTAAGACTGGTTTGCTTATATGGATGAAGTTTGACGTAGACCCATGCACCTTCTTGAAATTCTGTTTCCTTTCTCTTTTTATCAGCCAAGGTCTTCATCCTCTCTTGAGCCATTGCTAAATTTCTTTTCAACATTCTCATTGCCTTCTCCCTGGCTTGTAGACTTTTGTCCATTGTTTCTAGATGAGCAGAGTCTTCAATGTAAGGAATGTGCAAGGGAGGAGGCTGACCATACATCACTTCATAAGGGGTTAATTGGAGGGCACAGTGGTAAGAGGTATTGTACCACCATTCAGCTAAGGGCAGCCATTGAGACCACTTGTTGGGTGAATCATAGGCCACACAGCGCAAGTAGTTTTCCAGACAGCGGTTCACAACTTCTGTCTGGCCATCCGTCTGGGGATGATATGTCGTGGAGGTGTTGATTTGCACTTTATGGAGTTTGAAGAATTCCTGCCAAAACTCACTAATGAACACAGCATCCCTGTCACTAGTTATTGAGTTAGGCATATCATGAAGTTTGTAAATATTGTTTAAGAATATCTGAGCTATGGTTGTTGCGGTGTAAGGATGTTGTATTGCTGTAAAATGTGCGTATTTACTTAGCCTGTCCACCACCACAAATATTGCCTCATGACCTTTAGATGAAGGCATCCCTTCTATGAAATCCATGCTAATATCATGCCATATTCTATCAGGTATAGGGAGAGGTTGAAGCAGCCCTATTGGTTTACCTGATATCCCTTTACACTTCATGCAGATTGTACACTGTCGAATATGATTGTAGATGTATTCCTTCATTGACTTCCAATAGAAGATTTGTTTAATCTTCCTCCAAGTCGCTTGAATGTCCGAGTGTCCCCCCAAATCGGAGTCATGATAGATATGGCAGATGAGCTTCTTAACTTCCTCCACCTCTCCAACCACTATTTTATTTTTCCTTCTCAGAATGTTGTTAGACCAAGAATATTGTGGTTTCTTAGAGGGGTCTTCTTGCTTGAGTTGTATCAGCTTCTGTATTTTATTATCCGATTTCCAGGAATCTTTAACCTTCTGCAATAGATCGGCAGAAATTGTTACCATAGCTGATAGTTGGCCTTGGCCGTGAGGGTGAAGTCTAGAGAGAGCATCGGCTGTAACATTATCCTTTCCCTTCTTGTACTGAATTGTATACTCAAAGTCCATTAATTTCGACATAAATTTCTGTTGCTGTGGTGTAGACAGCCTTTGCTCCATCAGAAATTTAAGACTTTGGTGATCTGTCTTGATTATGAATGGTGCTCCCAAAAGATAGTGGCGCCATTTTTGTACTGCAAGAACTATAGTTGCGAGCTCCTTCTCATAGACTGACAGTGCCATGTGCTTGGGTCCCAATGCTTTGCTGAAAAATGAAATGGGATGTCCTTCTTGGAGTAAAATTGCACCCACTCCTAAGTTTGATGCATCTGTCTCTAATACAAATACTTTAGCAAAATCAGGAAGGACTAGGACCGGTGCAGAAGTCATCTTGTTCTTGAGTTGTTGGAATGCTCTCTCAGCTTTTTCTCCCCATCTAAACTGGTCCTTCTTCAAGAGCTCTGTTAATGGCTTTGTGATGATCACGTACCCCTGGATAAATCTCCTGTAGTACCCTGTTAGCCCTAAAAATCCTCTGAGTTGTTTGAGGTTTTGAGGGGAGGGCCAATGTACCATGTCTTTCAACTTATTAGGGTCAGCCGCCACTCCCTTGGAACTAAGAATATGTCCAAGGTAATCCACTTGAGAGGTCCCAAAAGAACACTTCTTTGAATTTAAAAACATTTTTTCCTGTGTTTGCTTTAGTAAAACAGCCTTTAAATGTTGAACATGAGCCTCTAGAGTAGGACTATAAATCAAAATATCATCAAAAAAAACCAAAACAAACTTTCTTAGAAAGGAGTTTAAAACAGTATTCATTAGACCTTGAAAGGTGGTTGGAGCATTTGTTAGGCCAAAAGGCATAACAAGGAACTCATAATGGCCTTCATGGGACTTGAAGGAAGTCTTTTCAATATCCTGAGTGGCCATTCGAACTTGATGGTACCTGACCTCATGTCCAACTTGGAGAATATGGTGGCACCATGTAACTCATCTAGTAATTCTTCAATGATAGGGATGGGGTAGTTGTTCTTGATTGTGTTTTTGTTGAGACCCCTATAGTCTATGCACATTCTCCATGATCCATCTTTCTTTTTTACTAGCACAATTGGGGATGAGTAGGGACTGTGGCTATGCCTGATTACCCCACTGTCCAACACTTCAACAATTAATTTCTCAATTTCAGTTTTCTGTATGGCTGAATATCGATAAGGACGGGTATTGACAATACCATTGGGGTCTTTTAGATAAATACAATGATCCTGGGCCCTTTGTGGGGGAAGCTCCTTAGGATAATTAAAGATCTCTTTGTGTTCCTCCAACATAAGTTAGATTTTTGGAGGACTTCCTTGTGAGGGAGACATTATATTTTTAGAAGGTGAAGACGGTTGTACCTTAGAGTGAACCCAGCAAACTGAAAGCAAGGCAATCTGAGGAGTCTTTTGGATTAGATGGCTCATTTTCTGACTGTTAATCATGAGATTGTTTACTGCTCTTCCTCCCCTTAATGAAATCTTTTTATTGTGGGCTGTGAATTCCATCTTCAACTGGCTGAAATCCCACTTAATCGGCCCTAGTGTCACCAGCCATTGAATTCCTAATACCATGTCACAACCTCCCAATGGAAGCACTATAGTGTCCGTTTCAAAAGAGGCCCCTTGCATTGTCCACTGGAAACGACGACAAATGTGGCGGCTGCATAACTTGTTACCGTCGGCCACTGCCACCACAAAATCTGGTGTAGCATTCATCTGACATTTCAAATACTTTGCGGCCGACGCATCCAAGAAGTTACGAGTACTTCCGGTGTCAATGAGGATGTTAATGGCATTTCTTTGGTGTGATCCGGTGACCCTCATGGTATGATAATCATTAATACATGTAATGGCATTCACCGAAACTTGAGGTGTAATAATTGGGTCCGGTATAGACTGGTCTTCCCTGTGGGATGGTTCTGTGCTAGCAATTTCAAGTTCGATTTCATCTTCATCTTCCAAAACTTCAAGTGCGTATACTTGTCGTGGAGGGCCACACCTGTGCCCTTTGATGTATTTCTCATCACACCAAAAACAGAGGCCTTTAGATCTTTTTTCATCCATCTCACGGCTAGTAAGTCGCCGTGTATTTCTGGGCAGCATTTTCTGTTTAGCGTTGGTCGATGTCCCTGTCGTGGAGGTCGAGACTTGTTGCTGATTGGAACGCCTTAACCCCAATGCATTTTGTTGTTCTTGAAGGCGGGCTAAGGTGTATGCTTTCTGAAGTGAAGTGGGGTAAAACATGCGAACTGCCAGGGAGATTTCCTTTCTTAAACCAGTTAAAAAGAGGTTTATCGCATATTCTTCAGAAATGAGAACTTTATTGCGTAGTTCTTCAAATTCATCAAGATATTGTTGCACAGAAGATTGCTGTCGTAGTTCCTTTAGATCACTCATTGGTTCATCAAATAGGGATTCATTGAATCGGTCGTGAATGGCGAGTGATAATTCCGTCCAGCCCAACTCATTTCTGCTTACTCTTGTTTTAATATAAATTTGGAACCATGATAAGGCCTTCCCTTCCATATGCACAGAAGTCAATTTGACTTTTACATCTTCCGGCGTTCGATCGACCTCAAAAAATTGTTCACTACGATAAATCCAGTCCTTGACATCTGATCCTGAGAATGAGGGGAACTCTAAACGAGTACATCTTGTAGGTAGGGAGTAATTTGGATCATGCTGCAGCGGAGCGTTCGAGTCGACGGGAAGGAACTGGTTTGTAGCATTTGTGGTTCCTTGAGAAGTTGTCAATGTCAGCAACATTGTGCGTAATTCCTCCATTGTTGCTGCTTGTCGTTGTAATGTCTGGGTGGTGGAAGAGTGATGCTGAGTCAGATCTTGCAATGTCTGTTTGATGACATTCACCTCTCGCCGCATTTCTTATTGTCGGGTGCTGTGATCGCCCATGAGAACAGTGAGGAGCGATGGCTCTGATACCACTGTTGTGATAATTCTTATGAAAGTGATGGATGAAGACGATCCCCTAAGGTTCAACCTGAACAGGGAGTGGATGCGGATTCTCTGCAAGTTAGAAATCACAGAGAGAAGCAGGGGAAGAGTTTACACAACAATCATAACATATATTTCTTCCCGTCGACTGGGTATTAAATAACCCCTTCGTAACTGGCTTCAGCACGTCTGAAGCGGTTACACTTGAGCCAACTGTCGACTAGACACCACACATTCACACACATAACTGCTACATAATATTCAAAAATGCAACGGTAACTGAATTTAAATAATTAAACATAACAACGCTCGACGAAAGAGTCGGGAGGGAACCTCGCTGCTGCACTCGACGAAGGAGTCGGCTGGGACGCACGTTGCTGCGAGAAATCACAATTCTTAGGTCGCGAGGTCAGAAATGGGGGGTGGGGTGGGGGGAATTGCACTGCATTCAATTCCCTTGGGAATTGATTTGAATTCCAATTCTCATGGAGTTTTTTGGCTGCCGAACGGCGGAATTGGAATTGAAAATTGAATTCCAATTCCATACCTTCAATTCCGCCCAAACGAACGGGGCCTAATGGATCTAAATTTGAAACTAGATGCTTGAAGATGTCTCGGAGCGAGTGAAATCAAAGAGGAAAGAATGAGTAGAGAATAAAGAAGAATGTGAAAGAAAACTATAGGAAAAGAAAAAAAGTTTTCGACTGTGGTTTGTTGTTGCAGGAAGTAAGTTCGAGTAAAGTCAATGGGGAGTTAAGAATGAAGCATAGGTTTGCAAAACAAATCTAGAGGTGATTCCAAGGACACAAAATCCATAAATCCATAAATTAAATGAAGATGAAGGCTAAATGCAGAGGCAATAGATGAAGGAGGTTCAGATGGAGACTTGAGGAGGGCATCAAAGAGCAGGCAGAGGCTAGAGGTGTAGATAAAGAACGACCGTGATTCTATATGCCAAAGGCGTGGATACAATGGAATAACCCGTGGGCAGATAGTGAGCTTGGGTTTGGTGGAGGCAAGTTTAGGTACATATTTGCTTAATGAAATACCTCGTATCGGGAATGAAGTTCAGTCAGTGTTGAGGTAATAAACAACACCTCGATGAGGAAAATATTGAGGCGAAAACGTAGAACTTCAATAAAATAAAAGGAAAAAGAATACTAAGAAGAGACTAGGAGAGAAAACTCCTGTAATAATGAATTCATATTATACTAGCTATTGCATTGCCTATGTGTCTCTCTGTGTGCGTGAACATAATATGAGCATTCACCTCACAATAAGGAAAAACCATCACTAAGCAAAAATATGCTAAATATGCTAACACTAATATAATATATATATGTGTGTGAGTGAGCGTGTGCGTGTAAATGCATACAAAAATAAAAATATATATTCACCAAATAACAAGAAAAATCATTAATAATGACAAAATATGATAAATTTGCTAACAAGACTAATAGAAAAATAAGTTAAATAGTGTAACAAGAAGGATTCATGTAATAATAAATCTTACCGGCATGGGAACTGGTATTTCGTTGTGAAGAACTTGCACAAAGTACTTGCTTCTGTCACCTTTACTTTCAGCAGTGGAATGCACAACTTTGCCGGGACAGTAATACAAAACCAACATATTATTTGCAGCGAAAGGAGCCACAATACTTCCCCTCCAAGTTCTAGGTTGTGGAGGTTTTGGCGGCAGACTTAATGGTTCGTCCCGTTGTATTTGTTCAAATTCTAAATATCAAAAAAGAAATATTTGTATTTCAAATAATGAAATGAAATGAAATTTGATTACTACTACGCATCAGGTACTGCCCTTTAAAAGAAAGAGCACCCACATAATGGATAACTCCCTACAACTTATTCCATAGGAAGATATGCTCACCTGGACCTTGGAGAAAAATCCCAAGAAGACAAGTGAACGGCACAACTGTTTCGGCATGAGCAAATCTGAGTCTAGTCTTCTCGAAAGTTCCAGGCTTATGATTTTCTACAGGAGGCCAAAGAATTGTAAGTATTTAAACCTCAACAATGACTTGAATCTTAACAGATTTCAAATCACCTTCTTTGGCCAAAATGGCTTGCTCCATAGACTCAACAACATCTTGAAGTAATGGGAGTCCCATGTGATAGTTTACTGATTTACCATAACCTTTTAACATGAATAACTCCAAGTCATCCGTCCACTCAAGTAATTCAACCTGATATTGAACATCAACTCTAGATAAAAACACACTTGATTCAAAGAACATGTAAGGATTTATATTAAAATATATGTTTGCCACTGTAACAAAGTAAAAGGCGGATAAATGACTAAGAGAGTTTAACTAGTTAAATTATTAGCCAGATGAGTTAAGAAACTAGTAAGTATATAGTACCAGGGAACGAGAACTTGTCATTATTGGTCTACAATCAAACAAGACAACAATTATATTAATTTGTTTACTAGGTGTATCCTCCATTAGTACATGCCCAAAATGTTTACAGCATTTTCCATAGCCAACTTTAATTGTATTGCGCCTTCCACATCCCTAATCTCTTTAACGTCATTATTTTTCACTCTTTTTCCAAATTTTATATGCATCTATATTAAAAATATCATTTCTATCAAACCTACTATGCACTAATAAAAAAGAAACAAAGTAAAACATCTACCAAATGCCAAGCCGTTGTCCTAAAAACTGATAAACGTAATTAAAGGCTCAATTTAAGATAATGGTATTCAACTGATGAACTTAAAGGCTCAATTTAAGATATTGATATTCGACTCAACAAAAAATATATAATAATAGGGTAATAAGGGCAACCCGGTGCATAAAGCATCCCCGCACAGCGGGGGTCCGGGGAAGGTGACGCGGGACGAATCTATAGGTGACGAATAATCCATGACCAAACCCTACATGCTATGCAAATCCGACGGTGTGAATCCAAATAAGATAATAAATTAAAACATCCCATACAGATAATTCACAGCAAGATACAATAATTAATTAGGGCAAAAGCAAGCTTAGGCTTTCCTCCACGTGGAGGGCCAAAGCGAGAGCGCGCGGCGAATTTATCCTTCCTGCAGTTAGAGATTAATCACAAATAACAAGAATAAAATGAACATCCACACAAGCATGTAATAATTCAAACGATAACAATGTTTTACAACCCAATTCCAATACAGAAACACAACACAAATATTAGGGCTGCTGTAAATAAAAAGATCTGAACGCTAGAGGGCTCAAGAGGGGTTCTGGTGGTTGGTGGACCGGATCGGGTAAGGGAAGCCTGGTTGGGGGATTAGGAGGGCTGGATCGGGGAGGGAGGTGGCTGGATCTGGGCTGGAATGCCCAGATCTGGTAGATTTGGTGATGGCCGGCTGTGGGGGTGGGGGTGGGGGGTGGATCCACGGAATGGGGGGGGTGCTGGCAGCAAAAGGGAAGGGGCGGGGTGGCTGGATCGGGTTGGAAAAGTCCTGTTTTGGACTGGTTCAGGGTGTAAACAGCAAAGCAAGATGGGGCATGGAGGAGGGGCGGCGGCTGGCTGGGACAGCAGGGAGGGGGGAGGTTGGTTGCAGGGAGGGCAGCGGCTGGCTGAAAACAGGGGAGGGAAAGGGGGCGGTGGCTGGACAGCAACAGGAGAAGGAAAGGGGGTGGCGGCTGGACAGCAACTGGGGAAGGAAAGGGGGTGGCGGCTGGACAGCAACAAGGGAAGGAGGAGGGGCGGCTAGGGAGTGGGAGCAAGGAAAACACAAAGATACAAAGAACACTTACCCAAGGAGTCGTCACCAAGGGGTTCCGCGGAGTCGGCACCGCGGAGGGGATCACCGGAATGAAGGAAGAAGCTCTCCACACATTCAGCAATGAAAATACAGCAGCCCTACATCTCCTATTTATAAGAAATGAAGATTAGGGCACCCGGAATCAACGGCTATGATTGGCCGTTGGTTTCAGGGCCAAAACTACATTAAATAATAACCGAAAATTACAAAGCTATATATGAAATTGACTCGCAACACGAATCCGAACGCATCCACGTAGTCGGATCGTCGATCCGAGCACGCTATATATGGTAAGTCGCCAAATCAGCCCCGAATGGGCCCAAAGATCGACCACGCCTATGCTCCGCATCAATCTCCCCGGCTTGAAAGAACTCATCTCCCGATGAATAGGGGTCAGAATTCTCTCGCCGTATGCCAGGTAAAACTCGAAAAGGCCCGTCAGAGGTCGTCCAAGTGTCGACGCTGAAAAGTGGCCTCGTCAATCAACTCCTCCAGACTGAAAAATTTCCATCCCCGATGAGTGGAGACGGACGTACTGAAGTCGAAGTCCGGGGGTGAATCGATCAAGCTCTGTTGGTAGCATCCAGGTGTCGGTGAAGGGTCGCCCGCGCCAGCAGACTAGGTAGCGGCACACAAGACCGTCTGTAGAGGGGGCGGGATCATGCGTAATGATCTCAGTTATAAGCTCACCTCTCAACACACTAGTAGAAGGATCCGGTGGGATCCGAGGTGCCAAAGGTGAAGTCGTTGGGGACAGGGTCCCGGTTAAGTGCGGGTCAAGGATGGGGTGAGCACGGGGCAATGAATGTGGTGGCAAGGGCTCGAGGGTAGACTGAGTGGTGGGTGATAAAAATGGTGGTAAAGGCTCGGGAGGGCCGCCAAGATGAGGACCCGAATACTCGTGAGGTGCAAAAGATGGCGTCAGGTTCTCGACATTGAACATAGTATGGGTACCCATGCTCGCGGGGGTGTCTAGCTCATAAGCATTTGTCCCGATGCGTCTCAGGACTGAGTAGGGACCCATTCGCCTAACGCTCAAGCTTTTAGCAAGCCTCGCACGGAGCCGATGAACATCCGCATGTGATTTACAAGATTTATTACCAATATGGATTATTCGTCGGACCGACTCATGACACACATGCAAATGAGAAACAGACAACACAACAGACTCATGCAAATGATGTAAATGAGACACGACGGACACAACATACTCGCTATGGGAAATGCTAATAACCGCTTGAAAATCTACCAAAGGAGGTGGCCTATCAGGAGGCTCTCTCGGAGGAGTGTAGAAAAACTCATCCCGTGGACGACGAGTGTTCAGGTGATCTCGTGAGACATCTATACTCGAATACGAGCTCGTAAAGATCCAAGTGTCTCCGACAAGAAAGAACTCATCGGGTGGGTCAGCGGGTGGTGTGTCCCAAAACTCATCACGAGTGAGATGTGTCATAAAGTTAGGTCCTCAAAATATGAGTAGGCTCTAGTGTGCTCAAGGTAGTCCTTACATACGTCTTACTCCACTCACGACCCATCCTCTGGGGCAAGGCCAGAGATGATAGGGAAAGAGACGTCAATAACTCAAAACTTGTAAACAAGCGCTTCACCTGAATCTCATCTTCACCAGGATGTGGTGGATCATCAGGAGGCCCAACTGGGGGCTCGTCATGGAACTCGTCATTAGGTTCAAGGTCCTCCAGATGAGTACCAACATAAGGGTAGTGTCATCGTGAATGGATGACATGGCCACTACGAGATCAACACTAGGCTCTGGGCTCTCGGTCACGATGTGACTCAGGGCCATGATAATGGGAGAGTGGCATAGATCTACGCTCAAGAATGGGTTTGTGTGTGTGGTGTCAAGACGTGAGTCCAGGGTAGGGGTGTTAATCAACCCATGACATGCCAAAGGTGGTGGTGTGAATGAGGGGCACGACACTATAGGCTCAAGAGGTCGCTCAGGCTCACTCTCAGTTGGGATCACGAGAGTCGGGTTAAAAACAAGAGATAGGTCACTCACTGGGCTAAGCACCTCACTGGGGTGAGAGCAATGCATCAGGTATCACTTATGCCATGTCTGGCGGAACAATGGTAGGCAGAGTGGTGTCCTCGGTGTGGGAGGAGCTCGTACTGCAAAGGTCAAAATGAGAATCCAACCGACCAGCTCTTGCGGATCTCAAAGACTGTTCATAAAGAAGGGCGAGCCGATACGTCTGCCCGAGGGACTTTGAGCTATGATAAATCACCTTAGTATGAATGTCTGAGCGAAGGCCAGACCGAAATCTGCAAGAGGTCATGGTTGGGTCCTCTCGGATATCGCTCCTCACAACTAACTCATCAAAGTGATCCATGTACTCAGCGACGGACATGGATCCTTGCTGAAGGGAAAATAATTGGTCGAGCAAGCGAGTCTGATACGACGACGGAAGATACCTCTGACACAATATACACTTCATGTCCACCCAACTAGTGATGCGATGTAGACGGTCTCGCTCGCGGGTCCTCTCGATGCTAGACCAATATGCCCTCGCCTATTCTAAAAGTCTAAGTTTCGCAAACTTAACGCGACGCTCACCGAATACCTCAAAATGTTCAAGATAATACTTCATATCCACGAGCCAATAACTGAAAGACTCGGGACTCGAAGAGCCGTCAAAAGAAGGGGCAGCAGTACGAAACTGACTCTCAAGATCTCTCTCGGAACAAAGATCTTCATAATAATCATCCCTAAGGTAACCGAGTTGTGTCGAATGATCAACACGATCCGCTCGTGTGTACGGATGAGAACGACGATAATCATCATACTGATCGTCTCTAGCATAGTGGGGTCGTGTCGGTGGGCCAACACGATCTCTAAAAGTGGTGTGCTGCGATCGAGAATAATCGTCGTACTAACGTGAAGATCTCCCTGACGGTGCTCTGTGAGAGCGGGTGTTAGTGGACTTTAGACCTCCAAAATGAGGGGAGGAATAATCGTGACACTTAGACATAATGAAAAACCTATAGACTCTAAGACTGTGTATCAAAAAGAGCGCGTAACCTGCCTCTGATACCAATTGACGCAGGACGAATCTATAGGCGGCGAATAATCCGTGACCAAATCCTACATGCTATGCAAATCTGACGGTGTGAATCCAAATAAGATAATAAATTAAAACATCTCATACAGATAATTCACAGCAAGATACAATAATTAATTAGGGCAAAAGCAAGCTTAGGCTTTCCTCCGCGTGGAGGGTCAAAGCGAGAGAGCGCGGCGAATTTATCCTTCCTGCAGTTAGAGATTAATCCAGACACAAATAACTAGAATAAAATGAACATCCACACAAGCATGTAACAATCCGAACGATAACAATGTTTTACAACTCAATTCCAATACAGAAACACAACACAAATATTAGGGATGCTGTAAATAAAAAGATCTGAACGTTAGAGGGCTCAAAGAGGGGTTCCGGTGGTTAGTGGACCGAATCGGGTAAGGGAAGGCTGGTTGGGGGATTAGGAGGGCTGGATCGGGGAGGGAGGTGGCTGGATCGGGGCTGGAATGCCCGGATCTGGACAGATTTGGTGATGGCCGGTTGTGTGTGGGGGGTGGACCCACGGAATGAGGGGTGCTGGCAGCAAAAGGGAAGGGGCGGGGCGGCTGGATCGGGTTGGAAAAGTCCTGTTTTGGACTGGTTCAGGGTGTAAACAGCAAAGCAGGCTGGGGCATAGAGGAGGACGGGCGGCGGCTGGCTGGGACAGCAGGGAGTGGGGAGGCTAGCTGCAGGGAGGGCGGCGGCTGGCTGAAAACAGGGGAGGGAAAGGGGGCGGTGGCTGGACAGCAACAGGAGAAGGAAAGGGGGTGGCGGCTGGACAGCAACAGGGGAAGGAAAGGGGGTGGTGGCTGGACAGCAACAACGGAAGGAGGAGGGGCGGCTAGGGAGTGGGAGCAAGGAAAACACAAAGAACACTTACCCAAGGAGTCGTCACCAAGGGGTTCCGCGGAGTCGGCACCGCGGAGGGGATCACCGGAATGAAGGAAGAAGCTCTACACACATTCAGCAATGAAAATACAGCATCCCTACATCTCCTATTTATAAGAAATGAAGATTAGGGCACCCGGAATCAACGGCTATGATTGGTCGTTGGTTTCGGGTCCAAAACTACATGAAATAGTAACCGAAAATTACAAAGCTATATATGAAATCGACTCGCAACACGAATCTGAACGCATCCACGGAGTCGGATCGTCGATCCAGGCACGCCATATATGACAAGTCGCCAAATCAGCCCTGAATGGGCCCAAAGCTCGACCATGCCTATGCTCCGCATCAGAAGGTTCCCACCACAAGGGTGAAATGTAGGCAAATCTTACCCTGCATTTTTGCAAGAAGCTGCTTCCAGGACTCGAACCCATGACCTCAAGGTCACACAACAACACCTTAACCGGAACACCAAAAATAGTCGATAATACTAATAAAATTTTTGACTCCGGTCCGACTACACAAGTCAAAATATTAGACAATTCTACGGGAAAGTAAGTGAACATAAAAAAAGCTCTATGGAGAAAAAAGGGTTTGCCATATGAAAATAGATGACCTAATGTTGAGGTAGAAAATTGTGCTTCTCCGCTGGATGTTATACGTTGCTGCTATAAAATTTCTAATCCTTGCAGGTCACTCTGAAATTTGCATTTGAATCTAGTGTCGTACTTGACTTTTATTTTCATTTAATTTATATTTTTCATGCATTCATAATCACTAGATTGCAACTATGAGTGCAACAGAAACACATCATGCAATTTAAATGGTATATTAGTATCATCAAACCTTTCTAAGATAATGGCATCCTCCTATGTCAAGGGTGACTAGCAACAAAAACAGGAGGAAAATACACAACATTTTCTAGATCTATAGAACTACTCATTGTGGGTGACAGAAAAAGGATAGGTTGATAAAAAAACTGTTTTATTCTGCTAAATGTTATTGTGCACATCAAAATTTCAGCCACCTAATTTCTACTTGGCATGAGAAGTTGATCAGCTAATTTTCATATAAAGAACTCCCATTTACAACCCTGATTTAAATTTTTAAGCTTAGAAGATCAAATAAACTTACCATGTTTTGTTTTAGCTTTAAAAATACTTTTATTTTCTCATTTGGTTAAAGTTATAACTCAACAAACTTACCATAACATCAACCCTAATTTACATATGAAATTAAATTAAATGGCATCCATACTTTTGGTGTTGAACTGTGAAATGAAAAATAGCATTATGTGCATCGTTGTATTACTTATCCCCGCTATTCGCCACACCATTTTATTTAATGATTCATAATCACTAGATTGCAACTATGAGTGCAACAGAAACACATATCATGCAATTTAAAGGGTATATTAGTATCATCAAGCCTTTCTAAGATAATGGCTTCCTCCTATGTCAAGGGTGACTAGCAACAAAAACAGGAGGAAAATACACAATATTTTCTAGATCTATAGAAGTACTCATTGTGGGTGACAGAAAAAGGATAGGTTGATAAAAAAATTGTTTCTATTCTGCTATATGTTATTGTACACATCAAAATTTCAGCCACCTAATTTCTAGTTGGCATGAGGAAGTTGATCAGCTAATTTTTCATATAAAGAACTCCCATTTACAACCCTGATTTAGGTTTTGAAGCTTAGATGATCAAATAAACTTACCATGTTTTGCTTTAAAAATACTTTTATTTTCTCATTTGGTTAAGGTTATATGTTACCGACATCCAGTCGGACGAGCCGGAATGGCAGGTTTACTCGAGAAGAGCGCGCGCGAGAGAAGACAACTCCACCAACACCACCGCGCGCGGGATGAAGGAAACCGCCTAGGGCCGGCCGGCCCTATTTATCCTTACTGCTTTTATTTGGTTATGTATTTTTTATTTTGGACTATTGTTGTGTGTGGTGGTTTCCCCCTATATAAGGGAGCACCTAGGGTTTTGTTATTATCCTTGGATCAATTAACTTTGGAGGGGCTGATCCCCTTTTCTCTCTTTCTCTATTCTCTCTCCCTCTCCCTCACCCTTTCTCTCGCCCGATCCCTATCTCCTACCGCCGCAGCCAACGCCCAGCGACAGCCGGTGCTATCAACCGCTGCCGCTATCGCCCCGGGACATCCCGCCCGCTACCCTCAGCCGCTATCGCCGCTCCTACCGGAGCCCCGTTACCCATAGCGGTAACATTGGTCCGACCTGCCACTCCGCCCGCCCGTCGCGCCGCCGGAAATCCACCATGCCGGTCTCTACCCGCCTGAATACCGCCGCCGATGCGTCCGCCTCCGACGACGCCATCACCGCCCGCCTCGCCGGCCACGACTCCCACCTCGCGAGCCTTCAATCCAGTCTCGACGACGTCGCCACGACCCAGCACAGCATCCTCGCCCAACTCGTCGCCATCGCCGCCGCCCAGCCCGTGCCGCCCTCGCCCACGGTACCGCCTGCAGCGACAGCCCCGGCCGACACCGCCTCGATGCTAGGCACGCCTCCCACCCCGCTACCGCCGGCCCTCCGCGCCCAAGCCCAGTTTCCATTGGGGCCGACTTTTCCGCCGCCCGCGCCTGTTCGGCCCCCCCTCGCCCTCGACGTGCCTTCCTTTTCCGGGACGGATCCCATGGGATGGATCGCTCGAGCGGAACAATACTTCGATCTTCATGACACACCGCCAGTGGACCGGGTCGGCACGGCCATGGTGGGCATGGAGGGTTCGGTCCTTCATTGGGCTCGCTGGCTCCGCCAGGTTCAACCGCTCATTCCATGGCACGAGTTCAAGCAGGAGATGATTAGCCGCTACGACTCACGCTACACCGGCTCCGCCATTGAGCGGCTCTGCTCCGCCCGCCAGACAACCTCGGTGGATGCATATATTGACGAGTTTGTGGCACTCGTCACGCAGGTTCCGGGCCTCCCGCCCGACCATTATTTGGGGTTCTTCCTGCAGGGCCTGCTCCCCAATATCCGCTCCCGCATCCGCACCCACCACCCCCGGACCGTCTCGGACGCTTTGGAACTAGCTCGGGCCGTGGAGGCCGACATCGGACCACGCACCGCCGCCCCCCATTTCCGGCCTCCACAGCACCGGGAGGCCGCTCCTCGGCACCAGCCCCCGGCAGTCGGTCGGCCTCCTCGCCCGGACAATCCTCATCGCGTCTCGAACTCGGAGTACAACGACCTTCGTCGTCGCGGGTTATGTTTCCGCTGTCGTCAACCATACTCGCCGCAGCATGTGTGCCCGGTCAAAGAATTCCATGCTATTTTCAGCGATGTCAAGGGGTACGCCACCGCCGAGGATTTGCCACCCCCGGAGCAACCACCCGACCCACCTACGGATGACCTCGAGGAAGCCCCTCTCAACGTGTTGGAACTGCCCTTTTACTCCGTGGGGGGATTAACGGGCCCCCGCACCATGAAGTTGGTCGGCGACCTACACAACCGCCCCATCATCGTGATGGTGGATAGCGGGGCGAGTCACAATTTCATGTCCTCCCATCTAGCGAAGGAGCTCGCCATACCAGTGGATCCGTCACCAGACTCTTCGGTGTGCTTGGGCGACGGCCGCCGACGGCCGACTTTGGGCCAATGTCGGGATGTTACCATCACAGTGGGGCCGTGCCGGGTCACGGCTGACTTCTACATGTTCGAGCTCGGCGGTCTCGACGCTATTCTTGGCGTGGCGTGGCTCGAGACCCTGGGGGACGTCCGCGTGAACTGGGCTTCGATGACGATGGATTTTCAGCAGCAGGGCCGATCTTGTCGCTTGGTGGGTGACCCGACCCTCCTCCGCTCCCCGCTATCGTATCGGGCGATGACACGCGTTGCCGACGTCGATTTCTCAGCTTGGCTTTGGCCTCTTCAGGCGAGCCCCCCCGCGGTGACCGCACCCATCAAGGCCGACATGGGCGCCGTCATCGCCGAGTTCGAGGACATCTTCACCGCACCGTCGGGACTGCCTCCCACCAGACCGACCGATCACGCGATCGTGCTCCATCCAGGGTCCTCGGCGGTGTCAGTGCGGCCCTACCGCTATGGACACGCCCAAAAGGACGAGATAGAGCGACTCGTCCAGGAGATGTTGTTGGGCGGTATTATACGACCCAGCGCGAGCCCGTTTTCAAGTCCGGTGCTACTGGTCCGCAAGAAAGACGGCAGTTGGAGGTTCTGTGTGGACTACCGGGAGCTCAACAAGGCGACAGTCCCGGATAAGTATCCTATTCCGGTGATTCAGGAGCTCTTGGACGAGTTACACGGCGCGACGTTCTTCACCAAGCTGGACCTACGGGCCGGCTATCATCAGATTCGTGTTCGGCCAGACGATGTGCCGAAGACGGCCTTCCGGACACACGATGGGCACTTCGAGTTCTTGGTCATGCCGTTTGGGCTCACCAACGCCCCCGCAACATTTCAGGCAACCATGAACGAGATCTTTCGACCGGTGCTGCGTAAGCATATCCTTGTTTTTTTTGATGATATCCTTGTCTTCAGTCCCACTTGGCAGGACCACCTCCGGCATGTTCGGGAGACGTTTGCCACTCTCCGCCTACATCACCTTACCGTCAACCACAAGAAGTGCACCTTTGGCACGGCAACGGTCAGCTACTTGGGCCATACGATTTCGGCCCACGGCGTGGCCATGGATGAAGACAAAATTCAGGCGGTGCTGAGATGGCCGACTCCCGCTTCCTTACACGACGTCCGGGCCTTTCTCGGCCTGACAGGATACTACCGGCGCTTCATCAAAGATTACGGCGGGTTGGCCCGCCCTCTCACTCAGCTGCTGAAGAAATCCGAGGAGGGGCCTTTCACATGGCCACCGGCAGCTATGGAGGCGTTCACAGCGCTCCAATCCGCCTTGGTCCGCGGCCCGGTCTTAGCCATGCCGGACTTCACCCAGCAGTTTGTCGTGGAATGTGACGCTTCGGGCACCGGCGTCGGCGCCGTCTTGATGCAGGCCGGCCGACCCATTGCTTTTTATAGCCGGGCCTTTTCTAATGCGGTGCGCAGCCGCTCGGCGTACGAGAACGAGCTCATGGCTTTGGTATTGGCGGTGCAACACTGGCGGCCCTATCTCCTGGGGCGGCCCTTCGTCATCCGCACCGATCACCACAGCCTCCGCTATCTCCTCCAACAGAAGATCGCCACGCCGACCCAGCAAGTCTGGGTGGCCAAGCTGCTCGGCTACGACTTCACGGTGGAGTTTCGTCCGGGCAAGACGAACCGGGCAGCCGACGCGCTCTCCCGATGCCCGCACGCGCCAGAACTGACAGCCATCTCCCGGCCGGTGTGGGACGATGCCACGGCCATTCAGAGCGAAGTGGACCGGGATCCTCACCTTCAGGATATTCGGGCCGCCTTATTGGCCGACCCTTCATCTCGACCGCCCTTTACACTGATCGGCGGCCGCCTCTTCCACCGGGACCGCCTCGTACTATCGGCTTCATCGGCTTTGATTCCGGCCCTCCTGGCCGAATTCCACTCCACCCCGTCGGGCGGACATGCAGGCGCATATCGGACATACCGTCGGTTGGCGGCCTCGCTATTCTGGCCCCACATGCTTCGACAGATCAAAGCCTACGTGGCGGCTTGCCTACCATGCCAGAAGGCCAAATACGAGACGTTGTTTCCCAGCGGCCTCCTGCAGCCTCTTCCGATCCCGGAGCGTGTGTGGGAGGATATCGCTATGGATTTCATCACCCGATTGCCTCGCTCCAACGGCTTTGATTGCATCTTGGTGGTGGTGGACCGTCTGACAAAGTATGCGCATTTCCTTCCGCTTCGGCACCCCTACACGGCCGCGTCTGTGGCAGACAGCTTCATCGCGGAGATAGTCCGTCTACATGGGTTCCCTCGTTCGATTGTCAGCGATCGTGACCCCCTCTTTCTCAGTAGCTTTTGGACTGAGTTATTTCGTCTGCAGGGCACCCAACTCAGGATGAGCACAGCATACCACCCGCAGTCGGATGGACAATCTGAAGTCCTTAACAGATGTTTGGAAACATACTTGCGCTGCTTCATTGGGGAGAGGCCCGGATCGTGGAACAAATGGCTTGGTTGGGCCGAGTACTCGTACAATACAGCATACCACTACGCCGCCAACAGCTCCCCATTCGAGACGGTGTATGGCCGGCCACCGCCAACCGTGCTCCGCCATTTACCCGGAGAATGCCCGGTGGCTAGTTTGGCGGATCATCTACACGATCGGGACGTTATTCTGGACAGTTTAAAGTATCATCTTAGACGGGCTCAAGCAAAGATGCCGTCTTTCGCCAACCGGAAGCGCCGAGACCTCCAATTCCAAGTGGGAGAGCGGGTGTTTATAAAACTCCACCCCTATCGCCAGCTCACCGTGGCCCGCCGCACTTGCCCAAAGCTTGCACCACGCTTCTTTGGGCCGTTTGAGATTCTCAGCCGGATCGGCGCCGTGGCCTACCGCCTCCGCCTTCCGGACACCGCCCGCATCCATCCAGTGTTCCATGTCTCACAACTCCGGCGCGTGATCGGCGATCATCCCGTCTCCGACCACATACCACCCGACTTGGACACCGCCAATTCCGACCCCCTGTACCCGGAGGCCATCATTGATCAGCGCAAGTCCATGGCCGGCGCGGCCCAGCCAGATGAGATACGGGTATCGTGGCGGAACAGACCTCGCACCGCCGCCACTTGGCTCCTTCGCGACGATTTTCGCCGACAATTCCCGGATTACTGCCTTGAGGACAAGGCCAATTTCCCAGATGGCGGTATTGTTACCGACATCCAGTCGGACGAGCCGGAATGGCAGGTTTACTCGAGAAGAGCGCGCGCGAGAGAAGACAACTCCACCAACACCACCGCGCGCGGGATGAAGGAAACCGCCTAGGGCCGGCCGGCCCTATTTATCCTTACTGCTTTTATTTGGTTATGTATTTTTTATTTTGGACTATTGTTGTGTGTGGTGGTTTCCCCCTATATAAGGGAGCACCTAGGGTTTTGTTATTATCCTTGGATCAATTAACTTTGGAGGGGCTGATCCCCTTTTCTCTCTTTCTCTATTCTCTCTCCCTCTCCCTCTCCCTTTCTCTCGCCCGATCCCTATCTCCTACCGCCGCAGCCAACGCCCAGCGACAGCCGGTGCTATCAACCGCTGCCGCTATCGCCCCGGGACATCCCGCCCGCTACCCTCAGCCGCTATCGCCGCTCCTACCGGAGCCCCGTTACCCATAGCGGTAACATTATAACTCAACAAACTTACCATTACATCAACCCTAATTTACATATAAAATTAAATTAAATGGCATTCATGCTTTTGGTGTTGAACTGTGAAATGAAAAATAGCATAACCTGCGTCGTTGTATTACTGATCCCCTCTATTCACCACGCCATTTTATTTAATGATTCATAATCACTAGATTGCAACTATGAGTGCAACAGAAACACATATCATGCAATTTAAATCTATATTAGTATCATCAAAGCTTTCAAAGATAATGGCATACTCCTATGTCAGGGGTGACTAGCAACAAAAATAGGAGGAAAATACACAGCATTTTCTAGATCTATAGAACTACTCGTTGTCAAGAAAAAGGATAGGTTGATAAAAAATTGTTTCTATTCTGCTAAATGTTATTGTACACATCGAAATTTCAGCCACCTAATTTCTACTTTGGCATGAGAAGTTGATCAGCTAATTTTCATATAAAGAACTCCCATTTACAACCCTGATTTAGGTTTTGAAGCTTAGAAGCAAGATCAAATAAACTTACAATGTTTTGTTTTAGCTTTAAAACTACTTTTATTTTCTCATTTGGTTAAGGTTATAACCGAACAAACTTACCATTACATCAACCCTAATTTACATATGAAATTAAATTAAATGGCATCCATACTTTTGGTGTTGAACTGTGAAATGAAAAATAGTATAATGTGTGTCATTGTATTACTTATTCCCGCTATTCACCACGCCATGTTATTTAATGATAGTATATATTAAAGAAGTAAAATGAACTAAGCAAAAACTCCCCAATTATGCAACTATACAAAATCAGCAGGTAACATTCAAATGCATGAACTGCACATTCGACTCAACAAAATATCTGGAAAAAAATCTGGCAGGTAACATTCAAATGCAACGTTATGATGAATTATGTCTCAAAACTCGCCCTGTAGACCCAAGTTCAGAAGAATGGAAGTGTGCATATGCCTAGAGATCTAAAGCATGCATGAACTGCACATTGACTATACTAATGTGGACAAATAGCTAATGATGTGACACGTGCAAATATCAAATTAGGGCTGAGAGCGCTCTGATTTCAAGTGGATTAAGTCCCAGCTAAAAAAAATCTACATGAACATATAAAGATCAGCTCGTGGATCAAACCGGATTACACTCCATGCCAACTCAGCTAGAATAAATTTGAAGAATCAAACCATCTCAAAATCAAAACTATTTTTTTAACAATAAACTTACAACTATTTTATATGCATATAGACATATTTATGATACCCGCAAACACATGTACATATAATGTCATGTACATTATAAACTTATTATAATATTAACTTCTAGCCAACCATCAGTCAACTGATCGCACATCCAGGTTCGGCTCGAAGATCAGTCAGAACCAGATATTTGGCTCATGGAGAAGCTAGTTTGGCAAAATTCAGGCACATGCTGACCCAAAACAAACAATCTAATCTTCAGTTTTCGAGCTAAAGTCCAAGTCTTATATCAAATAGTTGACTTATATAATGCAGGTCAGGCCCAAATAATTCTCTTACAATGTCACAACAAAAGGCATTTGGGATCAAAAGTAGAATTTTATTGGATTGATTAACATACCTCAGAAGGAGTAAAAAGGGCACAAGCTTGGTCAGAAATGTCCAACAAAGATGCTTCCTGCAACAGTATGGTAGAATAACTTGTCGGTGGCTAACAACAGTTGGGCAGTCTGGACAAATAATACACAAAATTAGCTCATACCTGCTTACAGAGAAACCAAATTGAAGCGACATCCTGCCTCGTGAAATTCAGCAGATAACGTTGGACAAACTCAATAGCAATTTTGTCTAAAATTGGCTCTTTGAGCTTATCAAGGGCAGGTTCCTGATTTTTCCGGTATTGCTAAAAGAAAAAAACCATTAGAGGCACCTGTTAGGCGTTGTGAGAGTCTAGTCACTAGGCATGTTAAACGAGGGAGGGGTAGACCAATAAAGACTTGGAATGAAATTATAAGGAAAGACATGATGTACTTAGGCATTAGTGAGATTATGACTAAAGATAGGACACAATGGCGACAAAGGATTCATATAGCCGACCCCACTATAGTGGGATAAAGGCTTGAGTGTTGTTGTTGTTGTTGCTGAAAGAAAAAAACCATGCAACATGACATTCTTTTAATGAAGAACAAGCAATTGTTTCTTTATGATTCTAAAATCTCAGGTTAGAAACAAAAGCATTTATTGAATGTTGGAGTTATGCGTATTAATCCTTTAGTAGAGTCCTTATATGTGAGTGGGTTTAGTCTCACATCTTGTATTAGAGTTTATGAGTCCTTTGTAATGTTATAAATAGCCCCTATATGGGATGAATAAAAGGGCACTTCTCTTTTCTATTTCCTCTTCCAACATGGTATCAGAGCATTTTCGATCTGAAAGCCTAAAATAATTTTTCCGCTCATCCCGCAACCTAGCCCCCCCAGCCCAACCTTTTCCTTCCGCTTCCGGCTCGCTGTTAGGGCTTCGACGGCTCCCTCTCCCCCTCGCTCCCGTTAATGGGATCGTCTCTTGATTCCAAAGACGGGAGCGGGGCAGTCTCTTCTCGACGACGTCTTCGTCATCGACTGTTACTTCGTTTTCCTCTGCCGATCGACGACATCTGCTGCCGGGACTTCCTCTTCTCCCGTCGACATCGGCGCCTGCTTCTCCCGTCGACATCGGCGCCTGCTTCTCCCGTCGACATCGGCGCCTGCTTCTCCCGTCGACATCGGCGCCTGCTTCTCCCGTCGACATCGGCGCGTACATCACCCGTCGACATCGACGCCTGCATCTCCCGTCGACATCGACGTCTGCATCTCCCGTCTGTGCTTCCTCCTTCTGTGTGCACTGCTGGCTCTACGCTGCTGCGGCTGCGGCTTCTTCTTCTCCGGCGTGCGCGGCTGCTGCTGCATCTTATTTTCCGGCCCAGCAGCCCTCCTGCTGCTACTCCTCTGCCGTTGCTGCTCTGCGTGGGCTGCTCCTCTGCCCTCCAGCTGCTGCCCTTGGTTTCTGACAATCCCAGTAGTTGCCGCCTCTTCCGGGGGATGATCTCTTGCCACAAATGAAGTTTCATGCTAGTTTTTAGTCATTTTTTGTGTGTCTTTAATTGTCCTTGTTTGTATTTGCTTAGTGGTCTTGTTATGCCTATATGCACGTGGTGTTCACGTGAGGGGGAGTGTTTGGGATGAAGGAGGCTCGGATGATCTTCCCCGACCTTTTGCCTTCGTTCCATACGGCCCCTAGGCTTGTTGTATGTCGTTTGCGTCTCCCCTTGTTTTCTTTCGATTGGTCGTGTGTTGGGGACGCGTCTGATGTTGGTTGTTCTAAATCTCAGCGGGTTGTACCGTGTGGGACCGTGTCGTGTGGGACCGTGTCGTGTGGGACCGTTGTTGTGCGGATTATCCCCGACAGATTATCCCCGACGGATTATCCCCGGTTGCCCGGTTGATGATTTGCTCCACATCTTTCGTTCTCTGTCGCATGTTGTGTGTGTTGGTGATGTTAGTTGACCGGTTTCCAGTGAGTCTGCGTCGTGTGTGGGTCCTGCGTCGTGTGTGGGTCAGTGTCGTGTGTGGCTATGTCCCCGACTTGATTCCCCGGTTTGGTATTTCCCCCGGTGGCTCATCTGATGTTTTGTCCCACATCATCCACCTCCTTTGTCGTTAGTTTGTTATGTCCAAGCTGAAGGGTCCCCCTTCAGCTTGAGGGGGAGTGTTGGAGTTATGCGTATTAATCCTTTAGTAGAGTCCTTATATGTGAGTGGGTTTAGTCCCACATCTTGTATTAGAGTTTATGAGTCCTTTGTAATGTTATAAATAGCCCCTATATGGGATGAATAAAAGGGCACTTCTCTTTTCTATTGATTCCCCGGTTTGGTATTTCCCCCGGCATCGTGTGTGGGTCAGTGTCGTGTGTGGCTATGTCCCCGACTTGATTCCCCGGTTTGGTATTTCCCCCGGTGGCTCATCTGATGTTTTGTCCCACATCATCCACCTCCTTTGTCGTTAGTTTGTTATGTCCAAGCTGAAGGGTCCCCCTTCAGCTTGAGGGGGAGTGTTGGAGTTATGCGTATTAATCCTTTAGTAGAGTCCTTATATGTGAGTGGGTTTAGTCCCACATCTTGTATTAGAGTTTATGAGTCATTTGTAATGTTATAAATAGCCCCTATATGGGATGAATAAAAGGGCACTTCTCTTTTCTATTTCCTCTTCCAACATTGAACATTGATCTTTTCATTTTTTTTCTTTAAAGATGGGAAGAAAACAACAAAAACTTGTAAATTAAACTAAAGTTGGGAGTAGGTCCTTAAAAGGTTATTGGATAAAGATTTGTTTCAACACTAGATCTTTCCTTCTGAAGTAGGTCCTAGAAATATTATAGCTCGGGGATATATCATACGTTTCTATTAGAGTGTTATTTGTTGCATATAAAAAAGCACTAAGCAATATAAATTCCTCACTAAATGAATCCCTCACCTCCTACGGACGACTGGCTCAGGAATGACGGCCGCGTTCAAACTTGGCTTCTCAACTCTCTGGATGGCGAGCCATACCAAATGGCCATGTATCACGAGACCGCCAAAGCTATGTGGGATGAGCTCCACTCACTATACTCAGGCAAGGATAGCCTCCAACACCTCTACGACATCATTACTGATCTCCAGGCTTTAGACGCGGCCGGGGCTGCCGACATGACCTCCTTTGTAGCTCGAGCTAAGACTCTGGCTGAAGCCTGGATCCAGCATCAGCCTTCTACCAATGATCACGTTGCTCAACGGGCTCAGAAGGAAGCAGTCTGCATTGCCATAATCATAGCTCGTGTTCCCCCACACCTGCAAAGCATTCGGGCTCAAATTCTTGCCTTCGCCACTACTCCGTCTCTCTCAGATGTGTGCTCCATGCTCCTCCGAGTCTCTGCACCTCCGGATACTCCTCCACCACCCTCCCCAGCCCTTCTCTAGAGGACAAATGCCCCCTTACTTTCCCTACCTCCATCTGCTAGTGGTGGACGCTCGGGCTCTCGGGGAAGGGGGCGCGGTGGTCGGTCTCGACCAAAATGTACCTTCTGTGGGCGAGATGGACATTTTGAGGCAACCTGCTACCAGAAAAATGGTCGTCCTCCTCGTCCGACTGCAGCTGTTGCAGAAGACAGCTCCCCTGCCTCCCGCACTGATCTTGAGACGCTCCGCGTACAGCTCCAGCTGCTTCAAGAGCAGATATCCTCCTCTGCCTCAGTCGCCTCCGTCTCCAATTCAGGTATCGCCTGCCTCTCCACCAGTCCAAGTTGGATAGTGGACTCTGGTGCCACTCATCACATCACCTCGCTACGCCCACCCAAGTATTCGGCCACTCCTCATCCGAAGTGTATCACCGTGGCTAATGGGGCGACTGTTCCTGTCTCCGGCTCGGCTGACTTATCTCTTAACTCCTCCCTCTCTCTCCGCTCGGCTCTTCATGTCCCGGGCTCCTCATTCAATTTGCTTTCTGTTAGCCGTCTTACTACGGATCTCGATTGCTCCGTCATATTTACATCCTCTTCTTTTCTGATACAGGATCGACGGACGCGGACTACCATTGGTAAAGGGCAACTGCGGAACGGGCTCTACCTTCTTGACGACTATCCCACTGTTCTCTCTTCTGTCTCCTCTGCTGATTGGCATCGACGTCTTGGACATGCCCCGCTTCCAGTCCTCCAGAAGGCACTTCCTGATGTATCTCTTCCTGCTTTCCAGTGTAATTCATGTATTTTTGGCAAACAGCCGCGTTCTTCTTTTCCAGCACATTGTACTCGGAGCTCCGCTCCTTTTGATTTATTGCATTCTGATGTATGGGGTCCATATAAAGTTACTAGTATCTCTGGTTATCGATACTTTATTACGTTTATTGATGATTATTCTCGAACAACATGGCTGTACTTACTACGCGATCGCTCCGAACTCCCTCGTGTGTTTAGGGCTTTTATCCTTGAAACCCGCACACAATTCTCAACTACTATCAAAACGCTGCGCACAGATAATGCTCGCGAATACACCAGCCATGACTTTGCCAATTTGTGCTCTGAATTCGGAATTATCCACCAGACTTCATGTCCCTACACCCCACAGCAAAATGGTGTTGCCGAACGGAAGAATCGTCACTTGCTTGATGTCGCCCGCTCTCTCATGCTTCACATGAACATTCCCAAAGTCTACTGAAACTTTGCGGTCTCCACTGCGTGCTTCCTCATTAACCGTCTTCCATCCTCTGTCCTCCACCATGCCACTCCAGTCAGTCTTCTCTTTCCCTCTGCTCCGGCTTTCAATCTTACACCTCGAATCTTCGGATGTACCTGCTATGTCCACGTCATGGGACCATCCTTGGATAAGCTGGATCCCAGGGCGGCCAAACATATATTTGTTGAATATTCACGTACTCAAAAAGGCTACGTCTGCTATAATCCAACCACCCGAAAAATCTCGGTTTCGGCGGACGTTACTTTTTGTGAGTCTCAGCCGTTCTTCTCTGGTTCTCTACCCAGCTCTCCTCCACCACCTCTTACACAATCCATCCTGCGACCAGCCATACCTGTTAACACACCTCCGCCACCAGCTCTTCCAACACCAACTCCTGCTCCTGGTCCCTCTAGACCGCCCCTTCTCCGTGTCTACTCTCGCCGCGCTCCTCCGTCCGTTGCTCCTACGCAGTCGACCTCTACCTCGAGTACTCCGCGCCCAGCTGATCCGGTAACAGATTCCACCGCGCATCCTATGGCGAACTATGTCTCCCTACATCGCCTCTCTCCTCCTCTTAAAACTCTTACTACTTAATTATCCTCCGTTTATATTCCTAACTCTGTGCAGGAGGCTCTGCAACATCCTGGCTGGCGTGCTGCTATAGAGGAGGAAATGGCCGCTCTCTGGGCCAACCAGACATGGACTCTGGTACCCCGCCCTCCGGGTCAGAAACCGGTTGGGTGCAAATGGGTCTATGTCATCAAACATGCTCCTGATGGAACGATTGACAGGCTAAAAGCTTGATTGGTCGCTCGTGGCTATACCCAACAACAAGGCATTGACTATGAAGAGACTTTTTCTCCCGTGGCAAAACTAAACACGGTTCGTGTGCTTATCTCTGTAGCTGTACACCGTCAATGGCCCTTACTACAACTGGATGTGAAAAACGCCTTTCTGAACGGCGATCTCAACGAAACTGTTTATATGGAGCAACCTCCCGGGTTTGAGACCACGGGGGAGTCTATGGTCTGTCATCTTGTAAAATCATTATATGGTCTCAAACAGTCCCCTCATAATTGGTTTGACAAGTTCAGCAAGGCTCTTCAAGAAATTGGTTTTACTCTGAGCTCCGCAGACTTCTCGCTGTTCACTCGCCATCGGTCCACGGGAACTGTTCTTCTGCTGGTCTACGTGGACGACATTATAATCACTGGAGATGACTCAAAAGGAATACAGGCGGTCAAACAACATCTTAGCTCTGTATTTCAAACGAAAAATTTGGGGCACCTTCACTACTTCCTAGGTCTGGAGATTGCCAGACGACCAGATGGACTTGTCCTTTCTCAGCGCAAATACTGCCTCGATCTTCTTCAGGATGCGGGCTACTCCGGCTGCAAACCAATTAACACTCCAATGGATGTAAATCACAAAATCTGTGCTCAGTCCTCTGACTCCGATCTCCTGTTACAAAATCCGGAATACTATCGTCGTCTGGTTGGAAAATTAATCTACCTAACGGTAACAAGACCAGACATCTCCTTCATTGTTGGTATTGTCAGTCGGTATATGCATGCCCCTCGGGGCTCTCATCTTCAGGCTGTTGAACGAATCCTTCGATACCTCAAAACAGCCCCCGGTCAAGGACTAGTTTACAAAACCTCATCATCAACGCCAACACTAGTAGCATACTCTGATGCTGATTATGCTGGGTCCATAGATGATCGTCGATCAACCAGTGGTTCTTGCACGTACTTCGGAGGACACTTGATCACCTGGCGAAGCAAGAAACAAGCGGTAGTTGCGCGTTCCTCAGCAGAAGCAGAATACCGGGCAATGACATCTGTGGTTTCAGAACTCACGTGGCTGGAAAGCCTCCTTACGGATCTTGGTATAAGGCTTCCCTCACCTGCTCTCCTCTTTTGTGATAGTCAAGCTGCTATACATATTGCTAAAAACCCGGTCTTCCATGAAAGAACAAAGCATATTGAGGTAGACTGTCATTTCATTCGGGAGAAAGTTCAAATGAAGAAGCTCGATCTAAAGCATGTTCCTGGTACTGAACAGGTTGCGGATGTCCTCACAAAGGCCCTGTCCAGTACTCTCTTCCATCAGTGCCCATCCAAGCTCGGCGCCTACGATTTGTACGCTCCAGCTTGCGGGGGAGTGTTAGAAAGGCCCATATGAGAGGCCCAGTTATTTTGGCCCAATAATGTATTTCTCCTCCTTTAGTCCCACATTGTGTATAGGATTTTCTCTCCTCTCTCTCTCTTCTATAAATATGTATTCCCTCCTTGTATTACACACATGGAAATATACTCAAGCTAGAGCCTTTTCTACATTTTCATATAAAAAAGCACTAAGCAATATAAATTCCTCACTAAATGAAATGGAATGGCAGTGGAATAGAACATACAAGGAGGTGCATTGTTACGATATTGATAAGTTCCCGGGAGGAATCCGGCAAGGAAAGGGGGCCGGCGGTGATGAGGGAAAAGAAAGGAGGAAGAAGAGAGAGAGGAAACTTAGGGAGCAACCCTAATTTCTTTCATACATCCAAGATGCCCACAGACAAAAACCCCTCCCCCTTATATAGATGAGGAAGGGCACACAGAATAAGGAATTACATCTAATGATAATTAATATCATTAATTAGGTCAATATCAATTAATAGCACTTAATCAATATTACTCAATTAATTAATAATAATAGTTATGACTATTATTTAATTAACTTTATTATTAATTAATACTAATTAATTAATAATAGAATTTTCTGTCGTGCATGTCCCAAGGGGGCTTCCATATGCGAGTGCGTAACAAGGTGTCTCTTCATGCAATTTATTTCTAGCCTACAAAGCAAAAGTTATTTGAATAACTATCATTCGGTCCAATATATCTCTCTCATAAGGAATCAATTATAAGTTAGAAAATGAAGCTACAGGAGAGTTATGGAGAATAGACTTCTAAAAATTATATTAATTTTGGATATTAAATTTGGTTTCATGTCAGGAAGATTAACTACAAAAATATTTTGTGTTAAGACATAATAGAAAAGTATATAAAGCAAAAGAAATGATCATATAAATTTTTTTATTTAGAAAAGGCATAATCAAGTACATTTAAAATTGATTTGATGTGCTTTAAGGGAAAAAATGTGTTAAAGGTGCATTGAAAACATTATAGATATGTGAGGTGGGGATTAAGTGACCAAAGAATTTTCATTCATAATAGGTCTACATAAAGAATCAACATTAGGTCCTTATCTTTTTGTATTAGGAATGGAGATGCTTACAAAATATATAAAAAAATGAGGTGTCTTGGTATAAGTTGTAAGTTAATGATATAGTTATAATTGGTGAAATATCTCCTGAGTGAAATGAAAAATAAGAAGAATGGAGAAATTATTTAAAAAATGATGAGTTTTGAAATTAGCAGAACAAAAACACAGATAAGGATTTTAATTTTAGTAGAACATAAACAAGTACCTAGGTGAGATAGATTTAAGTATCTTTTGAGTATTTATGCATAAGAATGAGAATATAGATGAGGATATAATCTCTAGAGTTAAGGTTGTGCGTTTAAAATAGAGAGTGCCTCGGGAATAACATGCGGTAAAAGGATAGCTTGGAGATTTGAAGCTAAATTTTATAAAATTAATATTACGAAAACAAGGTTGCATGAATTTGAATGTTGGGCAGTGAAGATCTACATTGAGGGCAGTTAAAATGAGAATGATAAGATAGATGTGCAAAAAAACAAAGAAAGATGGACTAAGAAATGACTACATTATAGATCGGTGGGAGTGAGATCTACTATAGATAAGATTGAAAGAAAATAAACTAAAATAGTTTGGACATGTATAACAAAGTTTAGAAAATGGACAAGTTAGACGAGTAGATAAAGTTAGTGTAAAAGGATTAAATAGGAAAATGGGTAGACCCAAGGTAACATGAATAAAGGTTATTAAAGATAATTTGCGTAGTGTAGATTTTACACATCGGACAACATGGATAAAAATGAATGTAAAATGAGATTCATAAAGCCAACTTATATAGTTGGAATAAGGTCATTGATTGATGATACTAGGATCTAGTTTCAATTAAAATAAAAAATTATCTAATTAAAATATTCTGTAACTTTCAAAGTTGGCAGTCAAGTGACACATGAAGCTTGCATACTTTATATTTCAAGAATATTGCCATCACTCAACCATAGTCGAGAAGGATAAGTATGAAATGAATATATTAATGATATAGAATTAAGCTATAACACTGAAGAAAGTGCACTTCTATTACTTATATTTCCCAACACATTCTAAAAGTTTTTGGAAAAATATGCCCTTCCGCATACCTCAAATTGTAAATCTCTCTACGCAAATTCCTCACAAAACCAACCTAATCTCAAACTTCTCCAATTTAAACTGATGTATCCATAAGTGAAATTCCACTTAGCATTTTACTCGGTTTTATCTGAAATCTATTCCACACTACTCCACATCCTCAGAAAAATATCATCACAAATCACCTAATCATCCAAATAAATTGCGAACTCCAATTTTTGTATTAGAATCTAATACTGTATCTATTAACAACAAGAGTTAATTTACTGCAAGTTTTAATCTACATCCAATGACCAAAACCGGCCTTTCCACTCATCTTTATTGTTAAAATATGAACAAGACGTGCTAATGAAATGATCATGCAACGCAAATGATAAAACTGTGAATATCAAATGTGTTAATTTTAAGTTTTTAAATAAAAATATATCTACTAACAAATATTTTACTTAAAAAATGATTCTTTGATATCGACTCTTAGTCCTGAAAAATAATTGGGGAGATGCATCGTTACTACAAATATAACCAATTACATAAATTTTATTAGTGTACTGCCATTATGAAATGTTGTCTCAGTCCGTTGATTGAATCATAAGAAACAGAGGTGCAAAAAATACTATCTTCAAACACTTGTAAGAAAGATGTAAATATAATCCTTACCTTGTAAGTTTCACAAGTATCATAAAACCTTAGACATACATCACTTGCACGACTCTCACTAGTCACAGAGAATGCTCTATGGTTGCTTGGCCCTAAGGTTCCATTTCCTTGAAAAAGCCCAATGCCAAATGCCACAGCGCTAGCAGATGCACGAGGAACCTAATTGAACAAAATATTCAGGAAGCCATCCACTGAAACTTTGACAACTTGATTCAAGAAACTAGATATAAGGACAAACAACTAATTATATCCAATTAAGTATTATAATCATAAAAGATTGAACATAGTCTGAATTTTTAAAAGTACTTGAATGAATTGCTTAGGATGACACTGTATTACGGTTGCTTTAAAAAAGGCAGCCTGGTGCACAAAGCATCCCCGTGCAGCGAGGGTCCGGGAAAGGATCCCACCACAAGGGTGAAATGTAGGCAAACCTTACCCTGTATTTTTGCAAGAGGCTGCTTTCAGGACTCGAACCCGTGACCTCAAGGTCACACGGCAGCACCTCAACCGGTGCTCAAATTGATAATGCATCACAAGAAATATTTCTTTTCATTTCACAATTGTAAATCCCAGACGATACAAAAATGAATTCCATGTAATTACATAAGTTATAAAAAATCATTACTAAAACAAGCTATGAGCTCACATAAATGTAATCCCATCCCCAGTCAAGCACAAATGAGGTCACATTGAACCCAAAATACTACTTGATCTCTCTTTATGCAGTATGTTATTGGGATAAGGAGAGCTACTATGAACTCAATATCTGACACGCATATTAAGTGAATATAAAAATTGTTATCATGTACTAAGCTTTCTGACTTGAAGCCTATGGATTCTGATATCCGCAAATACTATATCTTTGACAAGTATTGGATTCTGATATCCGCAAATATTGTTATCATGTACTAAGCTTTCTGACTTGAAGCCTATGGATTCTGATATCCGCAAGTATTATATCCGCAAATATTATATCTCTGACGCTCATTGGAATCGCATTCCAAGACACATTGTAATAGTATATCCACTATCCAAAACCATGAGTATAACGACTCGAGTAAAGTTTAGCTCAAGACCAAGACACGAGCACATAAACTGTCAAAATAACAGTGTTTTTGTAAACGAAATTAAAACAAGTATGGTTGTTACCTGCGTTGCTCTTATGGTGTATATATCTGGGTGATATTCCTCGTTAAACAATGCTGAAAATCTTTTCCGAATTCTTAATGCAAGATGATAAAGTTCATCTTCTCCTTTTTCTACAAGCTCACCGCCTTTTTGCCTGCCTTTCCAAGGAGACTGCCAGCCAAACAACCAGGATGGAATTTTATGCAGATTATTCTTTTCTCCATTTTTTGCCTGCTTAAGCAGTTCCTCTAAATGAATTGATAACTGATCCAACTCTTTAATTCGCTTCTTGGTGGGAGAACGAGTTCCATGCCTTGCCTACAATATCAATTACAGATTGTCAAATAGATTGTTTCATTACATGTGAAACTAAGAAATATTGATGTAAAAATGTGTTGAAAACTAAGCATAATAACTGTCACTATTTGGCTATTAATCTGTCTCATTGAGTGACATTCGAGATTCTACAACATATGAAGTCTATAATGCCTGTGCCTTAATTTATTGAAGAACTCACTGGCTTTCTAGACAATTCTGGTTGAAACTTCATGCAGGTATTAAAGAATCTTCTACAAATATTTAACATTTACTATGTCTAGGAAATTACATTAAACAAAAGTCTTTCCCATTTGTCATTAGTCCATTCTTCTATCTTGGTGAACTAATAACAATATTTGTCTTTCAAAAGCCTGAATACTTAGTAAGTGTTAGTGGACAAACACTAAATAGTCAAACCATGTCTCATTTGTTGTATAATGGATTTAATACTGCCTCAACATTAGACCATGACAATGTTGTGGACGCACTACGAGGGCACACATATATCCGCCGAACGACAAGGCCGCTTGACTACACCCAAGCAAATATTCTAGCTTTTAAATTTCACACGCATTTTTAATTTTGAATTTTGTTGTCATTTTATATTTTAGCACGTTTTATTTCAGCATTTTAATTTTGGTACTTTCTAGTAAAGGTGAAAATGAGTAGTAAAACTATTAATAGAAATAATGAGAAAGAGTTGACATGTTTTATCTCATTCATGGTCTCTTACTCTTAGATTTTCTTCCTCTCCTAAGCTTAGGGTTGAGATTCCCCAAGGGGAAAAGCTTCTTTCTTCATGTCCCCTTGGCACTCATTCTTGCTAGCCAATATTGGTGTTCATCAGGGTAATCGTGGGAGAAGTTTGCTTCTCTCCACTTTGATCATTTTTCTCTCGACCGGTGACTTGATCCATTACAAGGGCACACAACAAATTGGTATCAAAGTCACTCACCAGTATGGAGGAAATCAGCATCGAGCAAAGTGATATCTAAGAAATGTTGCGCAAACTCCATGAAGATTCGACAGTGACACAAGCAGCGATTACACATACATATGCCGATTGATGGCTTATCTGCTTCCATTTCATCACCTCAGAGAGTTGAGTCCCTTCCAGTAGACGGACATGATTACGGACATGTATCAACTTGATACTCATCAGACGCCGAGAACGGGAATAGAAGCAGTTGATTAATATTTACATAGGGTTGTTAGGCCCGGGAGAATGTCGATGACCACCAAGAGATGTGTCGCACCTCTTGCAAATGTCCTAGAACCCGATCGTTAGGCGCAGATCCCTTTGCAGCGCTAGGAGTAATTTCATGTCGAGTATCCTTGTAGGGATAAGGACTGTCCATACAGAGGATACTACGTGGGAGACAGGCGAAGGCGTCGCATTATCAAAATGAAGGGATAGGAATCCCTAGATTGGTGCGGATGGACTTCCCTCTCTTTGACGACAAGGAAGATCTGCTAAGTTGGCTCCCAAGATGAGAACATTTTTTCGTAAACCAAAGATTACGATGGCAGGAGTGGACTGGAATCACCTCATATCACTTGTTAGGATCCGCTAAATTTTGGTTCATGCAATTATAAAGGGAACACCCGCAAATGACGTGCAAAAATTTGAAACAATTACGTGACATGAGATTTAGACCTTCTCTCTGTGGCAATCTGTTAGGCGATTTGATTACCTTGTAACAGACAGGATCCCCAGAGGATTATTTGGAGATGTTTCAAGGGCTCCTAGCTCGTGCAACTTTAGTGGGACAGGAGCAACAAATTTCAGTATTCATAGCCAAACTTCAAGAAAGACTCAGGTTGGACATGGAGTTCGAGAAGCCACCAGATCTGATTACGTCCATGAGCATGGCTCACATTTGTGAATGTCAAACTCAGAAGGATCGAGCATGGATGGTCGTCGAGTAAGACCACCGCCACAAACACCAACCAACCACAGAGAGTGAAAGTCAAACAAAACCACTTTCATCAAACGCCTATCACCGGGGACATGGTTGATCGTCGAGCTTGGGGGTCATACTTCAATTGTGATGAAGCATACACACTTGGGAGCAGAAATTTTTCTAACTAGAGTTGGAGGACGAAGCAGGAGAGGCGTTAATGGAAGAACTTGCAGGGAGGATCCGAAGATCTCCCTGAGTACTATCATAGGACTTCGCACCCCTCACACTATGCAACTCAGGGCCATGGTAGAACATTCGGTGCAGTGTTGATGGACACGAGCAGCACCTGTAATTTTATCAAGAAAGACACTGCCCAACTCCTGGGCTTACTTATTTGCCGATGTGCAGGGATGCAAGTAGTCGTGGATAACGGCGAGACAAAGCCTAGGTATTTATATGGGGATTCAGTTCCATATGGAGACAAATTTCTTCTCGACTGAGTTGTTAGGTAGAACAGTAAAGCAACACATAACTTCTCTTCATAGTGGCATATATCAAAGAACATTATGCTAGCAATTATCCATGATTTTAATAGCAAAACCATGACATATTAATTTATAAAATGGCATATTACCACTAGGTTTAAATGAATAGGACTACACTCCTCTGGAATGGCAGAAGGAACGTAAGAACGAGTGTTAGCTTCTTTACCAGCTCCATACCTGCAAAAGTGTGTGAGCACTTGTTAAAGCTGAACACATGTAGATGGGGAAGTGAGTCTTTATATTAAAATCACATAAATGATAAATAGAAGGAAAACAACACATAAAGATGAATTAAAAGCAAAAAACAAAGGAAGTTTGACAAAATATTTACTGATATTTTCCATTTCTATATGTATAAACAGTTTATTGGTCACAGTGGCAGGAGGAAATATCCCAAATCTACCATATAATCAGGCATCTCAAATCGAACAAAAAATCCGAATATCCACATTTACTAGGGTTTGATTCATCAATTTGGGGGGTTTTTTTATCTTCCCTAATGAACAGATGCAAAGGCATAACCAAAAACTATCTCATTATATTTCTCTTACTATCTATTTTCGTGCTACGATTCGATTCTCAATATATAATATGAAATAATTCTTCCAATCCAGAATGCAATCGAGACTGCGTCGTCAACAGAAAGAGAATACATGAACCAATCAGATCAAGGAACTTCTCCGATATCCATATCTTATAACGAGACAAATGATATCGATATCTTATAACGAGAATAAGATATCGATATTTTATAACGAGAATAAGATCAAGGAACTCCTCCGAAGCAAAACAAAAAAGGTGGGGATGAGATTTCCCGATCAGAGAACGAGAAAGTACCTAGATACGGTGGAGAGATGGTGGCGAACGTTGAAGCTGCCGTCGGTATCAACGGAGGCAGTGGCGGCGGTGAATGAGACCGGGAAGAGGAGGAAGAGAAGGGCGATGGCGAGCTCCATGTTTGGTTAGTAGAGGAGGAAAGCCTCGTCATGCTTTATATAAATACTAAATAGATATAAATCTAGAGTTATTTTCCCTATTCGGACGATGGTACCGCTTTTCAGCCGGATTTTAGTCCAGAGAAATTTCAAAGCAGATCGGCTCAGTTTTTTTCCCTAGTCTTTTAGAGCGATGTTAAACGCAGGCCAGTTTTGGCTATATGCAGACCACGTTTTTTTAAAAATAGTGATGTTAAATGCAGGCCGGTTTTGGCTATATGCAGGCCACAATTTTTAAAAAAAAAAGTGTCAATTTTTTCCTTTTTTTCTCTTTATAATCTGTTGATATATGCTCTTGTTTAACTTTGTTCCTAAATTTAGGATAGTGATTGATTTTAGTTTAAATTGGATGCCTTAATAATTTTTTGTTTGTTTGTTTTGGTATAGGCGCAAAAACTTGAAGCATATCAGGGTAGCATAGCGTTTACTTAGATAAACTGCACCATAAAAAAGATTTTATTAATTTTTGTATAAAACCTGGCTTCTTTTTTCTACATTTTGGAACAGAAATTTACTGGTATATATACAAATTTACTTGCAGCCGTCGAGCGCGAAAAAAACAAGAGAACGCTGGAACGGATTTCCTCTCCGGCCGACCACCTCCTTCCCTTCTCCGGCCGGCGAGCTCCTCTCTCTTACTCTAACTTATTTTTTGTGATATATAGAATCAAAATATTTATAATTTATTTTGTTGGACTATTATTGTGGGTCAAATAGACTGCAAAATTATATTTTTTGACTTTTATGAATGTTACTTGTTGCGGGTCGCTTAGGGCTCTTGGTAGACCGGTTTAACTGAACCGCCTTAGCTCGGGAGCGAACTAAGCGCGCAAACAGTCAATTTGAGATTTGCTGAGTACACAGGGACTTTTTAGCGTGGAAAACCCGGAAAGGGTGAAAAACCACGTGGCCGGAGCTGTGCCGACCAAATTTCACTATCTCCAAAGAGGTTACAATTAGATGCAAAGAGATCGAGCGCGACAGACCGCTGCTCGTTACAACAGAGGGAGAGAGAGAGAGAGAGAGAGAGAGAGAGAGAGAGAGAGAGAGAGTTCTCTGAGGGTGACAGGCCACCTCTCGGAAAAACTAAGTCTTTTTCCTAATAGTATAGCGGTGGACGAAAGTGAGAAGGCCGTGTCCGCTTTCCAGAGGACAGAGGTGAGACTGCCCTGTCTACTTTTGAGAAGGCAGAAGTGAGACTGCCTTGTCCGCTTTCCGGAGAACGAAAGTGAGACAGCCTTGTCCGCTTTCCCGAGAACGAAAGTGAGACAGCCTTGTCCGCTTTCCTGAGAACGAAAGTGAGAGCCTTGTCCGCTTTCCAGAGAACGAAAGTGAGAGCCTTGTCCGCTTTCGCGAAGAAGGAAATCTCTAAGTCCACGAAGAAGATCTTCAAGCACCGAAGGAGAATTCCGTGGAAATCTTCAAGGAGCTCTCTCTGGTCATGAAGGCGGGGTCCTCTTAAATGAAGAAGCCTTGGGGGCCTTTTTATAGCTTTGGTCGGGGGTAGCCCGGTAATTTCGCCGTCGTAACCACCATAACCACCTTGGCGGACGAATCATATTTCCCGATTTGGGGCACTCGGATCACCATTTTTCGTAAATGACCATCTTGCCCTTTGGGGAAATGCGACAAGTCGTTCCTGAAAAGTGAGAAACTGAAAAGACAAAAAGTGAGCGAGCCGAGTCGGAAAAGTGAGCGAGGCGGAAAAGTGAGCGAGGCGAGGCGGAAAAGTGGGCGAGGCGAGGAAGTGAGCGAGTCGGCAAAGCGAGCAAGTCGGAAAAGCGAGCGAGTCGGATAAGCGAGCAAGTCGGAAAAGCGAGCATGCTCTGAGCGCGCTCAGAAGCGTTCTGAACGCGCGACGAACACGGGAATGCTTTGAACGCGCTTGGAAAGCGTTCTGAGCGCGTAACGAATGGAGGAGCATTCTAGACGTGCGATTAGCGTGGAGTTGTTCTAAACGCGGTGAGTAATATTCCGCAAGAGTATTATTCACGGGAGAATAATATTCATGCAAGAATAATATTTTGGCGTGCGGTTTGGCGAGCGCTCTGAGCGCGGTGGACGCGATGGTACTCGAAGCGCGACCGCGAGAAAGCCTCGAGGCCGAGGTGGCCGGGAGCGCTCCCCAACTGGGGAGTTACTATTCATGTAACTCCCCCTTGGGGAGTTACTATAGGGGAGTTACTGTTCACGTAACTCCAGTTATGTGAATCCCCAATTGGGGAGTGCCACATGGGCGTTGACCAAATGGTCAACGCCCAATTTATTTGGGGGGTGCGGCAATGCCGCACCCCCCAATATTGCTGAATGGGGGTGCGGCAATGCCGCACCCCCTAATATTTCTGCATGGGGGTGCGGGAATGTCGCACCCCCAAGATTTCTGCATGGGGGTGCGGCAATGCCGCACCCCCCTATGCAGATGGAGGTGCGGCAATGCCGCACCCCCTTTATTTGAAGAGATTTTTAGGTACCTCAAACGTACCATGCTGTTATACGTCAAAATTTTCAGCCTTTAGATCCGGCCGGAATGCCGAGATCCGGCCGGAGCTTATTTTTTTTTAAAAAAAAACACCTCCGATCGGAATGCTGAGATCCGGCCGGAGTTTATTTTTTAAAACATTTAAAAAAAATGATCTTAAAATGTTTGTAAGCAAAATATAATTACTATTTGATAATTATTTTTGTAAAAAAATAATTAACTTGCTCTAAAAATGCATTTTTTATAATTTCAAATGCACCATATCTGCTGTGCGTTTGACGTACCTAAATTTTTTTCATTTATTTGGGGGTGCGGCGGTGCCGCACCCCCTTTTAGTTACGGCAGCGCCGCACCATTTTGGTGCGGCGGGCGCCGCGCCGTTTCGGCGCGGTGGGGCACGCGCCGTTTCTGCGCGGCGGGTGCAGCGTTATCTCGGCGCGGCGAGTGCCGCGCCCTTTTGTCACTGCGAATGTCGCGCCTCTCCAGCTCGGCGTAGCAATTATTGCGGCATTTTTTTATTTTCACGCCACTCGCGGCGCTTGCGTGTTTGACGGTTCCCGTACGGATATGCTTCATGGGACCGCATCCTGTATCGTCTCTATGGGTCCACATCATTACTTATATTTTGCTTGTGATTTCTTTAAAAAAATATTAATTTGATTTTAGAATATGGTCTGTAAATATGAAATTTGACATGCATGAATAATTTTTGGGCCTACATATATTCGCGGCATGCATAAAATCAAAAGTGAACTGCATATAACATTGCTCTTCTTTTAAAGCACATGAAATAAAGATAATTTAAATGTTTTACAAACAGGACCTTACGTTTCAACCTGTTAGAACCTTGAACGGGGTCTAGTCCGGTCCGGATGAGCACAAGGAATCAGCCCCAATCTTGAACCGTCATTGGACGGGTCAAAACCCGGTCCGATGATCCGCCAAACCGTGCCCAGGTTTTGTTAACCGGGCAGGCCGTTTTTGGCAAGCAAAATTGCCTTGGGTAAGGATCAAACCCTCAAACAGCCAGAATTGATAAATAACACACACTATGTTACTCTACACGAAGGAAAATATTATATTTATACCCGTTAAAATATATATTATCACGGTTCAAACACGATCAAATCGTGCCGACCGATTATATCTTGAACCTTTCTTTCCTTACTCCGGTTCAACATCTTGTACGGTTCTTAAAATCCTGAGTAATCTACACTATAATTAGAAACTTAATATTCGGGGTACACGGTGTCCCATTATTTGAAAATCATTTACGATAATATTTTGAATATTTTTGTCACTCAATTGAAGTAAGAGGATATAAGCAGTTTACAATTTAAGAGAATATTAAATTTAAAAAACAAGTTGAAAAACTCTTATTTTGTCACATTTGCATTTTGGATTGATTAGTATAATACAACTGACAGAAATTAATTCTGAGCTCATTTGCTTAAAATATTATTTCGGGGTAGTTTTGTCGAACAACATGATCTAGAACGGACAATTCCTCTAAATGATCTCGAATTCGATCGAACTGAGTTGTGTTGCACTCATATGGATCATATGATTCTAATGCAACGGACTGAGGTCGATTCTGAGCTCGTTTGCTCAGAAAATCACGTTGAGGTCGTCATGTAGCTCAATCTAGCATGAATTAGTCAACTTTGTTATTATAAATCAAAACGAGACGTAATTGGTGTCGTCGAGTTTGTTTTGATCTCACGAGAACATTGTCAATAACCGAGATCGATTCCAAGTTGATTTACTCAATTATCTATATCATGTCATCATACCTCAAATCAACATTAATATAAGATGGAGGTAGGGTCGCGATTCACTGCGACCCTAAGTAAGCTCCTTCAAATGTTCAATTGAACCGGCTAGACCATTTAACGAAGTTGGGATATTACACACACACACACAAGCGATGACATACACACACAAACACACACGAGTGATGACACGCACACACAAACACACGAGTGATGACACACACACACACACAAGTGATGCCCCTCCCCCCCCCCCCCCCCCCCCCCCCAAACCCACCACACACACGAGTGATGACACCCACACACACATAGGCGGACCCAACGGAATTTTTCAGTGGGGGCGTTCAATAAAATAATGATACCTACGATAAAAAATGACTACAAGTTTGGAAAAAATCTAAATTATGACATTTTTAATTAACTAAGATTGCTTACTTGCTTACAATACTCCTTTTCGATGCTTCATGTTTTGAAAATATTTCATGATTTCATTGTTGTCGATGGTAGAAAAAACATATTCTTCAATATATGTTATTAGACAAGCATTCATCCAATCATTTTTCATCCGATTGCGTAATGATGTTTTGATAGTCTTCATCGCGAGAAAACTCTTTCTACACTTGCAGCTCCTATCAAAATTATCAAATACATATTTCAACATTAGGATTTAAGAACTAGTATGCAAGCTAAAGTTGTTCAAGTTCTTGTCTAATTATCTGGAGGCCTCCCCACTCGAACTCTGGAGATTGGAGTGGAAGAGTTCGACGACGATAGAGGCCAAAACCTTGAAGCAGAAGGCGACGGGAAATTGGAAAGGGTTTGCGCTTGTGAAGTGGGAGTTTGTGCCGAAACCTAGAGGCGGTGGGAAGTAAAACCAGGAGAACATCGAGGAATTTAAACCCTTGTTTTAACTAGTAATGTAAAATATACCTACTTTTTTTTTAAAAAAAATTTATGTGGGCGGCCGCCCATGCACACACAAGTGATGACCCCCCCTCCCCCAACACACACATGCGCGCGCGCGCATACATGCACACATACACACACAAGAGTGATGACACGTACACGCGCGCGCGCATACACGCACACACTCACACAAGTGATGACACAGTTAATTTTATATCGTATGCTGAACGTACCGGCCTTCTCGTGTGGAGAGCATGTTTTCAGTCGTAAGTCGTAACTATGAAAATTTGACTGAAAATTACGATTGTGTGAGAAGTATGGTACGCTCAGCGTACCAAAAAAATCTCTCCACACACAAGCGCGCGAATGATGACACGCACACACACACACACGAGTGATGACACATGCACACACACTCACACACGAGTGATGACACACACACACACACACACACACACACACTTACACGAGTGATGACGACCCACCTACACACGAGTGATGACACACACACACACACAAGTGATGACACACACACACACACACGCGCGCGCGCGAGTGATGACACCCACAAAAGAAGGATGACATACACACAAGAGTGATGACACACACGAGTGATGACACACACAGACACATGAGTGATGACACACACAAACACATGAGTGATGACACACACACACACACGACGAGTGATGACACCCACACACACACCCACACAAGTGATGACACACACACACACACACACGCACGAGTGATGACACACACACAAGTGATGACACACACACACATACAAGTGATGCCACACAAGAGTGACACGCACGAGTGGCAGGCACAGGGCTCCGCCCATATGCTGGATTTTTTTGGGCAGAGCGCCCGACACAAGGCTTCGCCCCTATGGTGGACTTTTTTTGGGCCTGTGATGTAATGGAGAGACCCGGGTGTGCGCCTATAGGTACGGTACAAACTTTGTTTTATAATATTTGTTAACTAATTACAGAATCCATTTTATTTAGTAGACTTAAGTCCAACTCAAGAGCATGAAGACCCTCCTCGACGCTCAACCTCATGCTCAACATGCGCTTCTCGCGTGCCCGCTCTGACTTCAAGTATGCTCTAGTGCACGCCTCCGCACTCCGCTCCAGTGCTCACCTCCGCGCTCTGCTCCAGTGCGCGCCTCCGCGCTCTGCTCCAGTGCGCGCTCCGCCGCACTTCTTCCGCTTCACATCGCTCAACACCATACACTTAGAAATATTTTGTAAACGAGTGGTGACATGACACCCTCTGAAAAGCTGATTCTTGTACTCGACTGTTACTACTGGCCGTATTTTGTCAGGACAGGGTCTGGACCCAGAGTTTTTTCCCTTTCTGGATTTTTCATGTAAAAATGACTGCTTTTAGTTCTCTATTCGGACTGTCTACACGTTCAACTCACACTTGAGCTAAGACAGTCCGCTTCGGCCGATCCGTGAGACCGATAAGTAACCCGCAACAAATAAAATATATAAACTAAAGTTCTAAAACATGGAGGGAAATTCTCTCGTTTAACTATTTTCTACAACTGCCACTACTTCTCTCACAATATTAATATACATATTTTATTCAGCTCAACAAAAACAAAATAAGTGGGAATAATTTGGACACTATAACACGTGGCCATAACGACATAGACACACGCCACCTTCCCCGACGCGTCATCCACGAGCTCCTCCTTTAGCCCACGTCCGCTCCGCTTCTAGACTATTCACCCAATCAAATATATAAATAATTAAACAAATTAATAAATTACATTTTGTCCGAGCTGAAAAAACCATGCAGGCTCAGAGACTAATAATGTGCACATGTCATAATATATATAATCGTATTCGTGTAATACGGTCATATTGAAAAATGATCGTATTTAAATCAATTTTGCCTAAAAATTTGTGCCGGCGGAAATATACGGTGGGATCAGGATCGTGCACGAAAAGATAGATATATTACACGTACCAAACTTTGAGTACTCACCGCGTGCGATCATTGGAGAGCAATTGCCCTCAACCGGCAAAAGAGCTTCCAATAAAGAACTAGCGAATATATATAGTACAATTAATGAAGGTTTAGGTATTATTATGTTATAATTTTATCTCACTAATCTCATTTTTATTCCTTAAAATCTAATGGACAGAAAAGCTTCTTCAATTCCTGCAGTCCAATTTACCGCCATTTCAGTCTTGCTTGCTCGCAATGCTCCGCCCTTCTCCCGATCAATCGACCATGGCGGTGTCGGCAAGGTCGCCGGAATACAAATTCGAACGGCTCCTTCTCTGTCGCCTCTGAAACGTAACCTTCCTCCTCCGTTAATCTTCCAATCAGTTGTCCGGAGTGGCGGACGCCGGCGGGAATACTCTGCTTCACCTTGCCATCGCCGGCGGCAGGACCGACCTCGAGCAGCTGATTTTGGAGTTTGGATTTTGGAGTTTCATCGCCACTTGCCTTTGTATTATTTTTATCATTTTTTTTATTAATTCGGGGTGATGCTTTTGTATTATATTTTCCCAAAAGTTTATTTATTTTTGTATGTTTGTGTTCTCATGGACTCTGTCACTTATGTTTTACTTCTTCTGTTTTTTCCTATTTTTGTGATGAATGCATTAAATTATAATAAGGTAGCTGAAGCAGACATATTTACCTAGTTTATTTCAACTGAGCTCAGTGATAATCGGTATGTCTACTATAATATACACAATTAGATCTCCTGAAAGAATGGAACCAGGACAGAAACTCATCAAACATTGTTCTTCCAAAGCCTATCGCGAGTTTGGGCTCAGGCCACATTTAAAATTGAAGTTTTCATATCAAGGAATTACTTTTAGCCGATTTACGATTATTGTAAGTTTCAGTAGTTTCAATTTAAACTTTAAAAAATCAGAGTTTTTGCTATTAGACTCGATTGATCCAAATAGTTTTAGGCAAAATTTATGATTATTGCAAGTCCACATGCTATACACCTGAGAGCATGTTATCATATTTGAAACTCATAAAACAACTAAATCATATACATTATACTATTTTTTTTTTCGATATTATTTTTTGAAATTTACACATCAAGCTAACAACAGTGATCAATGTGACCAAAGCGAACAAAAATTGACACCATCCGGTTGTTTACCCAGAAATCAGCGATCATCTTGAGCTAGCTTTTTTGCAGGTAACCGAAGCAATCCACACCCTCTCCCGGCATTCCAGGTATTTTTTGCCGAAGATCCAAGCCCTGGCGGTCCCTCACCGCCCGGGTGGTCTCGCCTTTTGTCTCGTAGAGGTCACGCTTCGCTCAACCTCGCCTAGAGGTCACGCCTCGCGTGATCCCTCCCTCGAGAGGTCACCCCCTCTGGGCGACCTCGCCAGGTCGTCCCCCCCACCCCCCTGGGGCGACCTCGGCCTGAGGCAGATCGCCTCCAGCTGGGGCGATCTCGGCCTAAGGTCGCGCTCTGGGCGACCTCGCCAGGTCGTCCCCCCTGGGGCGACCTCGGCCTGAGGCAGATCGCCCAATCTAGGGCGATCTCGGCCTGAGGTCGCCCTCTGGGCGACCTCGCCAGGTCGTCCCTCCTGGGGCGACCTCGGCATGAGGCAGATCGCCCCAGCTGGGGCGATCTCGGCCTGAGGTCGCCCTCTGGGCGACCTCGCCAGGTCGTCCCCCCTGGGGTGACCTCGGCCTGAGGCAGATCGCCCCAGCTGGGGCGATCTCGGCCTGAGGTCGCCCTCTGGGCAACCTCGCCAGGTCATCCCTCCTGGGGCGACCTCGGCCTGGGAGGTCTCGGCTCCGGGCAGCCCATTCCTTCCTGACCTGCCCGTTTGAGCAGGCCCTCCCGCCTATAAATAGGGGGTAGGGGCTTTGGTTTCGGGATCTTTGGGGAGAGTTCCTAGCCCTTGCCTTTGACATGAGCGGTCTCACTTTTGAGACCATCGAACCTCTTTTCAGCAGCTGGAGCGGTCTCATTTCTGAGATCGTCATGACCTCTTTTTAGGAGCTGGAGCTATCTCATTTCTGAGACTTCGTTACCTCTTTTTCAGCAGATTCTGCTACCTCCTCCAAGGAGACCCTCGACATCTCTTTTTCTCATTCATCTTGTCTTCCACCATAGCTCAAAGTAACCAACCATCTAACAGTTTTCTTCCTCCACCTCTTTTCAGCTTGAGCGAGTGTGGACCTGGAGCATTTTTGGCTCGAACATAACACGCGACCTTCATCTACACAGACAACTTTACAAAGCAGAGAGTTTTTTCCATCAAATAAAAGAAGTGGGTAGAATAGAAAGAGATAGGATATCACTCTATTCCACGTTTTGTATGACTCCCATTTGTTTGGAGCTTTTTTCGTATCTTTTCTTTTTTTCCTTTTTAGTTTTACTTGTAATAAGTATGACAGTGACTGGGGTTCTATCAACAACGATCATCGCGAAGATCTTCTCAGCAGTCAGATACATCAAACGTCATACCGACATTCACTCACGTATCCTTCATTGCAATCATTTATCCTTTTTATGTCTTAAGTTTTTTTCGTTATTCTACTTCCTGCTATTTACATCAATATTTATAGAATTGCGTGGTTGCAAATGGTAGAAATACTACCTCTGATTTGGGTGAGTGTCGTAAAACCCACTGCGACCACATCTCACTTGAAGCACCCGCAGATGTGTAGTGGTAGCCCAACCTCTTTTCCTCTCTATCTCTTTCTCTACAATGATTGTCATTGATTGCCATGACATTTTGTCAAGATAATAAATTTGCTTTGCTTGAAAACAGATGATTACATCTGATAACAAATTGTTATGATAAAATGCTAACAACTAATGTTATGATTAACATGCGTTGGCTAGAAAAACATACTGATTTTAGTATGTACTACAACGACTACCAAATAATTATGCAATTATTTGTTGGCTACCAATTTTTCAGGTACCATAAACTTCATATATATATATATCATGTCGGATTTTCTAGATTTCCGGACTTTGGGATTTCATGATTAATCTATTTATCATTTCTGGATTTCGCAAAATCATACGCTGGTTTGGGCATCAGCTAACATAACCTCAATAAAAATATTATATCAGCAAGTCAGAATCAGCCAGCTATATGGACTTCACACTCACTGTTCTGAAATATGTAAATGTGATGATATCGAAATATTAATTTATCTCTCCACAGGCATGAGTGTTATCTCTTCTCTTCACACAGATATTATTTCGTCAACATCAAAGCAAAGTGATTGTGAACAAACACTCACATACTCTATATAAATGGGATAATCTCTCTCATACACTTCAAGTATGAATAAAAAGAAATGGTGCGGTGACATACTTTAAATCTTCATTACCTACTTATCATATATTTTGCAGAGATATACAGATGCTTGCGAGTTCTCTTCAGGTACTCGCATACTAGATTTTTCATATACCTGTTCTTATATCCTTTGCAGATAAAAAAACAGGTGTTTGAAAGTTCTCTTCAGGTACTCGCATACTAAATTTTTCATATACCAGTTCTTATACCTTTTGAAGATAGAAGCAGGTATTCGCGAGTCCTTATTCAGAAATATATACGTACTCGCGTGCGAGTTCTCTTCAGGCATTGACATGTCCTCACAGGTATTTACATTTTTCATATACGCATATTCTGTCTTCACAAGAGAGGTGGATCTTGATTTGCATGAGTAAGTTCTATTTTTTCAAGCATCTCAAAACTTGAAAAAATGCGGGGATTATGTTTACCCAGAAATCAGCGATCACCTTGAGCTAGCCTTTTTGCAGGTAACCGAAGCAATCCACACCCTCTCCCGTCATTCCAGGTATTTTTCGCCGAAGATCCAATCCCTGGCGGTCCCTCACCGCCCGGGTGGTCTCGCCTTTTGTCTCGTAGAGGTCACGCTTCGCTCGACCTCGCCTAGAGGTCACGCCTCGCGTGATCCCTCCCTCGAGAGGTCACCCCCTTGGGGCGACCTCGGCCTGAGGCAGATCTCCCCAGCTGGGGCGATCTCGGCCTGAGGTCGCCCTCTGGGCGACCTCGCCAGGTCGTCCCCCCTGGGGCGACCTCGGCCTGAGGCAGATCGCCCCAGCTGGGGCGATCTCGGCCTAAGGTCGCCCTCTGGACGACCTCGCTAGGTCGTCCCCCCTGGGGCGACCTCGGCCTGAGGCAGATCGCCCCAGCTGGGGCGATCTCGGCCTGAGGTCGCCCTCTGGGTGACCTCGCCAAGTCGTCCCCCCCTGGGGCGACCTTGGCCTGAGGCAGATCGCCCCAGCTGGGGAGATCTCGGCCTGAGGTCGCCCTCTGGGCGACCTCGCCAGGTCGTCCCCCCTGGGGCGACCTCGGCCTGAGGCAGATCGCCCCAGCTGGGGCGATCTCGGCCTGAGGTCGCCCTCTGGGCGACCTCGCCAGGTCGCCCTCTGGGCGACCTCGCCAGGTCGTCCCCCCTGGGGCGACCTCGGCCTGAGACAGATCGCCCCAGCTGGGGCAATCTCGGCCTGAGGTCGCCCTCTGGGCGACCTCGCCAGGTCGTCCCTCCTGGGGCGACCTCGGCCTTGGAGGTCTCGGCTCCGGGCAGCCCGTTCCTTCCTGACCTGCCCGTTTGGGCAGGCCCTCCCGCCTATAAATAGGGGGTAGGGGCTTTGGTTTTGAGATCTTTGGGGAGAGTTCTTAGCCCTTGCCTTTGACATGAGCAGTCTCACTTTTGAGACCATCGAACCTCATTTCAGCAGCTGGAGCGGTCTCATTTCTGAGATCGTCATGACCTCTTTTCAGCAGCTGGAGCTATCTCATTTCTGAGATCTAGTTACCTCTTTTTCAGCAGATTCTGCTACCTCCTCCCAGGAGACCCTCGACATCTCTTTTTCTCATTCCTCTTGTCTTCCACCATAGCTCAAAGTAACCAACCATCTAACAGTTTTTTTCCTCCACCTCTTTTCAGCTTGAGCGAGTGTGGACCTGGAGCATTTTTGGCTCGAACATAACACGCGACCTTCAGATCGGAATGGTTGATGAATAGCAGCTGCGGTGAAGATATGAGATTTTGCATAGCATAACACCAAATCTTAAAATGGTCATAACTTTTGATCCGGGTGTCGGAATTCAGAAATTCAAATCTTGCCGCGACCGGCTCGACCCAAACTATCCAGAAATTGAACAGGGTTCCCGGTTAAGCAATGGAGATGACAAAGGTTCAAGATCATTCAAGTGGTGAACTTACTCTGGAAGCTCTTGAGCTTCGCACAGAGATTCGTTTGGAACAATTTTGCAAAGAGCTTGCTCAACAGCAGGAGAAGACTCGTCAGCCACTTAATGGGATTAATCAAGCTATAGCAACTATCATTCAGCAGCTTCCTCCTCAAGTCGCAACTCTTTCGGCCCCTCCAGTTATAGCTGAAGTGGAAGAGCCTTCTCCTTTTACAGATAGAATTCGCTTGGAAACTGCTCCTAATGGGTTTAAGGAACCCCGTCTACCAACCTTCTCAGGGGGAGAAGATCTAATCTCCCACCTTCAAGCCTTTGAGTCAGCTGTTGCGTTAAGAACTATATCAGATAGCATCAGGTGCAAACTTCTCGTCATGACCTTTGGCGGTCAAGCTCTGGAATGGTTCTACAAGCTACCACCTCAATCAGTTACTTGCTTTATGGATCTCAGAAGAGAACTTCTCTTGAAATTTGCTACCTTAAGGAAGCGAAAGAGACGCCCAACAACTATTTTTCAAATCAAGCAAGGAGTTAATGAAACTATCGCTCACTTCATCGATAGATTTCAGAGAGATCTTCTTGAGGTTGTTAATGTTGATCAAGAGATGTATAAATGTGCCTTCATTCATGGACTTCAAGAATGTCCTCTCAAATATAAAGTCAGCATACAAGAGCCAAAGTCTTATGAACATCTCATCGAAATAGCAAATCAGTTTATTGAAGGTGAAGCGATGAATCCTAACTATGTGCGTTCTCAGAACCATAAGATTCAGCAACATCAGAGAAATTCCTATCACAGTCACTCATCATCTACACAGAGCCCTCCACAAGTTGAGCAGTTTGAGTCTTACTCTCTTCCTCAGAATATATCATCTCCATACTTGGAAGTCTCTCCCATTCAGTCTTATGATCCTACAACACTTGAATATGAAAATCACCCAGAAGGATCTACTAAGTTGAATCTCTCCTTGGAAGAGGTCCTTACAAATATTCAAAATATGCCAGAGTATAGAAGCCCTCATCCTATAAAGTCTAAGGTTGAAAATCGCAATCAAGAGCTCTTCTGCGCATTTCATTCAGATATTGGTCATGATATAGAAGACTGTCGTGCTCTCCGAAAGTTGATAGACCAACTGTTGAAGGCAGGAAAAATACAAGACTATGTTACTTGGTAATATGAAGATTGTTTTTCTTCTAGCAAAGACAACTTTACAAAGCAGAGAGTTTTTTCCCTCAAATAAAAGAAGTGCATAAAATAGAAAGAGATAGGATATCACTCTATTCCATATTTTGTATGACTCCCATTTGTTTGGAGCTTTTTTTCGTATCTTTTCTTTTTTCCATTTTAGTTTTACTTGTAATAAGTATGACAGTGACTGGGGTTCTATCAGCAACTATCATCGCGAAAATCTTCTCAGCAGTCAAATACATCAAACGTCATATCCACATTCACTCTCGTGTCCTTCATTGCAATCATTTATCCTTTTTATGTCTTAAGCTTTTTTCGTTATTCTACTTCCTGCTATTTACATCAATACTTATAGAATTGCGTGGTTGCAAATGGTAGAAATACTACCTCTGATTTGGGTGAGGGTCGTAAAACCCACTGCGACCACATTTCGCTTGAAGCACTCACATATGTGTAGTGGTAGCCCAGCCTCTTTTCCTCTCTATCTCTTTCTATACAATGATTGCCATTGATTGCCATGACATTTTGTCAAGATAATCAATTTGCTTTGCTTGAAAACAGATGATTACATCTGATAACAAATTGTTATGATAAAATGCTAACAACTAATGTTATGATTAACATGCGTTGGCTAGAAAAACATACTGACTTTAGCATGTACTACAACGACTACCAAATAATTATGCAATTATTTGTTGGCTACCAATTTTTCAGGTACCATGGACTTCATATATATATATCATGTCGGATTTTCTAAATTTCCGGACTTTGGGATTTCATGATTAATCTATTTATCATTTCTAGATTTCGCAAAATCATACGCTGGTTTGGGCATCAGCTAACATAACCTCAATAAAAATATTATATCAGCAAGTCAGAATCAGCCAGCTATATGGACTTCACACTCACTGTTCTGAAATATGTAAATGTGATGATATCGGAATGTTAGTTTGTCTCTCCACAGGCATGAGTGTTATCTCTTCTCTTCACACAGATATTATTTCGTCAACATCAAAGCAAAGTGATTGCGAACAAACACTCATATACTCTATATAAATGGGATAATCTCTCTCATACACTTCAAGTATGAATAAAAAGAAATGGTGCGGTGACATACTTTAGATCTTCATTACCTACTTCTCATATCTTTTGCAGAGATATACAGATGCTTGCGAGTTCTCTTCAGGTACTCACATACTAGATTTTTCATATACCTGTTCTTATATCCTTGGCAGATAAAAAAACAGGTGTTTGCAAGTTCTCTTCAGGTATTCGCATACTAAATTTTTCATATACCAGTTCTTATACCTTTTGAAGATAGAAGCAGGTATTCACGAGTCCTTATTCAGAAATATGTACGTACTCGCGAGCGAGTTCTCTTCAGGCATTGACATGTCCTCACAGGTATTTACATTTTTCATATACGCATATTCTGTCTTCACAAGAGAGGTGGATCTTGATTTGCATGGGTAAGTTCTATTTTTTGAAGCATCTCAAAACTAGAAAAAATGCGGGGATTATGTTTACCTAGAAATCAGCGATCACCTTGAGCTAGCCTTTTTGCAGGTAACCGAAGCAATCCACACCCTCTCCCGGCATTCCAGGTATTTTTCGCTGAAGATCCAAGCACTGGCGGTCCCTCACCGCCCGGGTGGTCTCGCCTTTTGTCTCGTAGAGGTCACGCTTCGCTCGACCTCGCCTAGAGGTCACGCCTCGCGTGATCCCTCCCTCGAGAGGTCACCCCCTTGGGGCGACCTCGGCCTGAGGCAGATCACCCCAGCTGGGGCGATCTCGGCCTGAGGTCGCCCTCTGGGCGACCTCGCCAGGTCGTCCCCCCTGGGGCGACCTCGACCTGAGGCAGATCGCCCCAGCTGGGGCGATCTCGGCCTGAGGTCGCCCTCTGGGTGACCTCGCCAGGTCGTCCCCCCTTGGGGCGACCTCGGCCTGAGGCAGATCGCCCCAGCTGGAGAGATCTCGGCCTAAGGTCGCCCTCTAGGCGACCTCGCCAGGTCGTCCCCCCCTGGGGCGACCTCGACCTGAGGTAGATCGCCCCAGCTGGGGCGATCTCGGCCTGAGGTCGCCCTCTGGGCGACCTCGCCAGGTCATCCCCTCTGGGGCGACCTCGGCCTGAGGCAGATCGCCCCAGCTGGGGCGATCTCGGCCTGAGGTCGCCCTCTGGGCGACCTCGCCAGGTCGCCCCCCTAGGGCGACCTCGCCAGGTCGCCCCCCTAGGGCGACCTCGGCCTGAGGCAGATCGCCCGTGCTGTGGCGATCTCGGCCTGAGGTCGCCCTCTGGGCCACCTCGCCAGGTCGTCCCCCCTGGGGCGACCTCGACCTGAGGCAGATCGCCCCAGCTGGGGCGATCTCGGCCTGAGGTCGCCCTCTGGGCGACCTCGCCAGGTCATCCATCCTGGGGCGACCTCGGCCTGGGAGGTCTCGGCTCCGGGCAGCCCGTTCCTTCCTGACCTGCCCGTTTGGGCAGGCCCTCCCGCTTATAAATAGGGGGGTAGGGGCTTTGGTTTCGGGATCTTTGGGGAGAGTTCCTAGCCCTTGCATTTGACATGAGCGGTCTCATTTTTGAGACCATCGAACCTCTTTTTAGCAGCTGGAGCGGTCTCATTTCTGAGATCGTCATGACCTCTTTTCAGCAGCTGGAGCTATCTCATTTCTGAGACCTCGTTACCTCTTTTTCAGTAGATTCTGCTACCTCCTCCCAGGAGACCCTCAACATCTCTTTTTCTCATTCCTCTTGTCTTCCACCATAGCTCAAAGTAATCAACCATCTAACAGTTTTCTTCCTCCACCTCTTTTCAGCTTGAGCGAGTGTGGACCTGGAGCATTTTTGGCTCGAACACCGGTATTCCAGTTGCATATAAACATTTCACTGATTAGTAAACAACCATCTTAATCCAGCAATTGCAAAAGTACAAGAAGTTTGTCTGCGAGGAAACAACCCAAAATATGATATGCTTCCTTCTTAAACAAAGAATATAAAGGGAAAATATAAAAGTTGAATGGAATAATGCAAAATATTCCGAGCTTCAATCATGCAAGAGAAAATATACAATTATATATAAAAAATAATGAAATGGAATGCCACCATCATGTCTCCCTCAGTCCCTTGTAAGGAAGTCTTTTGTTTCTTTTGTGTCAACTTCTCTTGCCATTGTTTCATCATTTTCACGTTTTTTTACTTTCACTTTTCTTTTCTTGAAACCCTTGGCACGAACAAAATTTGGATCAATAAAATCATAACCGCCTCCAAATTTCATGACTTTTTCTCTTACACCATCTTCAACGAACCATTCGATGATACGAATTTTTCAATTTCTTGGCACAATTGTTGTAAACAATGTGATAGATGTTTAAATGCATTTTCATTCTCAACTACCATAGCCACTATTTTTACTGCTACATTGACACCATGTCCTATATCTAGCTGCCACCAATAACTTTGAATCCTCCTCATATGTAGATGGTAGATACAATGAACATGTCTTTACATCCTTTCTCCACCGTCCCAAAATATATCTAGAAGGTAGATTTGTTATGTCCATTTTATTGAAGACCTTAAAGGCATGCCTATAGAAAATCCTAAAACTTTCAAACAAATTTCTTGCAATTGTAGCATACAGTTTGAGCTTCTCGATTACCAATAACATAATATTGTTTTGGCTTCTCGATCACGTCAAACCTTACTCCAACATCAACCTCCTCACACTGTTTAACTTCACAAGAAATTGATGATAGAAATTCTTTTTAAAATATTTCAAATACTGAATAAGTGTAATACCTCGAAGTCGTCAACAACATGTCATAGCCGTGAATTATTATATCCGGGATTTTATCATTTAAGATAAACAATGACTTCAATTCATTGTACCTTACATCCTCCAGAACTCGATCAAAGTGAGTGAAAAATTATGACAAGTTATGATCCTTATTAAGATATCAACGTATCCTTACATTACAATTTTCACTTAACTGGGTGCTTCACATTCCTCCCGAGAAATGTCATTTCATATATACATGTGCCCACTTTTCTCGTAAGCTCCAAATTTTTTGCATCCATGCATTGTCTTGCAACTTGTATTGAATAAGTATTTTACACAATGCTTCATTCAGTTCATCCTCTGTCTCATATGAATAAAAGCAAGCGCCCAAATCACGAAGGAACGATGATCCCTTCTTGCATAAATATCCTAAATGGTTTAAGGCGTTTTGAGAAAGGTGCCAAGTACAAAGGACATGGAATGCGTCTGGCATGATATTTTTAAGAGCGCTTGTCATTGTTTGGTCTTGATCTGTGAAAATCATCACAGGTTTCTTCCCTAACATTGTATGTAGAAAAGTCTAAAGCACCCATACTGATGAGATTTTTTTTCTCCTAAGTGTGGGAGATGCTAACCACCTTTAACTATGAAATCTTCATGTGTTCTTGAAGGAAGATTCTTGTAAAGAGGAGAAGTCAGTCATCTTTGACTATGAAACCAACATGTGCTCTTGAAGGAAGCTTCTTGGAAAGTGGACAAAGGAAGCTTCATGTTATTTGACATGTGCTTTTGACCGAGGGAAGCTTCATCCACATGTCATCTACCACCTCTAACTCCTTGGTTTTGACCTTAGAAATAGGCATGAATGAGGAGGGGTGTAATGCATCAACTTCTCTCCAAACTCAAGCATTAATGGAAGATTTCTAGAGAAGCCTTTGTGGTAATCGGTCTTAGTTTTGGGAGAGCTTTTGGACATCTCTGCGATGTTGACGAGGAAGACTTTACTACACGGATTGGATCTGGAGCAGATTTGAGCAAGGATTCGAAGAGGCATCTTGGAGATGATTTGTGTAATCTGTCTCGTCCGCCACTATATGTAGCTTGCAATTTTTCTGCCACTGTTTATTGTGTAATATTGTGTGGTACAAAGTTGGTGAAGATCCTGTGTGGATCGAGGATGGAAAGCCATGTAATTGTCTATTTGCTTTACAAATACTTAGTGATGACTTTTCAGGTTGGACTCAAATCATCCCGTGATTTTCACCATATTGGGTTTCCACGTTAAATCTATGTGTCACTTTTATTATTGTTACTGTGTTGTGTTTGGTTGTGTATCAACATACCGCTAAGCGGTCGTGCAAGTACTTTCTCTAACTAATTTGCAGGTGCTCTGGTCAGGCTTGCGCGCTCTCTAGCCCAACACACACAAATGAAGGAATGGTTTCAACGTAAATAAAAGCAGTTCAAAAAACAATCATTTGTTTGTAATTGTTGAATCCCACAAAGCAACCAAACAGTCTTGAATCCTTTTTTGTCTGAAAGGTAGTATCAAAAGATACAACATCACCAAAGTCTGTATAATCGCTAATCATTCTACCATCGACCCAGAATATATTAGTAATGTACTCGGTACAATCCATTTGTACTGCATAGTAAAAAGAAGGGTCTTCTCCCTTCTTATCCTGCAGATATTTCATCAATCCGCCTAAAACCCCGTACTCCATGTCCCTTTGCCTTCTAGTACGCAAGTATCATTTTAAATCTTCATTTGTGAAGCCTAAGTTCTCTTTACCTCCAACTTGAGAGCTCATTAGGTCGAAAGACGTCTTCAAAGATAAACCTGAATCTGCTGCAATAGAAACATTGGTTTTTTGTACCGAAGTTATTCGTCGTTGTGATAACATCATGTGAGTCACTTCTGGTACGTGTAATTCGTTGTTATGGACTTCAGAAAATGCCGTCACAAACCATTTATTTGTTCGACTCAAGAGGACACCCAAACATGCTCTACATTTAGTTCTTGTCAGCTTTACTCTATTATTCACTACTTGCCAATTTCCTATCTTTGTCATGTCTCCCTCTTTTGTACAAACAAATCTTCGGTTGTTCGCGATGTCATCCTTTCTGCTTTGAGTTCGATAATGTTTCCTGATACTAAAACCAGCATGTCTCCCGTACTCATTGTAGAACTGATATGCTAGTTCATCTGAATCAAACTCCATTCCGAGACAAGGAGTAATTTGTTGGTCAACATGCAGAGTATAATATAACTCGTCACTTTCTCTGTCCTTGATGGTATTGCTTGTGCTCGCCATTTGGATTCCACCTAATCAAACAGCTGAGACATTAGACAAAAAAACATACACCCAAAAAATATGAAAAAATGGTGTTTGTGTCAAGACGAATGTAATAAAAAGACAGGAGATAAACTATAATTTTCAATCAAAAATACTGGAGAATCAATATGCATACTTTTATGATTTGGTAACCGTTTCCTCAAATAATAATTTGTTGAAGTTGAAGTGAGGTTGGAGAGGAGGAGGGGCGAGTGGAGCCTTGTGTCTGGGAGAGTGGAAGCAGGAGGGGGGCGAGTCCATGCAGGAGGTTGCGCTAGGGGCGAGTGGAATGTTGTGGAGTGTGTGCTTGGCGAGTGGAGGGGGGCGAGTGGAAGGTTGGCGAGTGGAGCTTGGAGGGGAAGTGGCGAGTGGAGCAAGGAGGTGGCGAGTGGAGCATTGGGGAGGGGCTTGTGCATCTGTTGAGGTGAGTGCACCCCCTTCCCCCCCATCTCTCCTATATTTGTGGTTGCCTATAAATACCCCCTAGTGTAAGTTCATGTGAGACGAGAGAAGAGAAGAGAAGAGAAGAGAGAGAGAGAGAGAACTAGTGTTGAACTAGTGAGTGGGAGTGTGCATACACCCCAAGAGTGTCCAACCTCAACCCGCACCTCAGCGAGAGGTGGAGAGTGCAGGGTTGTGTGTGTTGCATAGTGGAGAGTGCGTTGACAAGCTCAACGACACTGCGTGGAGAAGCGGACCTTATCCGTGATAAGTTATTTTATATATATCTCAGCTGACGTAATTCAAGGTGTATGCACCTTGTAGTCAGCTTGTCTCTTTGTAATCAACTGCTTAGTTATAAAGAGTGTTACTTCGTCTTTGTTCATTGTTGGTGCCCTTGCATGGTGATAGCATAAAATTCAACATGGTATCAGAGGGAGGTTGGTGAAGCGGAGTGTGTTATCTGATAACTTCCCAAAATAGAAGTTATTTGGTCTATGAATAACACATTTTGCACTATGAAATGATGAATATTAATATGAAACTTGGATATAATAAACTTAATTAATTATAAATTACAAAGTAATTATTTCATGGTGATTCTGCTTAAATTCGAGTTTAATATGCAGGAATTAAATGAGTGTTCAGGATGGAAAGAAAAGAAATGGAGGAATAATTAATGCAGGCGGATTTATCGCAACAAGGTTACAACAAGGTTACAACAAGCGGGGGCTGCCAACATGGCATAAATGGCGCGACTATTTAAAGCCATATGATGAGGTGGCAGTAGTTATGCACATGCGGACAGCTGGCTGGAGACGGAATTAGAAGCCTGATTATGTGATTCTAAAGAGAAGAATTAAATATAGAAGATGACGGTTACAAGAATTGAAAACCGGGAAGTTACTTAATTTGAATTATAAAATAGAGGGAAAGGAGCGCAATGAAGAGGGAGAACGAAATTGAGGAGAAAAGGAAAGATATTTTCGGCAAAGAGAATTCTTCCTACTTGGAGGGCCGAACCATTCCAATCCGGGAGAGAGATATTGCAACTTTGGAGTGAAAAACTTACCTTCTTCAACCATATCTTTGGGCATGTCTTGTAAGGATGTCCTTATTTATTATTTTATTCCAATTAGCATGAACTAAAATCTGTAGCTTTGTGTGTGGAAAAATACTTTGTCTTTTGTGATATGTATTAGAACACAATTCTGTTAAATTATTTGCTTCAATTCTTTGTCCGTTTTAAGTGTGCGATTACATTTTGAAGATTTTGTGTCAAGCTTTGTATATCTCTTTGGAGTGTATTCATAAATCGAGAGAGGAGTTGCACTCAAGGTTATACAAACCATTTTCTTATGTGGAATAAATCGAGAGAGGAACCACATAAATCTTTAACCAAAAATTCTTCATCCAAATACTGCGTCACAAAATTCGAGAGAGGAGTGACGAAAGTAATTCACATATTCTAATTTAATCATTGGAAGTAGAAAGAGATTTCACTTTCTTCATGATTAGTCGCTGTGTACGGATTTCAGAGACCGAGAGGTAATGATTCATACATTTAATTTGCGTCAGGAGAATAATTTTACAAATATTTAACTAAATCTTTTGAAATTTCATATCACATGGACTTAGGAAATCCACATGCAAAGCCTTCTCTAAAAATTGGTATTTCTCAAAAATAAAAATAAAAACCCATTTAATTAATTAATTAAAGTTATTTTCCTATTTTAATTTTTCTTCACGCAACCAACTTTTGAATTATTTACTTGGATTCAAAGAAAAGGATAATATTAGTACTTGTGAGCGTTAAATTAACACTTCCCCGTGGAGACGATCTTACTTACACTTTATTACTTGAATCGGCACGTGCACTTGCGTAACACTCATTTTCACCGTATCAAGTTTTTGGCGCCGTTGCCGGGGAGGTGTACTAATTTAGCGTTTTCTTGCAATATTAGTAAATCCTTAGTAATTGGAGCTCAAGTACTGTTTTTGTTTTATTTTATTGTTTGTCTGTTTTACTTATTTTAATTGCATTACTTTAGTTTATGTCCAGATTTCGGCCTATTGAATTATTCCCGCTAAATTTAGAAATTGAGCGTGAGTGTAGGCAAAATAGAAGAGCTTTTCGCTTAGAGCATTCTAGTAATCCTACTATGAACCCAAACGGTTTAAATAACGAGAATGAGAATGGTCATGATGGTCATGATCATGGGGGTCAGGTGGACCCTAATGGTCAAGTCGAACGCAATGGTCATAATGTTCAAAACGCTGCATCGCGAATGACTTGTCGAGACTATAACGCACCGTTAAGAGGAGGTTTGCAATTTAGTATAGCGCGACCCACAATCGCCGCTAATAATTTTAAAATAGACTCTACCACAATGCAACTAGTATAACATAACAAGTTTGGGGGTCTTAATCATGAAAATGCAAACGCTCATTTAAGAACATTCTTAGAAATCTGTGATATGTACAAGGTAAACGGGGCTTCGGATGAAGCTATTCAATTGAGGTTATTCCCATTTTCTTTGGAGGGTCGGGCTAAAGATTGGCTTAACTCTCTACCTCCTGGTTCCATCACTACGTGGGATCAATTGGAAGAGAAATTTCTGAATAAATATTTTCCACCTTCTAAAACAGCTAAGTTGGTTAGAGACATCACCACTTTTGTCCAAAATCATGGCGAAACACTTTATTGTTGAAACCGATTTCTCGGTCTATTGTGGAGCTCGGGGCCCTCAACGAATTGAGGGGCAGCTAGCCCTTACCGGTCCCTCGGAAGAGGTAGGCAGATAACTCGGGCAAAGAACAAAGACCCTGGTCTTAGCGAGGAGGTCCCTCCACTAACCCGGAAGATCGTTGAGCGCTTCCCCTCCCAAGCCAAAGCTAAGACTCGGGCACCTTGGAGAGCTAGAGAGCCCAAACCAAAGCGACCTAAGGAGAGAAGAAGGCTCAAAGATTCTGAACCGGTCTTCTTCCAAGGTGCCCTTTAAGGTCTATTTATAGATTTTGGTTTTGTGGTCTGTCAATAGCCAAATCCCGCTGTCCATTCTTACTATCCGCACACCGGATTGGTCTGCTAACAGCCAAACTCCGCTGTTTGGAGAGGCTAACCGCAGACCACCGGGGGCCTCCTGGTAAAAATCCCTTCCTGGACTTTTATTGGGCGAGCCAGCCCGCTTCGAGACCTCCCTTGCGAGTGGGGCTCACGAGCCTCTGGGTTGGCGAGCCCCAAAATTGCTATTGACACTTACTCTAGGCGGGCTCGCCTGTCTTGCCTCGGCGAGCCCCAGCATGGCTATCCACACTTACTCTAGGCGGGCTCGCCTGTCTTGCCTCGGCGAGCCCCAGAATTTCTATCCGCACTTACTCTAGGCGGGCTCGCCTGTCTTGCCTCGGCGAGCCCCAGGATTGCTATCCGCACTTACTCTAGGCGGGCTCGCCCGTCTTGCCTCGTTCGCCTGGCTCGCCTCATCGGTGTTCGCCCATCTTGGCTCGCCTCACCGGGGTGTGAACCATCTGACTCTTCCTGGCGAACATCGGGGTTGTACACAATCCCCGCTCTTCGCGAGGTTATCTTAAGCTCGCGAAGAAACATCCAACCCCAGGTGTTCGCCGATTCGGCTGGCGTGGCGGGAATCTTTTGGTGGGTCCCATGCCCAAAACTATAAATACTGTCCATCGTGGCCAGTGATCAAGCCTTTCCTTCTCCCTCGTCCTCGCTGAAAACAATCTTTCTCCAGAATGTCTTCCAAGCCGAGCGCGCGGGATCGACTGAAGGCTTCTAGGGAGATGGCGAAGGCCCAGGCCGCCGAGCGCAACGCCTGGATGTTCAACCCCGCCACATCCCCTTCCCCTCTGACTAAGAAAGCCAAGACGGTTTGGAGGTCGCAGGGGGAGGACGTGTCGTCACCTCCTGCCTCGCCCCCGCCGCCGAATACCGGGCTCGCGCAACAGGTATTCTTCCATCTAAAATTTTTATATCGACTCCCTACTTATTCCTTCTCCCCTCGCAGAATCCTCCCCCTGAGGAAAGCATGGCGGGCCTTACGCTGACCTCTTCTCGCCCCCGTCCCCAGCGAGGTTGGGATTTCTAACTGCTGGGGTTGGGACCTCAACCCCACAGGCGCTGATGAAATCACCAAAAATGCATTTATTTTATAGTATTCTATGTTAGATTTTATTTAAAATGATACTTTTCACGGTGCTTATTGTTTGTGTAGTTGCAGATTATAAAATAAAGTTTTTAAAGGCGGACAACCTACAGACTGTAGAAAATTTGAACGACAAAAAAAAAAAAAAAAAAAAAGGGAGAAAAATATCGAACCGCAGAAAACTGCACGAAGACAATGAGCGGAGCAGAAGACTGCACGAAGAAAATGGGCGGAGCGGAAACTTCACGGATCATCACCCAAGTGGGTGCTGATTTTTAATCATCACCCAAGTGGGTGCTGATTTTTGATCAGCACCCAAACTTGGGCGCTGTTCATTTCAGCACCCAATTTGGGTGTTGACTAAGTCAACACCAGCTTGGGTGTTGACTAAGTCAACACCCAATGGGCGCTGAATGATTTCAGCTCCCACTTGGAGCGCTGAAATTGAATTCAGCGTCCATGGTGGACGCTGAAATCATTTCAGCGTCCCTCATGGACGCTGAATTCATTTCAGCCTATTTATTAGCTTATTTATTATGTGGCGTTACACTATTTGGGGGGGGGGGGGGGGGGGGGGGGGGGGGGGGGGGGGGGGGGGGGGGGGGGGGGGGGGGGGAATCTCTATAAATTGTTATTCACTAGTGATGAAAGGGGAGGAGAATTTGGAGAGCTGAAAGTGAGAATTTATATGCGTTGTATTTGTGAGTTTATGAGAGATATTGTGGCGGAGGAAGGAGAAGATTTAGAAGAAGCTTGTACATGCGCTTCGCGCAAGTTTGTAAGTCCATATTTTTATTAATAAAATCATTTCCTTTCTTGAATCTCTTCTTGTTCATGATGATATCTTTCATAGTTTTTTATATTGCAACTATGCGTGAGTAATCTCTTTGTGTTTCGGGTGCAATATGATCATTCATTAAATTAATTATGTGATTATTATTATTATAATTCATCGTTTCAAACAATCATATGCCTGTCCGAAGATTTTATTAGAAATCTTGATATTTTGTGTAGCCTAAAAACACATGTTGCATGCCTACGAAAGTTCGATGTAATATGGCGTGAGAGCACACAAGATATCCTTAGCTTTCGAAGCAAATTTTCGGACTCTTCTTTAGACTTTCAATTTATTTTTATCACCTAATTTTTGTCTTCGTTGCTCGCATATATTACATGCTTAAGTGATTTTGATGCGATATGTGGAAAGCAATAAACAAAATTAATTTGATGAATTATAAAAATAAAAGGCTTTTGTGAATCATAACTTCAAATATATTTTTATTATGCGATGAATTATTAATCATATATTAATTATTTAATAAAAATTGCACCCGAGACATATCTCTTAAAATTATTTCTTCTCAAATTAAGATCTCGTTCTTTTTAACAAATCAATCCAACGTGTTATTTATAATTCGCCTGGATTAAAGTAGAATTTAGACCTTCTCTGTGGATCGACTCGTACTTGTATCGGTATTACAATTGTACACCGTGCACTTGCGGTTTTTATTACTTGAAATTTTATTGCACTATATCAACTCTAGCTTCAATTGCTTATCATATTGTGTTATTATTTGTAGTGCTTTGAAATTTCCCATCAGGCGCCTCTCTCGCAACCCCGTAAGTCATAAGTACCTTCCTTTATCCCCGCTCATGTTTCTTTGCGATATCCATGCGCTTATGGCCTATGTAGATACCCCACCGCCGAGCCCTGAGAAGAGGGGCTCCACACCGGCGTGCTCGCCGATTCCGCCTAAGGCTAACGTGGAGACCCCTGGTTTCGGTATTGCGGGCAGGTGAAGCCCAGGCGGCTCGCTTCTCGACGGCGCCCAGGTCGCGGAGAGGGTGGTGTATCCTCCTGGTTTGGGGAAACCCCATGTCCGAGGGTTCCGCGAAAACTTCCAGGTTCGACCGGAGTCCTCTCGCAAACAACGTCGCGAGTCCCCTTTCTCCCAAGGTTAGTGCATCTGTGCGGGCTCACTTTCTCGTTCGTCCCCTGATCCTGCTAACTCTTTCTTCGCAGAAATTTCAGAAGCCACGCCCGAGTCAGAGCACGGGAGGGTGGAGATGTCACCGCCGCCCTCGCCGTGCCAGATCGAAGACTTCTTGGGCGACCCGGGCGACCCCGCGCGGATGAAGAGACGGGTGTCAGAGGTGCTTCAGAAGCATGGTATGATGCTGCGCGAGCTGGAGGAGCGGTATGACACGGACCGAGCTTCCTTCAACGAGAGATTCGCCGCGATGGAGGACGCGAATGCGCGTTTGCTTGCCGAGGCGGGACCGGTGACTCGTGCAGACGCTACCTCGCCCGGCGTACACATCTCGCGGGGCGAGGACCAAGCACACCTGATCCTGCACGAGCTCAAAGTACTTCGCGAATACCATGCACTATCCGAGAGTGCCGCCGCGTGCGGGGAAGCGAGGCCGGGGTCGCTGGAAATGGCTTCCTTACCCCTGAGCCTGTCGTGGGATTATTTCTACTGTCCCCTTGTTTTCATCTCTCCTATGATGTTTCTGTTGAACGATACCTGTGGTGTGATAATATTTGAGAGTCCATCGTGACTCGCCTTTTATCATTTTTTATCTTGCCCTTTATTTATCTGTGGTGCGCCTGTGGCTTATTCCGCTTGTTCGCCGTGTTTGATATGATTGTCTTCGTGGAGCGCTCGCGAACTTCTGGGCGACGTTGCGCCCAATCCCCCTTCCCTCACGGGCCGGCCTCAGGCGGGGCTCAGTTACCGCGCAGTGGCGAGCCCGGGCTCGCAAGGCTGTAGTCTTATTCGAGTAAAAATCTGCTTTATTTTCACTATCCGCACTCCCGACGCTTCGATTCCCGTGCCCATCCTATTTTCCTATAAATAGTTCGGATTCACATTTCCATCCGCCGCATTTATTTCCCAAATCCTCTCGCCTCTACGCTCATTTCAGTTCTCGCAAGCTTTCACTCACGTTCACTATTTGCAGGTCACTTCTTCCTGGATCGCTGCGAACAAATCCTTCAATGGGAGCAGATGGCGAGAGCGAGGGGCGGTCAAGATGCGCCTCAGCATTTCAAGCTCACGAATTCTACTGTGCGAACCTCACGGCAGAGGAATACAAATATGATGTGGATCGCTATCTCCCGGAGGGCTATTCGGCTCGCTGTCCAAGCGAGAGAGCTACGCTGAACGAGACCGAGGTCGGCGAGCTCGCGATCCCCATTGCTCACTTCGCGAATGGGTTGCGACTCCCCTTATGGCCTGAAATTCGTCAGGTACTTTGCTTAGCCCTCTCGCCGCTCCCTGTTCGCTATCGCAACTTTTCCATCCTCTGTTCCTTGCAGGTGTTACGGTACTATGGGGTGCTGCCGAGCCAGCTGACCCCGAATGCGATCGCGGATGTTGTCGCGTTCGCTAGTTATCTGCGGGAGGAGAGGATCGAGTTCAGCCTCCTCGTCTTCCGCAAAGTGTTCTCTTTCCGCGCCTTCCGGGACGGGACCACTTATTTCATGAGTCAGCACGTCACCGTCTGCGAGACGGTGAACAAGAGTCACTACTGGACTCAGAAGTTCATCTTGGTGAAGGGACCTTTCGGTAACCTTCACTTCACTCCTCTTCAACGGGATGACGCCACCTACCGCCCTCCGAGCTCGCTGAGCGGCGCCGACGCCAAACTCCTCAGCTACCTTTCCGGGAAAAACTTCGAGGTCGCCCATCTGAGGCGCAACGTCGACTCGCTACTCGCGGTTCCTCAAGGGGAAGGTATGGCTCGCTTTCGCCCTACCCCCTTTTCTTTTCTTCGCTGTGTAACGCTCTTATTCTACAGGCGAGCGTGAGGTCCCCGTTAATCCTCCGCACGCGCAAGGCACCACACTTACGGCGGACACGCTCGTGACCGCGGCGGTGAAGGCTTGCAACGATCTTCCTACCACTGGGTCTGGCAAGAAGCGACCTCCATCTGTGAGTAAGCTCGGTTCGCAATCCTCTTCCAAGAAGTTAAAGGGGAAAACCCTCGTTGTTAAAGACAAGAGCGCGGTCGTTGATCTGAGCGAGACCGACGACTCGCCCCCTTCCCCTGCGAAACAGCCGGACCCCTTGGCGGGCCAGGGCGCTGGGAGCTCTTCCGCAACCCCCCAACCCAAGGGTCACAAGAACTTCGGCCTAGGTGAGAAGGTTTCTGATTCCCTCAGCGACCCCCTGCTCGCTTGGGATCCTGATGCCAACAGGATTTCCTGTTCAACCCTTCACCCCTCCTGGGTGGAGCTTGGTAAGGCCGGGGAGGAGGCGTTCTCTATCGCCTTCGGCTTGTACGGCCGCGAGGACGCCGCCGCCTATAAAGAGATGGGGCCAAGGCAACTGGTCTACGAAGAAATGCGAGCCCAGTTCCGCTCGACGGAGCTCGCACACATGGCGGGGCGCCGTTACCTGCAGGCGGACAGGGATATCCGCGCATACAGGGAGGAGCTTAAGAAAGCTCGAGATGAGATCAAAAGTCTTAAGGAGAGAGAGGCGGCGTCGGAAAACCTTCTCGCCGGGATGCAGGGCAAGATGGTAAGCGTCCCTGGGCCTCCTCTCTTTGCTGTTCGCGACCCCCGATCTTTGTCTAACTCATTTGGTATTAACTCAGGATGCCGACGTAGCAACCAAACTTCTCGCTCGCAACGGTGAGCTAGAGTTGGAGAATACCATGCTGAAAGCTCGGGTAGACGAGCTGATTTGCAGCGTGCTACCCCCTTCACCTGGGCGAGCCGGGTCTCAACAGAGGGTTGCCGAGAGCGAGGAACAGAGGCGGCGAGATGCACAGGAGGTCGCTAACCTCGTCTTCACGACCCTCAAGAGCGCGAGTCTCCTAGCCGAAGACGCGATGGAGTTTACAGCCGAAGACGTCTGCCCGGATCTCTTTGACTTGGCGCCATGGTTGGGGGCTCGCAAGGATGGCGAGGGCCCCTCAGAATGAACCCCCCTAGCCTCCCTTCTTTCTTTTTTCTTCGAATGTATATTATTCTTTTTGAGCTGGCGAGGTCGCCGCCGAACATAGAAGAATCTTGGGGAATGATAGTTATGATTTTTTGTTGGTATTTATGAGCATGCTCGCGTTTATTTTTCTCTCGCATTTGATCTTTTTCTTTTGAGCTCCTTTCATGACTAGTAGTTACGCGGCAGTGTTTCAGGGGGGCTCGCGAATGCGTGCGTCTGGGCTTGCCTCGCCAAGATTCTCCTTTTAAGGATTTCGCGAACCCGAACTGTCGCCGCCCGCGGATACTGCCCGGCGAACCCGACCTTGGCGAACTCAGACATTTGGCATCACGCGAACTAAACCTCCCTGGTTCTAGTACCTCAACCCGCTACCTTAGGCCTTACCAGCCTCAACCCTTTCAATTTTGCGAACCAAACCCCCTCTGGCTTTAACACCTCAACCTGTTACCTTCAACCCGTGCCTCCTTTTGCCAACCTCTCCAGAGATCAACCTGAACCCCCCGTCTAGGTGAGAGCCCGGGAGCGGAATCGATCTGGGGCATTCCAGCACCAAACATATACCACCTTGCCAGCCTCTCCAGAGATCAACCTGAACCCCCCGTCTAGATGAGAGCCCGGGAGCGGAATCGATCTGGGGCATTCCAGCACCAACATATCCAACCTTGCCAGCCTCTCCAGAGATCAACCTGAACCCCCCATCTAGGTGAGAGCCTGGGAGCGGAATCGATCTGGGGCATTCCAGCACCAAACATATTCAACCTTGCCAGCCTCTCCAAAGATCAACCTGAACCCCCTGTCAAGGTGAGAGCCCGGGAGCGGAATCGATCTGGGGCATTCCAGCACCAAACATATACCACCTTGCCAGCCTCTCCAGAGATCAACCTGAACCCGCCTTCTAGATGAGAGCCCGGGAGCGGAATCGATCTGGGGCATTCCAGCACCAACATATCCAACCTTGCCAGCCTCTCCAGAGATCAACCTGAACCCCCCGTCTAGGTGAGAGCCCGGGAGCGAAATCGATCTGGGGCATTCCAGCACCAAACATATCCAACCTTGCCAGCCTCTCCAGAGATCAACCTGAACCCCCCGTCTAGGTGAGAGCCCGGGAGCGGAATCGATCTGGGGCATTCCAGCACCAACACATCCAACCTTGCCAACCTCTCCAGAGATCAACCTGAACCCCCCGTCTAGGTGAGAGCCCGGGAGCGGAATCGATCTGGGGCATTCCAGCACCAACACATCCAACCTTGTCAGCCTCTCCAGAGATCAACCTGAACCCCCAGTCTAGGTGAGAGCCCGAGAGCGGAATCGATCTGAGGCATTCCAGCACCAAACATATCCAACCTTCGTCACCACGGCATGGCAGTAATTATAAGCATCACAAAAAGGAGTAAGACATTTAGTAAACAACATAATAAAGCTTTCAAGGGTAAAATCGTTTCAAATCATCCCCACTCCGGGCTCGGTCGAGAGGCACCCCCTCCACATCCTGGAGATGATACCCCCCCCCCCCGACTTGAGCGCCTCGCTTACAATATATGGACCCTCCCAGTTGGGGTTAAGCTTACCCACCGTTGCCCCTCTGCCGGCCGCATCGACCTTCTTCAGGACTAGGTCTCCTTTCTGAAAGTGCTTTATCCGGATATGTTTGTCAAAATATCGAGCCATCCGCCATTTGACCTCTTCCTTCCTGATGGTGGCCAAGTCCCGGAGTTCTTCCACCAGGTCCAGAGATAGCCTCTGCTCTGCGTTGTTATCTTCTAGCCACTCTTCATCCCCCTCGCTCGCAGCGATCACCCGGGGGGTCTTTACCTCAAACTCTATGGGGAGAACGGCCTCGGACCCGTGAGAGAGCTTGAACGGAGTCTCCCCGGTGGCGGTATTCGGAGTAGTCCTCATGGACCAGAGGACGGAGGGAGCTGTTCTACCCAATTTCCCCGAAGGTTCTCCACTTTCTTTTTTAATAGGTTAACGATTATTTTGTTCGCCGCCTCCACCTGCCCATTGCTCCTCGGGTGGTGGACTGACGCGAACCTGAGGTCAATGCCGAGCTGAGTGCAGAAGCCAACAAACTCTTCACTAGCAAACTGCGGCCCATTGTCCGTCACTATAGCTAGAGGTAGCCCGTGCCTGCAAATTTTCTCTCCCCACACAAAATTCCTTACCACCTGAGAGGTTACCTTAGCGAGTGCTTTCACTTCTACCCACTTGGAGAAGTAGTCGATCATGACCAGCAGGAACTTCCTCTGGTCGCTGGCTTGGGGGAAGGGAACGACCAGTTCCAACCCCCATATGGCGAAGGGCCAGGGAGCCGTGATGGTCCGGAGCCTTTGAGCGGGGAGGAGTTGGAGTGGAGCATAGAGCTGGCACTTCGGACACTTCCTCGTGAACTCTGCCGCATCCTTGCTGAGAGTGGGCCAGAAGTAGCCTTGCCTCAACACCCTCCCTTCCAGGGTCCGACTCCCGGAGTGGCTGCCGCACTCCCCAGAGTGGATTTCTTCCAGGACTCTCGGAACCTCCTCCTCGGAAACACAACGGGCCAGGAGTCCCGAGAGGGTCTTCCTATATAGCCCTCATGCATGCAAGGAGTAATAGGCGGACTTATACCTGAAGCGCCTCTTGTCCACGTTCTCTCCAGGGAACATCCCGGAGGATAGGAAGGTGATGAATGGGTCCATCCACGAGGCTCGTTGATCCACCTCCATCAATTCTCCTTCCTCGATGGAGGGCCGGAAGAGTTACAAAGTCGTCCCTCCCGCCCGGGGACCGAACTTGGCTAAGAGGTCCGCCTGGGTGCTCTCCTCCCTCGGCACGTGCTTGATGGAGAAGGTGCGGAACTGCCCGATGACCCCCTTAACCTTTTTCAGGTATAACAGGAGGGTCGGGTCCTCACTTCAAATTCTCCCTTGATTTGGCATGCTACCACCATGGAGTCTATGGAGACCTCCACGTACTGCACCCCTAGTTCCCGGGCCAGCCGAAGGCCCGCTATCACTGCCTCGTACTCAGCCTGGTTGTTGGTAATTGGGAAATGGATGTTTAAGGCTTGCTCAATCCGAGTCCCCTGAGGACTTACCAGGACTATCCCCCCTCCATAGGAGTACTTTCCCGACGCTCCGTCCACCATCATCTTCCATGCCTCTGGGGGAGGCGGCTCGTGCTCCCCCATCTCGGCCGCATAGTCGGCCATGAAGTCTGCCACCGCCTGAGCCCTGATGGACGTCCTGGGCACGAACGTGATATTGAATTCACTTAACTCCACGGACCACTTTGCCAACCTTCCCGAGTGCTCCACCCCCTCCATGATTTTACGGAGCGGGTGGTCCGTCACTACCTTGATTGAGTGGGCTTGGAAGTAAGGTCGGAGCCTCCGGGCCGACACCACCAATGCGAAGGCTTACTTTTCCAGGATCGGGTACCGGAGCTCCGCCTTCTTCAGCACTCGGCTGACGTAGTAGATATGGAACTGTTTCTTCCTCTCCTCCCGGATCAACACAGAACTTACTGCTTCGGAACCTACCCCCAGGTACAGGGATAGGTCTTCTCCTGGCCTCGGCCCCTGGAGCAGAGGGGTTCGGGTGAGCTGTTCCTTCAGAGCCTGGAAGGCCTCCTTGCACTCCTGGGTCCATTCAAACTTTTTGTTCCCCCGTAGCACCTTGAAGAAAGACGCACATTTTCCCCTGCCTTGGAGAGGAACTGCTGAGCCCAGCCAACTTCCCTGTAAGGCTCTGAACTTCCTTCGGATTCCTCGGCGACCCCAACTCCATTACCGCCTTAACCTTGTCCGGGTTAGGCTCCACTCCTGCGTGGGTGAGTAAGTGGCCTAGGAACTTTCCTCGGCTTGCCCCGAAGACACATTTCAAGGGATTGAGTTTCATCTTGTAGCGCCGCAGGGTCCCGAACGTCTCCTCAAGGTCTCGGAGGTGAGACCCAAGGTCTCGGCTCTTTACCATGAGGTCGTCAACATAAACCTCCAGGTTTCTTCCCTTCTGCTCGCGGAAGATTCTGTCCATCATCATTTGGTATGTGACACCTGCATTCTTGAGCCCGAACGGCATCATCTTACAACAGTAGCATCCATACCCCGTGATGAAGGAGACATCCTTGATGTCCGGGGGGTGCATGCGGATTTGATGGTAACCTGAAAAAGCATCTAAGAAAGACATCGCAGGAAAACCGACGGCTGAGTCAACCAGCGCATCGATCCTAGGCAGGGGGTAACAATCCTTAGGGCATGATTTATTAAGTAAAGAAAAGTCGATACACATCCTCCATTTACCTCCTCCCTTCTTCACCATAACGACGTTGGAGACCCAGCTTGGGTACTGGATCTCCGATACAAAGCCTGCCTGTAGGAGCTTGCCCACCTCCTCGTAGATTGGCCCTTCCAGCTTGTCGGCGATGGCCCTCCTCTTCTGGCGGATGGGGCGGGTGCCGGGGTCGAGGTTGAGGCGATGGCAAGCCACATCCGCGTCGATCCCGGGCATTTCCGCGGCGCTCCAAGCGAAGACGTCTACGTTCTTCTGCACGCAAGCCAGAATCTCTGCTTGATCTTTCGGGCTGAGTCCTCCGCTGACCCTGACCTTCTCCACCACCCCTAGCTGGGTGGTGACCTCAAGCTCCACGATCTCATCCACGGCGTCCAGCCGGGATTGCTCTCCCCAAGCCCTCTCCTCCTCAGCACAAGCGAGAGCCTGAGTTCCTTCCTCTACCTCCTCCTCTACCACCATCAGCTCCTCTGCCCCTCCTACCGGGGTCTTCTCTCCTTTTTCCTCTTCCTCTCCTCCCTCCGCCCGGGGTTCCTCAACAACCCCCTCCTGGGCATGGACTTCTTCTCCCTCCATCTTCTCCTCAGCTCCTTTCTCTCCTCTAGCTTCTGCCGCCTCCTCCATCATCTTATCGAATTCTTCTGCCTCTCCCATCCAGGCGATGGTGTTGACAGCCATCACATAGCACTGTCTCGCCATCTTGGGGTCTCCTCGGATCCGGACCTGGACTCCACCCGCGTTGAATTTTAGACATTGGCGGAAGGTGGATGGGATGCATGTAAATGCGCTGATGAGAGGACGCCCAAAAATGGCACTGTAGCTGCTCGGTGCATCCACTATCACGAAGCGGCAGTTCCGGGACTGCCCTCCGAGGGTCACGTGGAGCCCAACTCCACCTTCTACTTCCTTCCTTTCTCCCAAAAAGCCGAATAGGTGGCCATCCGAGGCCAACACCCTCTTGGATTCTACCTTCATCTCATCAAACGCCTTCTTGAAGACGACGTTGACCGAGCTACCGTTATCGACTAGAATCCGCGAGACGGTGAAGTTCTCGATGGCGGTCTGGATAACCAGCGCATCGCAGAACGGGTCCTCGTAGCTCGGCATGTCCTTCTGGGAGAAAGTGATTCTCTCCGCCGGGGGTGGAGCCGTGGATGTTGAGGCCACGCTCCGCCGATAGATGGTATGAAGGCTGGCCTTGCGGGTTGCCTCCACCCCTACCCACCCATGGATCACCCTGATCCCTCCTCTACTTCCCACATCCACTCTATCTTCACACCTTTCTTCTTCCTCCCCTCGAGGATCGACCTCCTCAATCCTCACCTGTTGCCTTGGCGCAGGGGCTCAACCCCTTTTTACCTCCAGGAACTCCGGGCAGGTGTCCGTTGAGTGACCCTCCTCATCATGGAAGATACAATACAGCAACGTCACCTCCCCCGCCTCAGTCTCCGCCATCCTATTCCTTCTCCTCCTAGCGGTTGCTGTTTCCACTTCACCCTCCTTCCTCTTCCTCTTCCCCGACTAATTACCATGGCCTGTTGAGGTGGGGAAGGCATCTGCACCGGACCCTGCCTCCACCCTAACTGATGGGGCCTCCCTTGACCCCCGAAATGGTTGCCCCTCCCTGGGCCGTAACCCCTTCCCTGCCCTTGCATTCCTCCGCCGTGCGGCCTCCATCCCCCCTCCGGGGCCCGGGGCTCTTCTCTTCTCCTGACCTCCTGCTGCCTCACCTCCGGCTCACTGAGCTTTGCCAGCCTCTTGGTGAGCTCCGGGTTGGCTTCTTCACTAGCGACTTCCTCCGCCACCCTCTCCATCAGCTCTTCATAGGAGACGGGGGCCTTCCTTTTTAACGCCATCTTGAAGAAACTCTCTTTCAACCCGACCGTGAAGGCGAGTTGGAGTGCAAACCCCGACATCTCCTGAGTAAGCTGCACTTCCTCCTGGAACCGATCCGCATACTGAGCCAACGACTCCCTGGGCTCCTGCTTCACTTTGAAGAGGGAATCAGCGTCCTTCTTCCTCTTTTTTGAGGTCGAGAACCTCAGCAAAAAACTTCGGCGCAAGTCCTCGAACGCGTAGATTGATCATGCAGGGAGCTGATGGAACCAGTCCCTGGCCTTCTCCTTGAGGGTGACGGCGAAGAGTCGACACTTGAAGGCATCTGACATCGGCCTGATGGAGACCGAGTCTTCGAAACTCTGCAGGTGCTGGACAGGGTCATCCCTACCGTTGTAGTATACCCGGTCCCACTCCCCGAATCCCCCCGGGACGGGTGCGGAAAGCACCAGCTCGCAAAAGGGGCTTCCCCCTCCTGCCACCTTTTCTGGCTCCACTCGCCCCCCAAGCTCCCTCGCCAAACTTGAGCTCGTCGGGACTGCACTCGCGAGGGCGACGCTCTCCTGAACCACCCCGACCGTCGCCGCATCCTCCTGGCGCGCACTCGCCTGCGCCGCGCTCGCTGGGACAGAGCTTGTCGGCACTGAGCTCGCTGGCCCAGAGCTCGCCGGCACGGAGCTCGCCGACACGGAGCTCGCTGACATCGGGCTCGCCGGACTGGCGAACAACACTCGCCCCTCCCTGTCCTATCCTGATCCAACGGCTACTTCCTTTCCAGCCCTTCCCCCGGAGCATTCTCGCCAACCGTCGTTGGGGGAGGGGTCACCTGAGGTGTTGGGGTCGCGAACTCGCTCCGCAGAGCTGTGACCGTAAACCCCAAGGTGTCGAGCACCTCCTTTCTGAAATCTGCGGGCATCCTGGCCATCGACACCTAGGGTGTCTCGCCGAACTCCTCGCCTTCCTCTTCATCTCCTGCCATAACCCTTCTCCAGAACTTTCTTGAACCAGCCGCGCTCCACGCTCACCGCACCAAAATGTTGAAACTGATTTCTCGGTCTCTTGTGGAGCTCGGGGCCCTCAACGAATTGAGGGGCAGCTAGCCCTTACCGGTCCCTCGGAAGAGGTAGGCAGATAACTCGGACAAAGAACAAAGACCCTGGTCTTAGCGAGGAGGTCCCTCCACTAACCCGGAAGATCGTTGAGCGCTTCCCCTCCCAAGCCAAACCTAAGACTCGGGCACCTTGGAGAGCTAGAGAGCCCAAACCAAAGCGACCTAAGGAGAGAAGAAGGCTCAAAGATTCTGAACCGGTCTTCTTCCAAGGTGCCCTTTAAGGTCTATTTATAGATTTTGGTTTTGTGGTCTGTCAATAGCCAAATCCCGCTGTCCATTCTTACTATCCGCACACCGGATCGGTCTGCTAACAGCCAAACTCCGCTGTTTGGAGAGGCTAATCGCAGACCACCGGGGGCCTCCTGGTAAAAATCCCTTCCTGGACTTTTACTGGGCGAGCCAGCCCGCTTCGAGACCTCCCTTGCGAGTGGGGCTCGCGAGCCTCTGGGTTGGCGAGCCCCAAAATTGCTATTGGCACTTACTCTAGGCGGGCTCGCCTGTCTTGCCTCGGCGAGCCCCAGGATGGCTATCCACACTTACTCTAGGCGGGCTCGCCTGTCTTGCCTCGGCGAGCCCCAGAATTGCTATCCGCACTTACTCTAGGCGGGCTCGCCTGTCTTGCCTCGGCGAGCCCCAGGATTGCTATCCACACTTACTCTAGGCGGGCTCGCCCGTCTTGCCTCGTTCGCCTGGCTTGCCTCACCGGTGTTCGCCCATCTTGGCTCGCCTCACCGGGGTGTGAACCATCTGACTCTTCCTGGCGAACATCGGGGTTGTACATTTCTGAAGCGTGGGAAAGGTTTAAAGAAATGCTTAGGAAGTGTCCACATCACGGGATGACCCAACACCAACAAGTCATAATTTTTTATAACGGGTTACAAACCACTACGATGATCCTAGTTGACGGAGCTGCGGGAGGGTCTTTATTAAAGAAATATCCAGAAGATGCTTTTGAAATTTTAGAAGATCTTACTTCTAACAATTACCAAGAATTCGAAAGGCAAGGTAATAACCATCCAGCAGGTATTCATCAAGTAGATCAAATCACTTCGTTAGCAGCTCAAATGGCCGCTCTATTTAATTTAATAAATAAGAGGTTAGATTCTTTATCTACCCCTTCAATAAGTGTGCCAATGACAGTGGAACAATTAAACCAAGTAACTGAAGAAGTACATTATCTTGGAGGCCAACAAAGGCAAGGACCTTCAAATTTCGGAAATCATTATAATCCAGAGTGGCGAAATCATCCCAATTTTTCTTGGAAAAATTCACAAAATGCAATTCAACCACCAGGTTTCAATCAAAACATTAATTCTATACCAACCCATATGCATAATCAACAAACCAATAATAGGAAATTGACTGATGAGTATATTGTAGGTTTGTTTCAAAAGAATGACTCTAGGATGGGTGGTATTGAGTCTTCACTCCGATCTTTAGAATCCACAATTGACCAATTGGCTAATGCTTTAAATCAAAGAACAATTGGATCGCTACCATCTGACACCACACTTAATCCAACAAGGGAAGAGCCAAATAATCATTGTAAAGCTATTGCATTAAGGAGTGGGGTAGAGATCTCAAGTGGGGATGGATTGCTAGAGAAGTTAAGGGAGGAAGATGCAAGAGAAAATACGATTAGGAGAGAAGAGTCTATAGAAGTTAAGGAGCCGGAGGAAGTGGAAGTAGATCCACAAAATAATAAAAATAAAGAAATTATTTACCCTCCTCCACCTTTTCCATCTAGATTAAATAAAACAAAACTTGACAAACAATTTCAAAAATTTATGGAAATTTTTAAGAAGCTTACAATTAATATTCCATTTGCCGAGGCATTAGAGCAAATGCTTATTTATGTCAAGTTTATGAAAGATATTTTATCTAAGAAAAGAAAATTTCTAGATAGAGAAATAGTTGCATTAACGGAAGAGTGTAGTGCAATTTTGCAAAAGAAATTGCCTCAAAAACTTAAGGACCCCGGTAGTTTTACCATACCTTGTTCCATAGGAGTGAAATTTGTCGGGAGAGCATTATGTGATTTAGGTGCGAGCATCAATTTAATGCCCTTATCTATTTATACAAAGTTAGGTCTAGGAGAGATAGCTCCAACAACTCTTACTCTCCAATTAGCCGATAGGACTTTAGCATTCCCTAAGGGAATAGTTGAGGATGTATTGGTTAAGGTAGAGAAATTTATTTTTTCGGCCGATTTTGTAGTGTTGGACATGGAAGAGGATAAGGATGTGCCCATAATCTTAGGGAGGCTATTTTTAGCAACCGGAAGAACTTTAATTGACGTACAAAAAGGGGAGTTAACAATGAGAGTTAATGAAGAGGAAGTAACATTCAATATCCTAAAAGCTATGAAATTTCCAAATGAAAAAGAAGATTGTTACTCTATTGAAGAAGTGGAGTTTAAAAATCAATTAATTAAGGGTAATGAAGATGATCTAGAACAAAGGCTTCTCACAATTCTGACAAATGAAGAGTGGGATGATAATTTAGAATTGGACGAATGTGTGAAGGTCTTAGAATCCCATTATAAATTGCCTATCTTTAGGAGTTTTGAATCTATAATTAGGTCAAGTGAACCAAAAATTATGAAACCCTCAATTATTGAACCTCCAACTTTAGATTTGAAACCTCTTCCGGAACATCTTAAATATGCTTTTCTTGGAGAAGAAAATACTCTTCCGGTAATAATTGATGCATCATTAAAATTTGAAGATGAAGAAAAACTACTTCTTATTTTGAAAGAATTTAAGAAGGCCATGGGATGGACTATAGCAGACATTAGTGGCATTAGCCCCTCGATTTGTATGCATAAAATAATATTAGAAGATGAGGCTAAAGGGTCAATTGAACATCAACGTAGGCTTAGTCCACCCATGAAAGAAGTAGTTATGAATGAGATAATAAAATGGTTAGATGCAGGAATTATTTACCCTATTTCGGATAGCAAGTGGGTGAGTCCGGCACAATGTGTACCGAAGAAGGGAGGAATTACGGTGGTGAAAAATGATAACAACGAGTCGATACCAACTAGGACGGTTACCGGTTGGAGAATATGTATGGATTATAGGAAACTAAATAAATCAACTCGGAAGGATCATTTTCCACTACCTTTTATTGATCAAGTACTTGACAAGTTGGCGGGTAATAATTATTTTTGTTTCTTGGACGGATATTCCGGTTATAATCAGATTATGGTTGCTCCGAAAAATCAAGAAAAGACCACATTTACATGTCCTTATGGTACATTTGCATTTCGCAAAATGCCATTTGGATTATGTAATGCACCCGCCACTTTTCAAAGGTGCATGATATCTATTTTTACTGATTTAATGGATGAAGGAATAGAGGTGTTTATGGATGATTTTTCTGTGTTTGGGAAGTCATTTGATTGTTGTTTGGAAGTTCTTAGGAAGGTATTAACAAGATGTGTTGAGACAAATTTAGTGCTAAATTGGGAGAAGTGTCATTTCATGGTGAGAGAGGGAATTGTCTTAGGCCATAAAGTATCAAGCAAGGGTTTGGAGGTAGATCAGGCTAGAATAGAAGTTATTGAAAAGCTTCCTCCTCCTAAGAATGTCAAGGGCATTCGTAGTTTTTTAGGTCATGCGGGGTTCTATATGAGGTTTATTAAAGATTTCTCTAAAGTATCAAAACCTTCATGTAACTTGTTAGAAAAAGACACTCCCTTTATATTTGATAACCACTGTTTGCACGCTTTTGACACATTAAAACACAAGTTAGTTTCTTCACCTATTGTCACAACACCGGATTGGTCGTCCCCTTTTGTTCTTATGTGTGATGCTAGTGATTATGCCATAGGAGTTGTTTTAGGACAAATCCGGGATAGAATTTTTCATACTATATATTATGCTAGCAAAACACTTATTGATGCACAAATAAACTACACTACAACCGAGAAGGAACTCTTAGCCGTAATGTTTGCATTTGATAAGTTCCGTTCTTATTTAATAAATTCTAAAGTGATAGTTTATACGGATCACTCGGCTATCAAATACTTGGTAGAGAAAAAAGATGTTAAACCTCGTCTTATTAGGTGGGTGCTACTATTACAAGAGTTTGATATAGAAATTAAGGACCGTAAGGGGGCTGAAAATCAAGTGGCCGACCACCTATCAAGGCTAGAACAAGAATGTGAAAAGAATAGCCAAGTAGAGATTAAGGAAAACTTTCCGGATGAGTATATTCTTGCAATTACTAGTGATAATACTCCATGGTATGCTGATTTTGTAAATTATATTGTTAGTAATATTTTACCACCGGATTTAAGTTTTCCACAAAAGAAGAGATTCCTTCATTTAGTGAAATATTATTTATGGGATGCACCACATTTATTTAAAATTTGTGCCGATCAAATGATTCGTAGATGTGTCCCCGAAATAGAAGTCCCAAGTATCCTTCACAAATGTCATGCATCTCCTTATGGAGGACATTTTCAAGGACTTAGGACGGCTATGAAGGTCTTAGAAGCTGGATTCTATTGGCCAAATTAATTTAGGGACTCCCATGAATTTGTAAAACAATGTGATAGGTGCCAACGCACCGGTAATATGAATAGAGGAGCGAGTATGCCCCTTAATAACATCATAGAAGTTGAGATATCTGATGTTTGGGGGATAGATTTTATGGGTCCATTTGTGAATTCAAATGGACATCTTTATATTCTACTAGCGGTTGATTATGTTAGCAAATGGGTGGAGGCAATTCCAACTCAAAAGTGTGATGCAAAATCCGTGCTAAAATTTCTAAAGTCACGTATTTTTAGTAGGTTCGGCACACCAAGGGCTATCATTAGTGATGGGGGGGGGGGGGGCCACACTTTTGCAGTTATCATTTTAAATCCTTGTTAAATAAATATGGGATAACACATAAAGTTGCCTTATCTTACCACCCACAAACCAATGGTTTGGCCGAAGTTTCAAATAGAGAAATTAAATCAATCTTAGAAAAGACAGTGAGTACAACCCGTAAGGATTGGTCACACAAGTTGAATGATTCACTTTGGGCTTATATGACTGCATTCAAAACACTTATAGGGTTGACTCCATATCAGATGATATTTGGTAAGGCATGCCACTTACCGGTTGAGCTAGAGCATAGAGCTTTTTGGGCAATTAAGAAATTGAATTTTGATTTTAATAATGCAGATAAAAATCGTTTAGCCCAAATAAACGAACTTGATGAAATACGATTTCATGCATATGAGAATCATAAGCTCTATAAAGAAAGGACGAAGAAATGGCATGACGCTAGGATTTCACCTAAGGAATTACGGGAAGGACAATAAGTATTATTATATAATTCAAGGTTGAGATTATTCCCGGGTAAACTAAAATCTAGGTGGTCGGGACCATTTCGTGTAACAAAGGTACACCCATATGGGGTTGTGACCATACAAAATGAGAAAGACAAATCTGAATTTAAAGTCAATGGACAACGCCTTAAGATATATTTCCAATAAAATGAGCAATGTGAGGCGGTGGTAACCATATTAGCATAAACACTATCATTAGGTCCTGCCGGGACTTTAAATTAGGCGCTGGATGTGAGGCAACCCAATAAAATGTAGAATAGGAAGCTATTTTTAATTTTTAATATAATTTCTTTGCATAATTACTGCTTTTTGCTTGAATCATATACGTGTTTTGATTGTTAATTTCTACACTATTCTGCTGTGTTGGTTATGTTTTTTTGAACGAATATTGTTGTGGAAGCTAGGACCCATATGTGGCTACTTGTGGTTGATCATTATGCTGCTGAATATTATATTTTGTTGGGATATTGCTATGCATGTATTGTTTTTGGTGAGTTTATGTTGCAGGAAAATGAGACATGCCGAGCCCAAGGTCATCTACTACATGGAGCTTGGAGCTAGTTGAATGGATCCAACATACTCATATGTTTGGAAGGGGAGTATTTTGTTCAATTTATATCGTTATATGAATACATCTGTTTTAACTTGAGGGCAAGTTAGATTCTAAAGTGTGGGGGTGGGTAGGTTATATTTGATAACCTTTGTCACTATAAAATTTTACCACCCCATTATTTTCATAAGTAGCAAGGATAATTATTTTGCCAAATGAATGTATATTTATTTTCCAAAGTTAGGGAATAATGGTAGTATTCTTTTGAAAAATTCATTGAACACTACTTCTCTTTATTTCATGAGCTCTAAAACAAGTTGTATATATTTTAAATTTCTATAAAAATTAAATTCAAAAGTAGTCAAGAGCCAAATAAGCATTGTTTAGTCCAAAGCAATAATGAACTAGTAAATATCATTTATCGAACCATCACTTGCTATCATCTTGGAAAATCAACTTCATTCTTGAATATTAATCTTGTGGATTTTCTCAAGTGACATCCATGCTAGTGTGTTAAATCATGAAAAAAAATGATAAAAAAAGAGAAAAATTGCTTATGGTGATATGTGGCCTGGATATTTGCTTGCTTACTTGGAATGATCCCTGCTATGTGAATATATGTTAAAAAAAGAACGTCTCATAATGATATGTGGCCTAAACATGCATATGTTTGGAATGATCCATATTATGATATATATATATATAAATTAGTACCATAGTGATACGTGACCTAAGTAAGCACTCAAATATTTGGAAAGATCCCTATCATGAGTACATAAAAAGTAATAAATGAGTGCCTTCATGACCTAAGCACTAGGAGATTGTTGCTTTTTGAAAATCCTTTCTCATTTGTTATAAAAGATCATATTGTTGAGAATCCATTCCATTCCTCGTTTTTACTAAATTATTGTTGTAATAGACTAATCATGGTTATTAGCATTGTTCTACTCAGAATTTATTTTTATAGATGTTTAAATGTATTAATTTGGATAGGAATGATTGATTTAAAAGAGAATCACACACACACACTATGTGAAGTCTCATTTGAACATTATTCCCACTATTTCCCTAACTTACTAAAATATGTTTATTTGGCAAATTATACAATGTTGTTGCTTGCTTAGCCTCCTTATATTATAAATCTTGAGCATGCAAGCTCATATGAATCAAAAATTTTGTGCATAGTTTTCTAGGGGCTAGCAAAAAGCTAAGTGTGGGGGTGTGATAACTTCCCAAAATAGAAGTTATTTGGTCTATGAATAACACATTTTGCACTATGAAATGATGAATATTAATATGAAACTTGGATATAATAAACTTAATTAATTATAAATTACAAAGTAATTATTTCATGGTGATTCTGCTTAAATTTGAGTTTAATATGCAGGAATTAAATGAGTGTTCAGGATGGAAAGAAAAGAAATGGAGGAATAATTAATGCAGGCGGATTTGTCGCAACAAGGTTACAACAAGCGGGTGCTGCCAACATGGCATAAATGGCGCGACTATTTAAAACCATATGATGAGGTGGCAGCAGTTATGCGCAGGCGGACAGCTGGCTGGAGACGGAATTAGAAGGCTGATTATGTGATTCTAAAGAGGAGAATTAAATATAGAAGATGACGGTAACACGAATTGAAAACCGGGAAGTTACTTAATTTGAATTATAAAATAGAGGGAAGGGAGAGCAATGAAGAGGGAGAACGAAATTGAGGAGAAAAGGAAAGATATTTTCGGCAAGGAGAATTCTTCCTACTTGGAGGGCCGAACCATTCCAATCCGGGAGAGAGATATTGCAACTTTGGAGTGAAAAACTTACCTTCTTCAACCATGTCTTTGAGCATGTCTTGTAAGGATATCCTTATTTGTTATTTTATTCCAATTAGCATGAACTAAAATCTGTAGCTTTGTGTGTGGAAAAATACTTTGTCTTTTGTGATATGTATTAGAACACAATTCTGTTAAATTATTTGCTTCAATTCTTTGTCCGTTTTAAGTGTGCGATTACATTTTGAAGATTTTGTGTCAAGCTTTGTATATCTCTTTGGAGTGTATTCATAAATCGAGAGAGGAGTTGCACGCAAGGTTATACAAACCATTTTCTTATGTGGAATAAATTGAGAGAGGAACCACATAAATCTTTAACCAAAAATTCTTCATCCAAATACTGCGTCGCAAAATTCGAGAGAGGAGTGACGAAAGTAATTCGCATATTCTAATTTAATCATTGGAAGATTTCACTTTCTTCATGATTAGTCGCTGTGTATGGATTTCGGAGACCGAGAGGTAATGAGTCCTACATTTAATTTGCGTCAGGAGAATAATTTTACAAATGTTTAACTAAATCTTTTGAAATTTCATATCACATAGACTTAGGAAATCCACATGCAAAGCCTTCTCTAAAAAGTGGTATTTCTCAAAAATAAAAATAAAAACCCATTGAATTAATTAATTAAAGTTATTTTCCTATTTTAATTTTTCTTCACGCAACCAACTTTTGAATTATTTACTTGGATTCAAAGAAAAGGATAATATTAGTACTTGTGAGCGTTAAATAAACACTTCCCTGTGGAGACGATCTTACTTACACTTTATTACTTGAATCGGCACGTGCACTTGCGTAACACTCATTTTCACCGTATCATTATCCAGGTTCAAGGTTGACAACCAAGATGAACGGCGGAGGAGGTTATGTGAGAGGACTAGGCATTGAGCTGCTCACCCAGACCAACTACAAGAAGTGGAAGTCATGCATGGAGAGTTACCTGCTTGGAGAGGACCTATGAGAGGTCGTTGGAGGAGCTGAGCAAGAGGAAGTTGTAGCTGTCGGAGACAATGGTCCAGCAGTGAGGGCGTGGAGGAAGACCAACGCCAAAGCTGAGTTCACCTTAAAGAGGGCTATCTCACCTGACTTGTTCGACCACATCCTGGGGTGCAAGTCAGCGTCAGAGATCTGGAGAGCCCTTGATGGGTTATTCAACAAGAAGAATGTAGCGCGGCTACAGTTCCTGGAGAATGAGTTGGCGCGATCCACTCAAGGAGAGTTGTCGATATTCACCTTCTTCTTAAAGGTGAAGAACCCGTGTGCAGAGATCTCAGCCCTGGATCCTGATGATCCGATCTCAGAGGCGAAGATGAAGAGACACATACTCAGAGGCCTGCGGAAGGAGTATGTTCCGTTTGTCACCTCTGCGCAAGGATGGGCTACTCAGCCCACCTTAATGGAGCTAGAGAACCTGCTGTCTTCACAGGAGAGCTTGGCGAAGCAGATGGCGGGAGTGTTTATATCAGGAGGAGATAGCGAGGTGTTGTTCTCAGGCAAGAGGAAGCCTTAGGACAAGAAGAAGAAGAACTCTGGAGATGGACCCTCAACGTCCTCTCAGGGAGTTAGGGAGAACTTTCTCCCTCCATATGACCAGAGGGGGAGACCCCTCTACTTTGCCTGCAAGAAGTACGGGCACATGGAAAAGGAGTGTCGGTCAAATCTGAAGGTCGGTCATGTTGCTAACAAGGAGGATGACCATCAGAGAGGTGGAAGAAGAGGTGGAAGAAGAGGTGGAGGTCACCAGGGTGGTGAAGGAGGAGACAACTACTTTCTAGCCGAGATGACGACAACATCAGTCGACGCTTTAGCCTCTGTCAACTTTGAGAATGACTGGATAGTGGACTCCGGTTGTGGGCACCATCTCACTAGAGATGTGTCTAAGTTTGCCTCCTTGAAGGCATTTGGTGGAACTGATGCTATCATCACGGCGGATGATACATTGCATCCAGTTGAGAAGGAAGGGATGGTATCCCTGGAAAGTGAAGAGAAGCCCGTGACACTGAAGAGTGTGTATCACGTGCCGGGCATAAAGAAGAACTTCTTCTCTGTTGCGAATGCAGTGGATGCAGGATACCACGTGCTGTTCAGACCGAAGGAGGTGAAGTTTCTGAAGAACCTGTCTTTAGTTGATGCTGATGTCATGCTCACCGGGAGAAGGTGAAGGACTTGTATGTTCTCTCTGCAAGTGCCTACATGGACAAGCTAAAGACTAACGATAGCGCATCGATCTGGCATGAGAGGTTAGGTCACGTGGGGATGGATAAGTTGAAGATGATAGCGGCGAAGGGTCTGGTGTCTGGCCTGCCTAACCTATCTTCTTACGACGATGGCCATGTGTGTGAGGGCTGTCAATTTGGAAAGTCACATCAACTTCCATTTGACAAGTCGGAGACCAGGTGTAAGGCACCTCTTAAGTGCGTACACGTTGATGTGATGGGGTTGTGCGCCACCCTGACGTATGGATGAAACACGTATGCGCTGGTTTTGGTGGATGACTACACCCGCTACACGTGGGTTTACTTCATGAGGGAGAAGGCGGAGGTGTTTGAGAAGTTCCAGGAGTGGAAGGAACTAGTGGAGGGCAGGCTGAACCTGAGGGTGAAGAAGTTATGAAGTGATAATGGGGGGAGTTTACCTCTAACGCTTTTAACTCTTTCTGCAGAAAATTCGGCATCCGGCGAGAGCTCTCCTGCTCCCACACCCCTCAACAAAATGGGGTCGCAGAGAGGAAGATCTGCCATCTAGTGGAGACTACCAGGAGTTGGCTACATGCCAAGGGGATTCCCAAAGCCTTATGGGCAGAGGGAATGACATGTGCTACCCATGTGATCAACCGGCTACCTCTGAGTCCCAATAGGATGGTGTCTCCACACCAACTCATGTTCGGAGAGAAGCCAGATGTGAGTCACATGAGGGTGTTTGGCTCTACCTGCTTCGTGCACGTTCCGGAGGCTGAGAGAACCAAGTTGGAGCCGAAAGAGAGGAAGTGTGTCTTCATCGGCTACGACGAGCGGAAGAAGGGGTGGAAGTGCATGAACCCGCAAACCCACAAGTTTATCGTCTCGCGCGACGTAGTGTTTGACGAACTGATCTCGTATCAGGGAGTCTCTTCTGTGGTGCTGCTGGAGAGTGGAGAATCTAGCAGGGAAGAAGAGAGAGTTACTGAGGACTCTATGGTGGAGTTGGAGGTATCTCCAAGTGCCCCATCGCCATCTGGCTCAGGGGGATCTTCTAGCTCTAGAAGCAGGGGGAGCGCTGCTTCAAGAGAAGTTGAAAGAGGAGCTGGAGAGGAGGAGTCTACCGGAGTGGTAGAAAGTGGTCAAGCCTTGAGGAGGTCGAAGCGGACCATCGTCCCGCCTGCTCGCTATAAGGAGGGGAACTTCATGAGTTTGGTCTCTTGCTTCTTCGCAGGACCACTCGACGAGAGGGAACCTGCCCGCTTTGAAGATGCAGTAGGCACTAAGGAGTGGGACATGACCATGAATGAGGAGATGGAGGCCTTGAAGAAAAATGAGACATGGGACCTTGTTCCCATGGTGGAGGGCATCAAACCCGTCACCTGCAAGTGGGTGTACAAGGTGAAGAAGAGAGCTGATGGAGGAGTAGAGCGATACAAGGCTAGGCTTGTCGCTCGAGGTTTCTCACAAACCTATGGAGAGGACTATGAGGAGACGTTCAGTCCTGTGGCGAAGATGACGTCGGTGAGGACGGTCATTGCCCTAGCAACGTGTAGAGGGTGGAAGCTGTGGCAGCTGGATGTGAAGAACGCGTTCCTATACGGAGAGATAGACAAGGACATATACATGGTGCAATCACCTGGGTATGTGTCCAAGTCTCAGCCACATCACGTCTGCAAGTTGAAGAAGGCCCTCTATGGGTTGAAACAGGTGCCGAGTGTAACGGTCCAGGCCCGCCAACACGGGACCCAGCTGGACCGCCGACACCCTCCCAGCCCAGGCCCACCAATACGGGACCCAGCTGGCACCGGAAGGGTTCAGCCTAACCAGATGGTCTGCAGACCATGCACCCCAACCCCTCTCCGTCCCACCACAGGGCACAGTGGATTGTTGGAGACCGTAGTCCCCCTTTGATGAGAATTGAGCCAGTTAAGCGGCAGCACATGGACTTCCCAGGAGGTCACCCATCCCAGAATTTCTCCAGCGCGAGCACGCTTAACTATGGAGTACTTTCACTTCTCATCACCAATTGAGTTGCAGCTTAATTGGCTCAATTCTCATCAAAGGGGGACTACGGTCTCCAACAATCCACTGTGCCCTGTGGTGGGACAGAGAGGGGTTGGGGTGCATGGTCTGCAGACCATCTGGTTAGGCTGAACCCTTCCGGTGTCAGCTGGGTCCCGAGTTGGCGGGCCTGGATCGTTACAAAAAGTGCAATCCTGCAGCTCAATTGGTGATGAGAAGTGAAAGTACTCCATTGTTAAGCGTGTAACATCCTGACTTTTATTGGGCCACTAGACCCTAGTGGGCCCAATAAAAGTAGGCCCGAACGGTAGAAATAACCAGATATAGGGTTATGTGCTATGAACCCCGAATTGACTTATGCCAGATTCGCTAGACTCGTATGATCAATACTAGTGCAGCGGAATTCGTTGCACCTCAATCCGAGGTCGTTTAAAGAAAACGACCATTTTGAGTATCGTTGTGCGCCGCTACCATACTATTGTGGGATAGTAGCCAAACGAACTCCGATTTGACTTCTGTCAGATCCGCTAGACTCGTATGACCAATACGAGTGCAGCGGAATTCGTTGCACCTCAATCCGAGGTCGTTTAGAGAAAATGACCATTTTGAGTATCGTTGTGCGCCGCTACCACACTATTGTGGGATAGTGGCCAAACGTACTCCGATCTGACTTCCGTCAGTCCCGCTAGACTCGTATGACCGATACGAGTGCAACAGAATTCGTTGCGCCCCGATCCGAGGTCGTTTAAAGAAAACGACCATTTTGAGTATCGTTGTGCGCCGCTACCACACTATTGTGGGATAGTAGTCCCTCCCCCAAGGGAGGGGGCTTCCTATGAATAGGCAACCCCCTATTGGGGAAAGGGGGCAGGAGAGAGAAGGTGAGGGGGGGGGGGGGAGAAAATATCTCCCCCCACTCACCCTCCCTTAACCCCACGTGGGGAAAAGAGAGGAAGGGAGAGGAGGCCTCCTCCTCCCCTATAAAAGGAGGGCCACACCTCCCTTCAAAAGCACACCGCTCCCCTCTCCTTCTCAACTTCCTCCCTGCCGGAGCCCTGCCCAGCCAAACCGCCGCCACCTTCCCCCTCCATGGCGAGCCACCGCCCCTCCACCTCCCGAGCTCCACCCCCTCAGGTAGAAGCCTCCCCTCCTCCTTCCTACTCCCCTGAGGCAAGCCAGCCCCCTCCCCGTTGCCGGAGCGCCACCCCGAGCTTTGCAAAGCTCGGGTGGAGGCGCTGCCCGTGGAAGCCCCCCCCAGCGCCGGTGGTGGCGCTGGGGGAGCAGGTCCCCACTCGGGGACCTTGGCGCCGACGAAGAGGAGGCGGCCGGGCCGCCGGAGGACACGCCCCCAGCGACACCCGTGCCTTCCCCCTCCCTCCCATTTCCTGTACGGGGAAATACCCCACCCCCGGCGGCGGTCGGCGGCGCCAGGACGCTGGACCACCACCGGAGTGATCTCCGGCCCCCCGGCGCACCGACCGGGGGCGGCGTCGGCACCCTCCCAGCGGAGGCGGCGGCACAGCGAGCCTGCATGGCGCATGCAGGTCGCGTCACCGCCTCCCGCCCTTCTCTGTCCTTTTTCCCGGTGGCAGACGGCGGCGCCAGGCCGCCGGACCACCACCGGAGAAGTCGCCGGCCCCCCGCGTACCGACCGGGGGAGTCGCCGACCCCAGCCGGCCGCTGCCCGGCGGCGGCAGCGGCCGCCTCCCGTTGATTAAACGGGAGCCGCACGATCTCCCCCAGGAGATCGGGCGGCTCCTGTAACCTTGTTTCCTGCCCCCTGCCTCCATTTGTGCGCCCCCACAGTGGATCCGCTGTGGGGACCCCAGAATGGCGCGCGATGCAGCACCCGCAGCCCCATCTCCTTCCTGTTATCCGCACCCCAAAAGCCCCTTCCCTATTTTATTTTCCTGAGGGCAAATAGGGCATTTTTGGCTAAAACTTCCAAAATGAAAAATGAGACGCACTCTGAGGGGCAGCTCCTGTAATTTTCTGGGATTTTAAGGAAGTGTTTTACTATTTTTAAACCCTTATAAAAGGTTTATTTTAAGGAATTTAAAGGCCAAAAGAGTTGGGAAAAATCATAAAAAATTATAGGCTCTATTTTAGGGTGTTTTGCAATTTCTATCAAAATGTGGAGGTGTGATTTTCTATTTTGGTTCCCTAAAAACCTTTTACGAGTAAACTCAACACCCGAAAATGAGCGGAATTAATTGTAATAAACCGGCATCCTCACGACGTGTATTTTAGCGGTATAATAAAATTACGCGTATCAATCTAAGGAATCGATTTGGTTTAAAATATCGACGCGAAAATTGGGACGAAATCGCGGAGCGACGCCGCAATGCAGTAATGCCGAGATAATAAAAAAAGAACAAATCCACGGCAAAGGAAAAAATACTAAATCTCATGGAACGTAAATAAACTCCTGGGAATGGAGTAGAACCCCTATGAACGGGGAGAAAGCAGAACCTCCTCCTAAGAACGGAGTCGACGTTGAAGCCTCCTGTTATGGAGTGATTGGACTACTAACCCTTTATTTATTTACTGCTTTAGGTACTTTCATTTCTCCAGTCTCGCACTGGTCCTTATTTACTGCTTTCAGTACTTTCAATTCTCCAGTCTCGCACTGGTCCTTATTTACTGCTTTCAGTACTTTCATTTCTCCAGTCTCGCACTGGTCCTGATTTACTGCTTTCAGTACTTTCATTTCTCCAGTCTCGTACTGGTCCTGATATTTCGGCCCCTGCTTCCGGCCTTTCTTACTGCTTATGCTGCACTTTTTATATTTTAGTGCTAACCGCAGTTCTACGCTGGCAAGCGGTGCTTCTCCTCCTTTCTGTGAGGCCTTAGTTGGGGAAGACCTGGAGTTGAGTCCCTCCTCCTGAGTCAGTCCCAAATAAGGAGCCCTCCTACCGCCGAGCCTCCCGGTCACAGGTCGAGTAAGAATGTCGCGTTAAGTTTTAAAGCGCTTGCTCTGTGATAAAGCTTGCTTTCGAAGATTGTTTTGGAAGTGGCGGGTCGGTTATGCCCGCAGACCGTTCATACCGGTGCAGGTGAAGTGACGAATCATGGTGACAGGGAGATGTGCACAGCGGTGATCACCACTCCGAACCCGCAATTTTGCCTCCGCTGGTCAGCCTAAACCTCGGAATCGCCGGATGTCGCTCACATCCAGTTAGTACACCTTGCTGTACGAGAGGGCCTGAGTGATACGGTACGACTACATTCAGAATTGGCAGGACTGGCCACTGTCACCGACAGCCACCTCGGTGAGGCCCGCAGGGTTCGCTACCCTGCTTGAAGCAAAGCGGTCTAAGCTGTGTCGACACAGGGTTTTTGTGTGTGTACAGGTTTGAATACCTGGGTGCGAGTATGCACGAGATAGTGTTGTATGTTGTTATGTAATTATAAGCTGTGTGCTAGTTTTCCTATTTATAATTCTTCCGCTGTGTGAATCTGATGTGATGTTGTGATTCTTGTGCCTGACAAGGCGACCACTCAGCGCTTGAGAGGGTGGACCGTTGCCACCCGGGAAGTGCTAGTGGCCATCCTTGGGCAGTAAGATCCCCCCTCCCTGAACCCGGTTCAGTTTGGGGAGGGTGGTCTTACAAATGGATCAGAGCTACCACGATCCGACCACATGGGGCAGTCTTTAGATCCTCCCTTCCCAGTTTCCGTTCCTTGGTTCGGGACGAACCACGCAGCGGAAGCCTGGTGGACCCTTAGGTTTAAGGTTTAAGGATCCTAGATTGCACGGTAGTACACCACGCGTTTTTCCGCTTCCTTTCAGTCAGTTCTGCAAAATTCCCTTAGTTTTGCAAATACTGATGTTCACCTGTTACTTCTCCAGATACCGGAGTCCACTAACGGAAAGTCCTCCTCTAGGGATCAGTACCATCCTACCACTCCACCACCGGCTCCGGCCGCCCCAGCTACAGTCCCGTTTATTTATACGGATTTAGGACGGACACTGACAGACCTGCTAGCCACCTTCCAGATGGCCATCCTACGGCCACCCCAGCAGACCACCGTGCCTACCGACCTTCTGACGACGTTCCGGGGGCTAAGGCCCCCTACCTTCCGAGGCACCGAGTCTGCCATACAGGCAGAAGAGTGGGTGGAGAGAGTAGAGGAGCTCTTAGTCGGGATGATGTGCCCCGCCGTGGCCGCAGTGTCCTTGGTAGTGACCATGCTAGAGGGCTATGCCCGAGACTGGTGGAGGGCTGCCAGCCGCTCCATATTTAGAGGGCGACCACTCAACACAATCCTCTGGGGGGAGTTCTCAGAGGCCTTCCTAGAGCACTTCATCTCGGACGCAGATAGGATTGCACTTCAGGAGCGTTTCTTGCAGATCCGACAAGGAGAGAGGACGGTACCAGAGTACCAGCGAGAGTTCATCCATCTGGCCCGCTTCGCCGGGACTTTAGCAGTTACAGACATGGATAGAGCGACTAGATTCTATCGAGGGCTACGAGACGATCTCTGATAGGCTTTGATCATGATCTCTCAGGCAACTTTCCACACAATCGCCTCGCACCCCGCAGCTTTAGAGTTAGATCAGAGGATGGTGGCCCAGCAGCGTAGGGGACATGTGGAGGTTCCCCGGGCTCAGGTTCGAGAGAGAGAGGAGTAGGCCCTCGCAGACAGGACCGGGGTAGGAGACAGCGTCAGCGCCACCATCCATATGGGCAGGCAGCCCAGCCCCGACCAGCACCTCCAGCCCCAGCACCTCAGGCCGCCCCAGCCGCACGACGAGATGCCCCCTTTGCAGGGAACTGCTACCTTTTCCAGCAGCCTGGGCACATACGAGCTTTCTGCCCTCAGGCTATAGGTAGGCCCGGCCTAGGAGCAGTACAGGGAGCCGCAGAGAGAGGGCGAGGACGAGGTGGATGCAGAGGACGTCCCGCAGGCAGGAGGGATCAGGCTAGACAGGGCAGAGCAGCAGCGCTCGAGGCATACGCTTTAGATCTCCAGCACGGCCCTGCACCAGATGTGGTGATAAGTATCTATTTTCATTAGCCACGATATCCTAGTAGGATGCTGTAGTAGAAATCTGTGATGTAGTCTTTTGTTTGGCTGGTGTAATTACTACACATCTATATCTGTAAAAGGCTTATGATCATAGTACATATATGTATTATCAGGTTTGCTTCTGGTAGAAGGTCACCTAGCTACAACGTTGTTCGATGCCGGTGCCACGCACTCCTTCGTCGCACAGAACTTCATCGCAGACAAAGAAAACGCCGTACAATCATCCGGAATGTCGATACGATTACGACTCCCGGATGGATCAGACATGACGTCCACGGAGAAGTGCTCCTTCCAAGCAATGCTAGGAGGCGTAGAATTCGAAATCAACGCAACCATTCTGGCGATAACCGGATTCGACATCATTTTATGAATGGATTGGTTGGCCGAGCATAGCGCCCAAATCAATTGTTCGACTCGAGAAATCCATCTCCAGAACCCGAATGGGCAATTTATCACACTAGCAGGTATACCCTCTGTCACCCGCATTATCTTAACGTCCGCGCAAATAGTTAAAGTAGTCCGAATAAAGGACAAGGTGTACATGATCTACTTCGAGATGGAAGGCAAGACGCAAATGCTCTCTAGAGTACCCCGTAATTCGGGACTTCCCAGACGTCTTTCCAGAATCCCTTCCTGGGTTACCCCCGCAACGGGAAGTGGACTTCCAGATTGTACTTACTCATGGAGCTCGACCGGTGTCCCGAGCACCTTACCGGATGGCCCCAAGGGAACTAGCCGAGCTCAAGATACAACTACAAGAGCTAATTGACGCAGGTTTCGTTCGCCCGAGTACCTCGCCCTGGGGAGCTCCAGTATTATTCGTCAAGAAGAAGGATGGATCCCTGCGTCTCTGTATCGATTACAGGGAACTAAATAAGCTCACTATTTGAAATACCTATCCACTGCCCAGGATAGATGAATTATTCAACCAATTACAAGGCGCGTCCGTCTTCTCCAAGATGGATTTAAGGTCCGGCTATTATCAACTCAGAGTACGAGAAGAAGCATTCTCAAGACCGCTTTCAGCTCCCGCTATGGACTTTACGAATTCACGGTAATGCCGTTTGGGTTGACCAATGCCCCGTCCGCCTTCATGGCTTTAATGAATAAAGTATTTGAACCCTTCCTAGATCATTTTGTGATAGTTTTTATCGACGATATACTCGTCTACTCGAAAAACAAAACTGATCATTCCAGGCATCTCCAAATGGTTCTGCTCAAGCTAAGGGAGCACTCGCTTTTCACAAAGTTTAGCAAATGTGAGTTCTGGATGGAAGAAGTCGGCTTTCTTGGGCATACGATTAACAAAAATGGGGTAGCGGTGGACCAAGCCAAGGTACAAGCAGTACGAGACTGGCCGCCACTTAGGTCAGCAGCAGATATCAGGAGCTTCCTTGGCCTCGCCGGCTACTACCACAAGTTTGTAGAAGGCTTCTCTAAAATTGCCTTGCCACTCACCTCCCTCACCAAAAAGGATGCAGCATTCCAGTGGACTCCCGAATGCGAGGCAGCATTCGTGGAACTAAAGAACCGACTAATAACGGATCTGATTCTGACACTCCCCTCAGGCACTAAGGGCTTCCAAATCTACGCCGACGCATCACTGAAAGGGTTGGGAGTCGTATTGATGCAGCACGGCAGGGTGGTCGCATACGCCTCATGATAGTTGAAGCCTCACGAACTAAACTACGCAACCCACGACTTGGAGCTGGGTGCGGTAGTATTCGCGCTAAAAGTCTGGAGGCATTATCTCTACGGAGTATGATGCGAGATCTTCTCCGACCACAAGAGCCTCAAATATATCTTCACCCAGAAGGAGCTAAATCTCCGACAGCGCCGATGACTGGAATTCCTGTGCGATTATGACTTCGCCCTCCAATACCACCCTGGCAAAGCCAATAAGGTTGCAGATGCCCTAAGTCGACAACCTCCGATGGCCGGGAATTGTCTAGAGATGATACCAGAAGAGTTGGTCAAGTCCTTGGCAGATTTGAATGTTATCCTCATCACCCGCGGAAACCCGATGGATTACCAGGCCCAGCTTTACTGGATGGAAATACACTGTGACATCAGGGACAGAATACGAGAGGCACAGAAAATCGACGTAGAAGCAGCCCCAATCATTCAGACCCTGCAACATGGCGCTCAGTAAGACTACAACCTATACGATGTCATCTTACAGTACAAGCACCGTATATTCATTCCCTCTACCGAAGGAATCCGGGAAGAGATACTCTGCGAAGCACATCAATCAAGGTATTCAATACATCCGGGAGTAGTGAAGATGTATACAGATCTACGAAGAACGTTATATTAGCCAGGTATGAAGAAGGACATCACTGATTATGTAGCCCACTGCCAGACCTGTCAAATGGTCAAGGCAGAATGTCGTAGCCCAGGAGGTTTACTACAACCTCTGCCCATACCAGAATGGAAGTTCGAAGATATTTCCATGGACTTCGTTCATGGCTTACCCCGATCTCGTGCAGGGAACGACTCCATATGGGTCGTAGTAGATCGTCTCACCAAAGTGGCCCGTTTTATCCCAAATAGACAAGGAGACGGTGTCGACATATTAGCCCGGTTATTCATAGAACAGGTGGTCCGATTTCATGGGATACCCAAATCGATCGTGTCTGATCGCGACGGGCGCTTTACATCGAAAGAATGGAGGAGAGTGCAAGCTTATATGGGAACCAGATTGGCCTTTAGCACCGCCTTCCACCCCCAGACCGACGGGCAAATAGAAAGGACGAACCGGACGATGGAAGACCTCATCCGATTATGCATAGTGGAACACAATGAACCTTGGGAGCAGTTACTGCCCTTAGTAGAATTCTCGTACAATAACAGCTTCCAGGCGAGCATCAAGATGGCATCGTACGAAGCCCTCTACGGAAGACGCTGTCGAACACCACTATCATGGGCACAAGATGAAGACCCCGAAGCTTTAGGATTCACCTACATAGATGATACCACATCAGCTATAAGGTTAATTCGAGAACGTATGCTGGAGGCACAGAGCCGACAAGCCAAATATTACGATGCACGTCATCGACTAGTAGAGTTTAAGGTAGGAGATATGGTTTTCTTGAAGATTAAACCAATGCATGGGGTATCCCGAATAAAGAAGCAGAAAAAGCTGGATCCCCGCTATCTAGGCCCATATCAAGTCATAGAAAGAGTTGGCCCGATGGCTTATAGGCTAGCTCTGCCAGTTGAACTGGGAAACCTCCACGACGTATTTCACGTCTCCTCGCTAAGACGTGAACTTCGCCAACCAGAACAACATCTTCCCGTGCCACCAATGTCAGTACAATCTGACCGATCTGTTCAACTCGAACCAGTGAGGATAGTAGATTCCAAGCTCACGGAATTGCGGAACAAAACCATCACGATGCTCAAGATTTTATGGTCAAACTGCGGACGCGAGGAGTTTACCTGGGAACCAGAGACGCTTGTTCGGGAAAAATACCCGGCACTTTTTCCCCAGGTATGCCCTTCTAACCCCTACTTTAGGCAATTTTCGGGAACGAAAATCCCTTTATTTTTATTGAATTGTAACATCCCGACTTTTATTGGGCCACTAGACCCTAGTGGGCCCAATAAAAGTAGGCCCGAACGGTAGAAATAACCCAAAATAGGGTTATGTGCTACGAACCCCGAATTGACTTCTGTCAGATCCGCTAGACTCGTATGACCAATACGAGTGCAGCGGAATTCGTTGCACCTTAAATCTGAGGTCGTTTAAAGAAAACGACCATTTTGAGTATCGTTGTGCGCCGCTACCACACTATTGTGGGATAGTAGCCAAACGAACTCCGATTTGACTTCTGTCAGATCCGCTAGACTTATATGACCAATACGAGTGCAGCGGAATTCGTTGCACCTCAATCCGAGGTCGTTTAGAGAAAATGACCATTTTGAGTATCGTTGTGCGCCGCTACCACACTATTGTGGGATAGTGGCCAAACGTACTCCGATCTGACTTCCGTCAGTCCCCGCTAGACTCGTATGACCGATACGAGTGCAACAGAATTCGTTGCGCCCCGATCCGAGGTCGTTTAAAGAAACGACCATTTTGAGTATCGTTGTGCGCCGCTACCACAGTATTGTGGGATAGTAGCCAAACGAACTCCGATCTGACTTCCGTCAGTTCCGTTAAACTCGTATGACCGATACGAGTGCAACGGAACTCATTGCGCCTCGATCCGAGGTCGTATGGAGAGTATGCCATTTTAGGACTATGCAGACCCCCTTAGTGCAACGCACGAAATGTGAAGCACACAAACTCGGCATCGGCCCCGACAAATCTTGATGGACCCCGGGACCACGAAGGACCCCGCCCTAGGTTGACCTCGGTCAACCCCCCCCCCCCCCCCCAAGCTTGAAATCTGTTGGGAAAAGAAAAGAAAGGGGGGAGAGAAGCCCCTCCCCCAAGGGAGGAGGCTGCCCATGAATAGGCAGCCCCCTATTGGGGCAAGGGGGCAGGAGAGAGAAGGTGAGGGGGGGGGGGGGGGAAATATCTCCCCCCACTCACCCTCCCTTAACCCCACGTGGGGAAAAGAGAGGAAGGGAGAGGAGGCCTCCTCCTCCCTTATAAAAGGAGGGCCACCCCTCCCTTTAAGAGCACACCGCTCCCCTCTCCCTCTCAACTTCCTCCCTGCTGGAGCGCTGCCCAGCCAAACCGCCGCCACCTTCCCCCTCCATGAAGAGCCACCGCCCCTCCACCTCCTGAGCTCCACCCCCTCAGGTAGAAGCCTCCCCCTCCTCCTTCCTACTCCCCTGAGGAAAGCCAGCCCCCTCCCCGTTGCCGGAGCGCCACCAGCGCCACCCCGAGCTTTGCAAATCTCGGGTGGAGGCGCTGCCCGTGGAAGCCAACCACCCCCCCTCCCCCCCCTCCCCCCCCCCCCCCCCCCCCCCTCCCCCCCCCCCCCCCCCTCCCCCCCCCCCTCCCCCCCCCCCCCCCCCCTCCCCCCCCCCCCCCCCCCCCCCCCCCCCCAGCGCCGGTGGTGGCGTTGGGGGAGCAGGTCCCCACTTAGGGACCTTGGCGCCGACGAAGAGGAGGCGGTCGGGTCGCCGGAGGACGCTCCCCCGGTGGCCCCCATGCCTTCCCCCTCCCTCATGTTTCCTGTACGGGGAAATACCCCACCCCCGGCGGCGGCCGACGGCGCCAGGCCGCCGGACCACCTTCGGAGTGGTCGCCGGCCCCCGGCGCACCGACCAGAGGCGGCGCCGGCACCCTCCCAGCGGAGGCGGCGGCACAGCGAGCCTGCATGGCGCATGCAGGCCGCTCCACCGCCTCCCGCCCTTCTCTGTCCTTTTTTCCGGTGGCAGCCTGTTGGGTCCAGCGTTCCTTCACTTGACCCGTAGCGCCTTTTCGTTGATATAAAGATTAAGTTGTGCCTTCACCAACAGACCGGTCTTTTGGTCGAGTTGGTTGCGCTGGGTCCTCTCAATTGGTATCAGAAGAGGTTGCGGGTTCGAGACCGGGGGGCACTGATAATTCCTGAAATTCTCTCTACCTGTGTGGGTCCTGGCAGGTCAGGCGGCCGGAGCCATGTGTCAAGCCACCTCTGAGCTTGCGGGCCATGTGGAGCACCTCTGAGCTTGCGGGTCGTGCTGGACGCTGGGGGGGGGGGATTGTTGGGTCCAGCGTTCCTTCACTTGACCCGTAGCGCCTTTCCGTTGATATAAAGATTAAGTTGCGCCTTCACCAACAGACCGGTCTTTTGGTCGAGTTGGTTGCGCTGGGTCCTCTCACAGCCGGCGGCGCCAGGCCGCCAGACCACCATCGAAGAAGTCTCCAGCCCCCGGCATACCGACCGGGGGCGGCGCCGGCCCCAGCCGGCCGCTGCCCGGCGGCGGCAGCGGCCGCCTCCTGTTGATTAAACGGGAGCCGCACGATCTCCCCCTGGAGATCAGGCGGCTCCTGTAACCTGGTTTCCCACCCCCTGCCTCCATTTGTGCGCCCCCACTGCGGATCCGCTGTGGGGACCCCAGGATGGCGCGCGATGCAGCACCCGCAGCCCCCTCTCCTTCCTGCTATCCGCACCCCAAAAGCCCCTTCCCTGTTTTATTTTCCTGAGGGCAAATAAGGCATTTTTGGCTAAAACTTCCAAAATGATAAATGATCCCCACTCTGAGGGGCAGCTCCTGTAATTTTTTGGGATTTTTAGGAAGTGTTTTACTATTTTTAAACCCCTATAAAAGATTTATTTTAAGGAATTTAAAGGCCAAAAGAGTTGGGAAAATCATCAAAAATTATAGGCTCTATTTTAGGGTGTTTTACAATTTCTATCAAAATGTGGAGGTGTGATCTTCTATTTTGGTTCCCTAAAAACCTTTTACGAGTAAACTCAACACCCGAAAACGAGCGGAATTAATTGTAATAAACCGGCGTCCTCACGACGCGTATTTTAGCGGTATAATAAAATTACGCGTATCGATCTAAGGAATCGATTTGGTTTAAAATATCGATGCGGAAATTGGGACGAAATCGCGGAGCGACGCCGCAATGCAGTAATGTCGAGATAATAAAAAAAGAACAAATCTACAGCAAAGGGAAAATACTAAATCTCATGGAACATAAATAAACTCCTGGGAATGGAGTAGAACCCCTATGAACGGGGAGAAAGCAGAACATCCTCCTAAGAACGGAGTCGACGTTGAAGCCTCCTGTTATGGAGTGATTGGACTACTAACCCTTTATTTATTTACTGCTTTCAGTACTTTCATTCCTCCAGTCTCGCACTGGTCCTTATTTACTGCTTTCAGTACTTTCAATTCTGCAGTCTCGTACTGGTCCTGATTTACTGCTTTCAGTACTTTCATTTCTCCAGTCTCGTACTGGTCCTGATATTTCGGCCCCTGCTTCCGGCCTTTCTTACTGCTTATGCTGCACTTTTTATATTTTAGTGCTAACCGCAGTTCTACGCTGGCAAGCGGTGCTTCTCCTCCTTTCTGTGAGGCCTTAGTTGGGGAAGACCCGAAGTTGAGTCCCTCCTCCTGAGTCAGTCCCAAATAAGGAGCCCTCCTATCGCCGAGCCTCCCGGTCAAAGGTCGAGTGACCGGTCGAGTAAGAATGCCACGTTAAGTTTTAAAGCGCTTGCTCTGTGATAAAGATTGCTTTCGAAGATTGTTTTGGAAATGGCGGGTCGGTCATGCCCGCAGACCGTTCGTACCGGTGCGGGTGGGGTGACGACATGGCGACAAGGAGATGTGCACAGCAGTGATCACCACTCCGAACCCGCAGTTTTGCCTCCGCTGGTCGGCCTAAACCTCGGAATCGTCGGATGTCGCTCACATCCAGTTAGTACACCTTGCTGTACGAGAGGGCCTGAGTGATACAGTACGACTACATTCAGAAGTGGCAGGACTGGCCACTGTCACCGACAGCCACCTCGGTGAGGCCCGCGGGGTTCGCTACCCTTCTTGAAGCAAAGCGGTCTAAGCTGCGTCGACACAGGGTTTTTGTGTGTGTACAGGTTTGAATACTTGGGTGCGAGTATGCGCGAGATAGTTATGTATGTTGGTTTGAATACCTGGGTGCGAGTATGCGCAAGATAGTGTTGTATGTTCGTGTCACCACGCGGATATTAGGGTTGGATGCCCTATTGATATATATATATGTATATTTGTTTACCTGCTGTTAACTCTCTACCTTGCTTCGGGTATTTACTTCTGTCCTTTAGCCCGCCCCCTGGATACGGATCCGAGGAGGGGATGTGTTTTCTACTTAGCTCTGTGACTAACGGTTATTCTTATAACCAATCACAGGAAATGGGACAGCGCGAAGCCCCCGCACCGCAGGATGAGTTACCAGCCTTAGAGATGACTCGATCGGATACTCCAGCCTCTCTCCTATCTTCCGAGACGTGAGTCCTAGGGTATAGGACTAGCCTAGGGTCTTTGTTATAGTCTATGTAGCCCCCGAGGCAGTGGTTGTAAACAATAGGCTTCGGCCCCCTTTTGTTATGTAATTATAAGCTGTGTGCTAGTTTTCCTATTTCTAATTCTTTCGCTGTGTGAATCTGATGTGATGTTGTGATTCTTGTGCCTGACAAGGCGACCACTTAGCGCTTGAGAGGGTGGACCGTTGCCACCCGGGAAGTGCTAGTGGCCGTCCTTGGGCAGTAAGATCCCCCCTCCCTGAACCCGATTCAGTTTGGGGAGGGGGGTCTTACAAAGCGTGCTCGAGCTGGAGCAATTTTGGGATGGGTGACCTCCTGGGAAGTCCACGCGCTGCCGCTTAACTGGCTCAATTCTCATCAAAGGGGGACTACGGTCTCCAACAACCCACTGTGCCCCGTGGTGGGACAGAGAGGGGTTGGGGAGCATGGTCTGCAGACCATCTGGTTAGGCTGAACCTTTCCGGTGCCAGCTGGGTCCCGTGTTGGCGGGCCTGTGCTGGGAGGGTGCTGGCGGTCCAGCTGGGTCCCGTGTTGGCGGGCCTGGATCGTTACACCGAGAGCCTGGTATGGGAAGATTGCAGAGTATCTGCAGTTCTGTGGTTACGATGCCTCAGACTCAGACTCTAGCATGTTCGTGAAGAAGAGTGGAGATCTTCACGTGCTGGTGTTACTGTACGTCGACGACATGATCGTGACAGGGAACAACAGTGAAGAGGTCGCGGCGCTGAGACAGCAACTAACCATTCGGTTTGAGATGAAGGATCTTGATGAACTGCACCATTTACTTGGAATTCAAGTGGATAAGAGAAGTGGCAGGCTGCTCGTGACCCAGAAGGCTTATGCCGAGAAGATCGTCGAGATATTCAGCATGAAGGAGGGGAAGAGCAGTTCCGTTCCACTGGAGGTTGGGCTGAAGCTTCGGAAGGAAGAAGGGAGGATTCTTCCTGATCCGAAGATCTTCCGGGCACTGGTGGGGAGCCTTATCTATCTGACCATCACAAGGCCGGACATCGCCTTTGCTGTCAGCCGAGTGAGTTGGTACATGCAGGAGCCGCGGAAGCCTCATCTGGAGGCAGCTAAGGGGATACTGAAGTATGTGAAGGGGACCCTTGAGATGGGGTTGCTCTATGGTGGGAGGACTGACTTCAAGCTGCATGGCTACACAGATGCAAATTATGCAGGTGACGCTGATGACCACAAGTCGACATCAGGTTACGTGTTCATGTGTGGAGCCACTGCCATCTCATGGTGTAGCTTAGGAGTGTGTCTGGCTGAGGAGGCTGGTGGAAGATGTGGATGAGAAGGTCAGCGGACCTACTGTGCTGCGTGACGACAATGAGAGTGCTCTAAAGCTGGCAACCAACCCAGTCTGTCACGCAAGGACAAAGCACATAGAGATCGAGCACCACTTCATCCGAGAGAAGGTGTTGGGTGGCTCGCTTGCGGTGGAGCACGCGCGGAGTGAAGAGAACCTATCTGACACATTCACAAAGCCCCTATCTGCGGGGCCGTTCAAGAAGCTTCGTGCTTGCCTTGGAGTTGTCTTCGCAGCTCACTTCAAGGGGGAGTGTTGAAGTTGAAGTGATGTTGGAGAGGAGGAGGGGCGAGTGGAGCCTTGTGTCTGGGCGAGTGGAAGCAGGAGGGGGGCGAGTCCATGCAGGAGGTTGTGCTAGGGGCGAGTGGAATGTTGTGGAGTGTGTGCTTGGCGAGTGGAGGGGGGGGGGGGGGGGGGGGGGGGGGGGGGGCGAGTGGAGCTTGGAGGGGAAGTGGCGAGTGGAGCATTGGGGAGGGGCTTGTGCATGTGTTGAGGTGAGTGCACCCCCCTCCCCCCCCCCCCCCCCCCCCCCCCCCCCCTCCATCTCTCCTATATTTGTGGTTGCCTATAAATACCCCCCTAGTGTAAGTTCATGTGAGACGAGAGAAGAGAAGAGAAGAGAGAGAGAACTAGTGTTGAACTAGTGAGTGGGAGTGTGCATACACCCCAAGAGTGTCCAACCTCAACCCGCACCTCAGCGAGAGGTGGAGAGTGCAGAGTGCAGGGTTGTGTGCGTTGCATAGTGGAGAGTGCGTTGACAAGCTCAATGACACTGAGTGGAGAAGCGGATCTTGTCCGTGACAAGTTATTTTATATATATCTCAGCTGACGTGATTCAAGGTGTATGCACCTTGTAGTCAGTTTGTCTCTTTGTAATCAACTACTTAGTTATAAAGAGTGTTACTTCATCTTTGTTCATTGTTGGTCATAGTGGTATCACTACTACCTGTAAGAAATCAAAACACTGATTTTAACCTCCGCATACAAAAATTCGAGGGATTTTAATTTTTTGAAAATAGAGTAAATTAACTTACAGTAAACAACCCGTTCGCACTCATATTCCGGCAACCTTGCTGGCACAGCCATGGACGACTGATTGGGAGAACGGAGGAGGAAGGTTTTAGAGGCGGCGGGTGATGGGGCCCATTCGAACTCATATTCCGGCGACCTTGCCGGCGCCGCCATGGACAACTGATTAGAAAAACGGAGGGTTTCAGAGGCGGCGGGTGATGGACCCAGTTCGAATTTTATTGTATTCCGGCGACCTTGCCGGCGCCAACATGGACGATTGACCTTGGGAAGAGAAGAGGAGAGGGGCGGAGCAAGCGAGCCAGACTGAAATGGCGGGAATACTAGCTTTGACTCGAGAACTACACCTTCAATCATTACCGTACTTATCTCTCTCTTCGTTATCCATACACCATTATTGTGCATGATGTTGATCCCATTGAAACACAAGCACACCGTGATTCCGTGAATAAAGCTTTACAATTTAGGCCTTGTTTGGTGGGGGCGGATCCGCGCAGGTCGCACGGACGGCGCCACTCGGTCGCGATCGCCCGGCGTTTGGCGGGGCCGTGGCCGGGCGGTGGGGATCCGCCCCGCCTGATGGTTTACACAAATTTCACGTGAAAATCCACCAAGCGTCCGAGGTAATCGGGGTCACGGTTGCCTCCGCGCGAACTCCACTGGGCCAAACAAAGCCTTAATTGCAATAGACTACTCGCACGGTCATATTTGTCATCCCAAATTTCATTTACTTTTATCAAAGGATGACCACACAACCGTTTCTCCAAAAAATATTCTTGCTACATTTCTTAAACGATTCTCCAATAAATATTCTTGCTACATCCATAATATATTAGTATAACAGTCTAGATAATCAATAGAAAGAGCTACCACAACCTCATCGTGCTAAGCCCTCACAACTTACCCTCCAACGCGAACTCTCTTTCAACGTCGATTTTAAAGATTGGATTGATCAACTTTTAGGGCCTGTTTGGGAGAACAGTGGCGGTGGAAAAATGAGTGATAGCAAAAGGATGATAGGAAAATGAGCTATTTGAAAAGATCAATTGCAAATGAAGATCTATTTGGGTGAATTCCTTTTACAGAGCTTTTTAGAAAGAAGAAGCACATTATAAACTGTTTGACAAAACTGGACATAAGAAAATAAAATAAATTCATAAATGCGCGCCCGAGCGAAAAATACGCGCCTGGGTGAAAAATGCGAGCCCGGGCCGAAAATACGTGCCCGGGCCGAAAATACGTGCCCGGGCCAAAAAGCCCGGGCGGAAAAATGCGCACACGGGCGAAAAATGCTCGCACGGGCGGAAAATGCGCACCCATGCGGAGAATGCACGTCCGTGCGGAAAATGCGAGCCCGGGTGGAAAATGCGCGCCCAAGCCGAAAATGCGCGCCTGACCAAAAAATGCGCGTCCGGGTGGAAAATGCGCCCCCTAGTGAAAAATGGATCTTCAGGAGAACTGGATTGTCGGGTGAAATACTAGGGTTTCCGCAGTGTTGTCGAACTGGATAGGGAGGGGGAAAACATTTCCGCAGCGTCAACTGTGTATCGGGATTAGAAAATACATTCCGAAAAGGTTGAAAAGGATGAGACCCATGACTTATCAAAAAGAGGAGAAAAATGAATTTTGGGCGGTAGCTTTTCCAACAGATAGACTTTTCAAATAATTTGTAAAGTGCGGTAGCGTTTTTCAGAGAGTGAAAGAGAGCTAAAAACCCTCCCAAAGAATCTCTTAATTAAGGCTCTGTTTGGGACAGCTCTAGCAGATGGAAAATCTGTTGATTGAATAGAGATTTTAGAATAGAGCTTTCGAAAAAACTCTGATGAGAGAGCTGTAGACTGTTTGGAGAGTTTGTGCATAAATGCTGATCGAATAGAGCTTTTCCATTTAAGTTATTTGGTAGAACAACTATTTGAAAACTGTTTTTTTTAAACAAAAATATTGAAATATAATGATTGTGAAAACTTCCACTCAGGCAAACACGCGCGTCCGGACAAAAAATGTTCGTTCGGGCAAAAAATGGCCGCCCAGGCAAAAAACGGATGGCCGAGCAAAAAAAGGCCGATCGGTCGAAAAGCGGTCGCTTGGGCAAAAATGACCACATGGGCGAAAAACAAGCATCCGGGCAAAAAACAGGCGCCCAGGTTAAATAACGCGCCCCGGGAAAAAACGGCCATCCGGGCGAAAAACACGTGTCCGGGCGAAAATGTGCATCCGGGCGAAAAACGATCGCTCAGGCGAAAAACGCGCTTCCAAGCAAAAAATGTGTGACAGGGCGAAAAATAACTGTTAGGGCAAAAAACGGCCGCACAGGCGAAATATTGTCGCCCTGGTGAAAAAATCGTCGCCCGGGAGAAAACCCCCGCCCGGGAGAAAAAACCGCCGCCTGGGCGAAAAACCACCGCCCAGGCGAAAAACTGCCACACGGGCAATAAAATCTCCGCCCGGACAAAAAACAGCCGTTTGGACGAAAATGACCTCTCGGGCAAAAAACTGTCGCCCAGGCGAAAAAACGGCTGCCCGGGCGAAATACGACCGATGGAGCGAAAAATGGCCGCCCAGGCAAAACATGCGTGCTCGGGCAAAAAAAATGGCCGCACGGGCGAAATACGCGCTGTCAGGCGGCTGCACGGGCGAAAACCGCTGCCCGGGCGAAAAATGGCCGCCCCGATGAAAAACACGCGCCTGAGCGAAAAATATCCGCCCGGGCAAAAAATAGCTCCCCGGGTGAAAAACGCGCACCTGGGCGAAATACACTCACTCGAGCAAAAAATGGGTGCATGAGCAAAAAAATTGGCTGCCCGGGCGAAAAACGGTCGCACGGACGAAAAATGGCCGCACGGGCGAAAAATGCGCTCCCAGGCAAAAAAAACGGTCGTCCGTGCAAAAAATATGCGTCTGGGCGAAAAAAACGTGCGCCCGGGTGAAAAACATGCTCCCGGGAAAAAAATGGCCGCCCGACGCAAAAATCTAGCGCCGTGGAGAAAAGCGCGTTCGGGCGAAAAATGAGCGACCGGGAGAAAATAACGAGCACCCGGGTGAAAAATAGCCGCTCGGGGGAAAACTGGGTGCCCGACCAAAAAACACGTGCCCGAGCGAAATGCGCGCTCGGACGAAAATGCTGGAGTGGTATGTAGCGAGATGGAGTTATTAAAAGAGAAAAAGCTAAAAATAGAAAAAGCGGTTTTTAGAAAGCTATGTTGGACTGGCTTCTCAAAGAGCTTCTAAAATAGCTTATTTAAAGAAGCTCTTTTCAAAAAGCTGTTCATTCAGTTGTGCTAGTCTTGAATCGGAGACCATAGCGATCTACTCAAAATAAAATAAGAATACTATTTGTGACGAGAGGAATTTGTCAAAGCAGTCTTTCTACCGTTGAGTAATAATACAAAATGAAATTAATCTATTACTTGTAAATAAGGGCCTGTTTGGGAGGTCTTTTCAGAAAGGAGAAAGAGTGTTGACAAAAGGATGGTAGGAAAAGGAGCTTTTGGAAAATGTCGATTGCAAAAAGAGATCTGTTTGGGTGAACTCCTTATGCAGAGATTTTAAAAAATGAGAATCACTTTATAAACTGTTTGGTAAATCTTCGTTGTCATGATTTTTTTTTATTAAAAATGCAACCCCGGGCAGAAAGATGCGCGCGCAGGGGAAAATGAGCGCCCGAGCGCGAATTTTTTGCCCGGACGTGCATATTTCGCTCGGGCGCGCATATTTTGCCCGGGCGAGCATATTTCGCACTAGCGCGCATTTTTCTCCCGAGCGCGCATTTTTCGTCAGGGCGCACATTTTTCTCCGGGAGGCGCATTTTTCGCCCCGAGCGCGCATTTTTCGCCCTTGCTCTCATTTTTCGCCTGTGCGCGCATTTTTACCGGTGCGCGCATTTTTCGTCCGAACACATTTTTCGCCCGAACACCCAATTTATCGTCCGAGTGCCCATTTTTCGCCCGGACGAGTATTTTTCGCCCGGGCGCGCAATTTTCGCCCGAACGCCCATTTTTCGCCCGGGCTCGCATTTTTTCGCCTGGGCGTGCATTTTTCGCCCGGACGCGCATTTTTTCGTCCGGGCGCGCATTTTTCTCCCGGACCCGCATTTTTCACTCGGACGCTCATTTTTTGCCCGGGCGCGCATTTTTTCGCCCGTACTCTCTTTTTTCTCCCGGGCGCGCATTTTTCACCCGGTAGAAAAAAGAGCGGTCAGGCGAAAGAAATGTCGCCGGCGCAAAAAATGCACGACCGGGCAAAAAATGCACTCCAGGGCAAAAATGCGCGCCCGGGAAGAAAATGCGCTCCCGGGCGAAAAATGCGCGCCCTGAAAGAAAATGCGCTCGGGCGAAAAAATGCGAGTCCGGACGAAAAATGCGGGCCAGGGAAAAAAATGCGCGCCAGAGCGAAAATTGCGCGCCCGCGCAAAAAAACGCGCCAGTGCGAAAAATGTGCGCCATGGCGAAAAAATGTGCGCCTGGACGAAAAAGAGCACCCTGGCGAAAAATGGGCGTTCGGGCGAAAAGTGCGCGCCCGGGCAAAAAATACTTGTCTGGGCGAAAAATGGACGCCCGAGCGAAAAATTCGGGCTCGGTCGAAAAATACTGGTCCGGGTGAAAATGGGCGCCCTGGCGAAAAAATGGGCGTTCAGGCGAAAAAATGGGCGTTTAGGCGAAAAAATGGGCGTTCAGGCGAAAAATACTCGTCCGTGAGAAAAATGCGCGCCCCGACGAAAAATGCGCGCCCGGGCGAAAAATGCGCGCCAGTGCGAAAAATGCGCTCCCGGGCGAAAAAAATGCGCGCCCGCGCGAAAAATGCGGCCCGGGCGAAAAATTCGCGCCAGGGAGAAAAATTCGTGCCCAGGCGAAAAAATGCTCGCACGGGCGAAATATGCGCTCCCGGGCGAGAAATGCGCTCCCGGGCGAAAAAAATGCGCGCCCATGCGAAAAATGCTCGCCCGGGCGAAAAATGCGCGCCCGGGTGATAAAATGCGCGTCCGGGCAAAAAATGCTTGTCCGGGCGAAAAATGCACGCTCGGTCGAAAAAATGCGCGCCCGGACGGAAAATGCGCGATCGGGCAAAAATTGCGCGACCGAGCGAAAAATTTGCGTACGGGCCTAAAATGCTCGACCGGGCAGAATAAGGTACACACGGGGGAAAATTTTGCGCTCGGGCGAAAAATGCGCTAACCTTGTATCGGGATGAGGAAGTGCTTTTCGAAAAGGTTGAAAAGTAGGGGACAAATGACTTTTCAAAAGGAGGAGAAAAAGGAGTTTTCCGCGGTAGCTTTTCCCACCGGTAGACAATTCAAACGGTTTTGTAAGTGCGGTGACGTTTTTCAGAAAATGAAAAGGAGCTAAAAAGCCCTCCCAAACAGGCCCTAAGTTATTCAAGGAGAAGTCAATCAATATAAAAATATGCCTAACAAAATTATTCTTTGATTGTTGAAGACATCTTTTCTTCAACAAAGGAACAATCAAATCTCATTAGGTTTCTTTTTGGTTAAATAGTTCATGATCCACTATACATGTGTAATTAATGTACCGATTGTCATTTTTTAGAAATAATTTTAACTATAGAGTGAGAGTTTTTGTCTCCACAATCAAAGAAATCATTAGAGGCAAATTCTCTAATGAGATTTGACGTTAGAAGTTCATCATTAGTGAAACAAGAAAATCCTAGTTCGAAATGTTCGAATCAAGGTGTAGCCCAAGGGTACTGATCCTGTGGACGAACTGTAAGATCCCTCTCTCGCACCAAGAGAGTTCCCGGATCTTATGCCCAGAACCGTCGCCTTACGGTGACGCTAACACACAAGTTAGCCGCCTCCGCAAGACGCCGATCATACCGGCAAGAATGATCAACTAGGCCAACAAGAGATAAGAAGAAAGCTAAGAAAGACAAACCAAGTCCACAATCACACATCTGCATATATATCTAAAAAAGTATACAAGTCCAACAATGAGTACAAAAGGAAAGAGAGTAAGGGCTTATGCCCGGTATATGCCCAAAATAAATAAAGTAAGCAACTCTCTCTCACTCTACAATTACGCGGAAGCTATCGAACTTTGTCATCCTGTCATTGAGTAGTGGTTGCCTTGCTTATCCCGTCCTCCTGACCTGTCTCCAGAACGGAGTCCTGCTGTTCCGGCACATCATCCCTAAAATGATGTGGTCCACTGACCGTTAGTCAAAAAACTAAACCAAATTCCCCATCCCCTCCCCCGCGACTCCTAGGCACCGTGCGGGAGGAAGAAGCGGAGGACAACAAAAGGGTAAATCAAAAGCAGGTGACAGTGACGAGACTAGCAAGGTATATAGATACTAAACAAGTAAAGGAAACAACTATACACTAGCAAGAGTAAATTTATCAGCAATAAATAAAGACAATATAAGTAAAAGAAGTAGGTACAAAAGTAAAGGGCAGCTACGAATGTAACCTTAGCTTATATGCACACACAAAAGCACATAAGCTAAGGGATCTGGCACTAAGGTAAACTCATCATATAAAAGAGCCCATACTAATTTATACGATGAGGTCTCTACTTTATGCAAGAATGTTATGTTATGATATGCAATGCAATGGTGCAACTCTCTCTCACACACACACGATTCTGTACGTACAGACCTTTAGTTCCCACTTTTCGGAGATAGCTAACCTCTCGGGCACCTCCCATCGTGGTCAAACGGTGGCTGAGGAGCGGGCGTCTCCTCACCTAGGTGGGTAATTCACACTACCAGACCGAGACCCTAACGTACGATGTAATACCGGTACCCGGTACTCATGAGCTCCTGCGTACTCTACACAATTTGGCCAGGCAGGGCTTAGGGAATTCGTCCCGTCAGACGCGCAGTAAAACAACCTGGCCCCTAATCAAACCACTAGCACTGCCGAGTCAACGAACTGCTGTCGGTGCGACTGTTGAGTCCGAAATCGCACCTCCGAAGGAAATCGGAGGTTGCGGGCTGCCGGTTACTTTTAGGTGGAGAAAACGAGACCGCTAGCAGCAGTCAAGGCCAGACTTCGCCCGTCACGGCGAATGCCACTCCTGTGACGGGCTTTCCTTTGATTAAGAAGAAGCAGTTACAGCGGGTTACAAGTGCAGGAAAGCAGAAGCCGGCCGGTCAGACAGTTCGCAAGACGAGAAACTCGAGACCGCAACTCAAACAAGCGAGCTCCTGGATTCGAGTGTGCGTGCCTTGGGAACAGTGTCGCCCCCTATTTATAGGCTTGGCGAACGGGCAGGGATAAAATAACCGCCTGCCCGGGTACAAGAGAAACGGGCAGGCGGTGACGGGATACAAAAAGAAGAAGAGAAAGGAGCCGCGCGGCTTGGCGGCTTGTCCTTCCGACCTGTCTGACCAGAGGCTGAAGATGATGTGACCAAGGCGACAATGCAATCCGGGCGGTCTCCGTCTTGAGACCGCGGTTTGTTCTTTGGACTTGAACCTTGGCTGGTCTTCATGGCGCAACCCGGGCGGTCTCCGATTTGAGACCGCGGTTTGCCTTTTGGACATGGGCCTTGGTAATCTCCAATACTTGGAGGCGATCTAAATCATGTCAGACCGCCCGGCCTGTGCCGGTTGGTGTTGATGGACCTCGTAAAACCTGAACCGGGCGACTTGTATCTGCAAACCGCCCGGTCTGCGAGTAATTCTATCGGAAGCGGTCTTCTGGGTAAACATAATCCCCGCATATTTTCAAATCCTGAGATTTCGAAAATATTAGTTCTAGCCGGAGACCGCGCCGATCTTGCACCGTGGGTTATAAATGTTCTGGAAGCTTCTATTCCCGCATAACATCGACGCTATCACGAGTCACTACTCGCCCCTTGCGGTTAGAACTTTCAGACTGAACATCCCAATCAAGATGGTGGACCTTATGGCCCAGCTCGAAAGTCGCCAGAAGCCCGGTAAAGATCGGGAGGGAGTTCGCCCGAAGGACAAGAAGAAGAAAAGGAAGACTCTGCCTGATAACACAGTTACTATTGCCTCTACGGGTAAGCCAGCCGACCCGCTTCCCGAGCTGACAGTCGACTTGTCGACTAAGCATGAAGCGGGTTGTTCGAACCCGCCTCCAGCTGATCCGCCAGCCTTTTCTGACAAAGGAAACAGCCCGCCCCCTCCTCCGGACAAGACGGACTCAGAGGCCGCCATCCCGAAGGGCGATGAGGACGACTCTTTCAAGGTGGAGGTCACTCCTTCTGGCGTTTTCCACCTGAAGATAAGAGACGAAGGGGGAGAGGCGGTTGGTTCTCCTAAGCCGAGCAACCAGCAAGCCCCGGTAGTGAACATCGAGGATAGCCCGGATTCCCCAAAACCAACCGTCCTGAAGTCGACCAAGAAGAGGAAGAAAGAGGAGTCCGCGGCGGACAAGCTTCTGAAGAAGGCGAAGAGGCTAAAGGACAAGAACAAAGCAGCGTCCAGGAAGCCGGGAGCGGACAACCTGCAAGGCAAGTCGCGCGAGAAGGAAGTTTCGGAGGGTGTGATTACTCCTTCACCTAAGTCGAACGACCAGGCCCCTATCGATGCGCACAGCATCTCTGTAAGTGACATCATCAGGGATTTAGATTCCCTCCAGAAGCAAGATGACCTGCTGAGAACTTCTTCCGAACTGCAGGCTGCTGATCCCCTTGGAAAGAAGGAGGCCGACCTGGCTGAGGATGCGGCCAGTACTAAGAAAGACGAGATCGGAACCGAGAAAGCCGCACCGGCTCCTGAAGACAGCGTGATGACCGGTCTTCGACTTATGCAGGTGAAGGCGGAGAGAGTAAGGGATCAGCTTACCAGGCCGCCACCGCCACCTCCCAATCTTCTGTTGCAAGGTAAAAGGGTCGCGGATTACCGCCCCGTTCGTTTTTTCAAGTCGCGGTCTCGAAATAAGTCGCGTGACTTGCTGTTGAACCCGTCACCAAGCTTCTTTCCCTCCGCTGCTCAATTTTCTGCTGCCAAGCGGAGGCAAAGCGAGAGATCGTGGAGAGAACAACGCCGAAAGTTTGATACCGAGCAAGCAAAGCGATCTATCCGCCCGAATTCTACCCGAACTGCTACGGCTTGTAAGCGAGGAGGATTTGGAGAGAGCGGTCTTCTTTTGGCAATCCTCCCATTATATAAAACTATATTCGGCCGACCTTTCTGACTGTCTTTTTTATTGCAGATGATCGCGACTCCATTCTGAAACCGGGCAAACTGGTGACCTATCTTCCCCCTCTTGATCCACCCTTGCTGCATTCCTCGCTTCCGGATACCCGGATGGAGGACGAGGTGTCCCGACTTCAAAGGAACTTCGAAACTCTTACGAGGCAGTTGAAGGCTCTTGAGGAGCGGGAGAAAGCTGCTCAAGACGAAAAGGTTGCGCTGCGGGCTGAGATGGAAGCCGAGAGAAAAGAGAGCCGAGCCGCACTGGAGGCCGAGCGGAGAGAGCGCCGAGAAAAGGAAAAGGCGCAGCAAGACCAGGTGGCTGCCCAGACCGCCCGGGTTGATCGAGGAAAGAAAGAAATCCGCAAGCTTGTAGAGGACTGCACCTACTATAGAGACAAGTACCTTCAATTGACAAGGGGGGCCGGCGGAAGCCGGCGTCCTATTAATGCAGCTGATGAAAGTCGGCGTGGGTCACGTCGCCCGGATGCCGGGACGAGCTCGTCTCTTCCAGTAACCGGGACGATCCACCCTGTTGCAAGTGCACATGAGCCCGTAGCGGCCTTACCTACTCGCGTGATCCCAGCGGCGCGAGTAGAGAGGGATGCCGCGCGACTTCATAGCATGATCAACCACCTCAATCACAGCATTAATCAAATGCAATGGACTGTCCTTCAGATCGGCGATCATGTCGCGCGGCTTCACAGAGAGGACGCGCCGAGCGATGCCCGCTAGTGTTAAGCGATTTCAAGATAATTACTTGTAATAATATTTTTATTCGGTCCTTTGGACAACTTAACTGTTTGAGCTTGACTTTATGCCATTCAGTCTGTCTTTCAGACCGCGCGGTCTGAATATTTGAATTTACTTTTTATTCTTCTGTCGTATGTTGGTTGATGCCTGCGAGTTACTTTTTAAACCGAGCGGCTTGTTTCTGTTGCTTTTTTAATTCGGCTGCTTGAATTGTACTTGTGATCTAATGATTATCTTATATGGAAATGTACCCGCGCTGGTTGATTGGTCTAGCCGCGATTTGACCTTTGCTAAATGCAGATCACCCGTTCTTATAAGTAGCGCCTTTCTGAAGATCTTCTTACCAGAATTTCAAGATGGGAGCAAAGCACCAGCCGAAGCGACCCGCGAAGACCTCTGCAACCCGATCCGAAGCCGCTCTAGCGTTCCATTCGCCAGACCATGAGGAATGCCGTTTGACCAAGGCCGAATTAGATGAATTCGTTGAGAAGCATATGGTTGGCAGTCCGCTGCTCGCGCGACTTCCACTCCGCGATGAGCGGATGAACTCTTCCGGACCGAACCAAGTCGCCATCCCAATCGATCATTTCGATTGCGGCTTCAAGTTTCCCATTTCGATCGAACTCGCCATGATTTTTGACCACTACGGGGTCGTTCCCGGCCAAATCTCCCCCAATTCGATGGCCGGGATTTGCAGTTTCATTTCGTACCTGCGGTCTGAGAGAGTACGCTTCTCCATGGACCTCTTTAGAAAGATGTTCTTGGTGCGGGCTATCCCGGACTCTGAGTCGAATGTGTTCAAAGGCTATCTCTACTTCGGCTGCCGGGGGTTGAAGATGGTTAACCTCGCGAACAAATTCACGGCTTGGTCGGAGAGGTATTTGATTTTCGAAGGCCGACTTGGCCTACTGAACCCAAACCCGCAAGTGCGGCCAGAGGAGGCCTTTCAAGGAGTCGCTATAAGCGAGATCGAGAAGAAGACCTGCAAGCTTCTCCAGAATGAGCGGCTTAATGTGAGCCACTGCCTCCCGCTACTCGCCGAGTTAGAGAATGTTCGGCCTGAAGATAGTAAGTTCTCCTTCAACCCGCTTCTTGCTTCGATGTTGACCGCACGATCTCTTGTTCTGACTTTCTTCTTTTGTAGCCGAGGCCATTGTTCCCAACAACAAGCCGGTCAACCCAGCCGGTTTGATTTTAACCCAGACGGAGAAGAGAAAGAGACAGGGCAAAAACAAGACGCCGCTATCCGATGGGGAGGATTCGGCCTCCTCGGGCGACTTCTCCGCCCTCCGTTCCTTTAGCAAGGTGAAGGATTTAAAAGGCCACTCGGTCTTGACCTGGCATCCGGACGGCGATGGCGTCCAGGTCTCTACTGCGCTCCCCCACTGGGCGAATGAGAAGTCGGGCCGGCATGCTGAGGCCGCCAGCATTGCCATGTTCGGCCGACAGAACTTCAGGCGATTGAGGAAGATTCCTGAAGAGGAGCTCGCCCGGGAGGCCGCGCGGGTTGGAGCTGAGAGCCTTATCACCAATGTCTTCATGGGGATGACCTTCAAAAGATTGATCAAAGCGAATGATCATCTAGAGAAGGAAATTGCCGAGTTGAAGAAGGAAAACGCGCGGCTAAAGGAGGCCGAGTTGGTAAGTTATCACCTGGCCAACCATCCTTCTGAATTTTCCAGATCGCACGGTCTCTTACCTTACTCTTTTTTGCAGACAAAGTATGATGAGACCGATCCAGTCTATCAAGAGGAACTTTTCCCTCATGTCGCCGAGGGAATTGACAATGCTTTTAACCGCCTGCGGGAGCTCAGAGGGCTCGCGCCCGGTTTCGAGCATTTCACTTTTTCCGACGCCTACCCGATCTTGCAAAGGAAGTTAGAGAAGATCAGGCGGAAGGCCAAAGGGAAGAATAAAGTCGACGGATCTAGTTCGGAGGAAAGTGACGACGAGGATGATGAAGTCGAAGAGCCCGCAACGGCTAAGGACGATGAGAGCGGCTCGGACTCCGAGTCCAGCGATTCTGAAGAAGGGGCCGGGCGTAAGTCGGGCGAACTGAGCAGCTCGTCTTCGTTAAGCAGCGAAGGCTATTTTCCCGAGGTCTCAATCGATAGCAGTGAACATTCAAGTGCTCCTGCGTCTAAGAGACTAAAGCCGGATAATTAGCAGTTGTATTTTGTTTTCTATTTTGAATAGTCGACGGCTTGATTTTGTTTAGCCGATCGATCAAAACATAATGTAAGAACATTTTGATAATGAAATGGAAAGTTTTTACCTGTCTAGTTGTCTACTTTCTTCGACTTACTTGTCATTGTTTTGCGATCTCTTGCTGCTTTGGATAATTGACTCTTCTAACCAAGTCGTGCGACTTAATATTAACTCAACCGGTCAGGACACTGATCTTCACAGAATTCCGGTTAAGTAACAATTAGAAAAAACTTGTTCGCATAGCTTGTTTCTTCAATCCGGATCAAGTGAACTTGATTCATCCCGAGAAAGTGTCGACTATAATGTTATGTCACATAGTCGATGCGGTTTAGATGTGTAATCGAGCGGACAGAAATCCAAGTTCTGCCTTATCTTATTATGGATGCCTCGTAATAACTAGGAAACCGAACATAACCAAGCCGCGTGATTATTACCAGACTCTACACACTTGCTTTCCAGGATAAAGAATGCCAAGTCATGAGAACAATCAACGGACCGAGCGGCCAACATTTTAACTCGAGCGACTTACAACTGAGATTGCTGCAAGTCCCATCCCCGTGAATATGGCTAATAACCGAACAAGGAATTGACATAACTAAGCCGTGCGGCTATAACCTGGCTTTGCATAATTGCCTTGCAAGATAGAATATCAAGTCATAAGAAAAACAGTCGGTAGGCCGTGCGATTAATATTTAACCCGAACGATTTATATGACTCGGCTTTACATAATATTAGCTGATAACCTGCGCGAACTACATACAATTTGAGCGGTTAGTAGCTTGATACTTGCAATGAGAATCATAATTACTTGATTGAAAAGAGCCTGTTATTAACCGAACGGATCGAATTGAAACCCATAGAGATGATAGATTCACAATCCAAATGACGAGGTCGACCGGTCATGATTATGCTTGATCCCTCGATATTTGCCTTGTGACATTTTAATGATATCCTGTTTACTTCAAACCGCCCGGTCTGAAAACCAGACCACATGACATCTTTGGAACCTACCTATTTTAAACCGCCCGGTTTAATAACCAGACGGCCCGATAATCTTGATACCTGCTTATTTCAATCCGTCCGATTTAATAACCAGACAACCCGATAATCTTGGTACCTGCTTATTTCAAACCGTCTGGTTTAAGTATCAAGCCGACCGGTTTGTGATATACATAAGAATCCTGCTTTTCTCCAAATGGTCTACAATGACCATATAGGATAAGATAATTTCCTGTAATGTAACAAAAGATGGCTACAGACTCACATGACCAAGTGGGCAGGTGGGCCTAGGCGGCGAACATTGCTTTCCTCAAGTGGTCATAAGAGCTGTAGAAATAAAGAAAAAGACAAGTACAGACCCAGATGACCAAGTGGGCAGGTGGGCCTAGGCGACGAACATTGCTTTCCTCAAGTGGTAATAAGGGCTGTAAGCGACTCAACTGCTCTCTTGCCTAGGGCTACAAGCCGAGTTGATCAATTGGGCAGGTGGGCCTAGGCGGCGAACATTGCTTTCCTCAGAGAGATCAACTCAGTTGTGGGTCCCGCTTAGGCATCGCTTGAGAGTACCTAGGAGTATTCGATGGTCACAAACTAAGATGATCAGTTGGGTAGGTTTGGTTATGCCGCGGGGGCTATACCGACATTGCTTTCCTCAGAAAGATCATCAAAGCTGTAACTATATCCCTCTCGGGGCATGATAGAGCCAACATTCACCTAGACCTCCCTTGATGCAGGGGTGTGTCGGATATCAGCTGGGATCCAAGGTTCCGAAGATCGCCGCACGGGAATTGGCAAGCTACCACTACACGTGTGCGAGAACTCCCCGCTACACATGATCTTCGTGGTTATACGCTAATGACTACAATCCGAGGGGGTTCGAGTAGAACTTGGCGATGTCTCCGCGGTTCAGTGAGGTTGATATATAAGAGAGTGTAAAAAGGAAGCATCAGACATGGAGAAGTGTCAGTATGGGGCTTCTCATTAAAATATCCAAAAAATGCAGGAAAGTAAAGAGGACATTTTAAGGATAGAACCATTTGAGATCGTCACCGCTCCAGGTGCGTGAGATGTCTTCTCCTTCACTCGTCTGGAGGCGGTAAGCCCCACTTTTCAGTACTTCCTTGATGATGAAAGGTCCAGCCCAATTGGGATTCAGCTTCCCGACGTTGCCTGCTCTGGCTGCTGCATCAACTTTCTTTAGCACAACGTCCCCGACCGCAAAATGCTTTACCCTGACATTTTTGTCAAAGTACTTCGCCATTCTCCTTTTAACTTCTTCCTGTCTGATTGTTGCCTCGTCCTGAAGCTCTTCGATCAGATCCAGACTATACTTGACAGCTTCGTCATTGTCTTCTATCCATGCTTCTCCTCCCTCCTTTGCATACACAACTCTTGGAGTGACCACCTCAAATTCTACAGGAACAACAGCTTCTGAGCCATGAGATAATTTGAATGGTGTCTCCCCCGTAGCTGAAGATGGAGTAGTACGAAGAGCCCAAAGGATGGACAGAAGTTGGTCTGCCCAATTTCCTCTTTGATTCAAAACTCTTTTCATCAGGAGCTGCTGGATTTGCCTATTCGCTGCTTCTACTTGACCATTGGTCCTTGGATGATGTACCGAGGCAAATCGAAGATCAATTCCCACCTGATCACAAAAGTTTATCATCTCTGGATTGTTGAACTGTGGACCATTATCAGTGACAATTGCTAGCAGAATTCCATGCCGGCAGACTATCTCTCCCCAGATGAAGTTTCTGATAATTTGGGTTGTAGTTTTTGCCAATGCTTTCGTCTCAATCCACTTGCTGAAGTAGTCAATCATCACAATGATAAAACGACGCTGACCGCTGGCTATTGGGAAGGGTCCGATAAGATCCATCCCCCATACTACGAAGGGCCATGGCGCAGTTATTGATCTGAGCGACTGAGCAGGCAAATGCTGAAGAGGAGCGAACTTTTGACACTGAACACATCTCTTAGCGAATGCTTCAACATCCTTCCTCATGGTTGGCCAGAAATACCCTGCCTTAAGATTCTTTTCTCCAGAGTCTTCGCTCATGAATGGCTACCACACTCCCCAGAATGAACTTCCTGGAGTACAGTTGGGATTTCATCCTCGGAAACACATCGTGCTGAGGGAGAGATCAAAGTCTTTCTATAGATAACTCCCGCTACCAGATAATAGTATGCCGCTTTCCTTCTGAACTTTCTCCTATCTTTGATGGAATGATGGAACTCTCCTTTTGACAAAAACAGCTCGTAAGGATCCTTCCATGAAGGATTCTGATCAATTTGCATAAGTTCCGCTTCATCTGTTGCCGGATGGAAAAGTTCAAAGGTCATTCCCCCGGATGGAAGACCGAACTTTGACAACTCATCTGCTTCCTCATTTTGCGTTCTTGGAATATGCTCGATAATAAATGACTTGAATCTTCCGATTTCCCTTTTGGCTAACAGCAGATATTTCCTCAGAATCTGCTCCCTCGTCTCATAATTCCCCAAGACCTGAGAGGCCATTACTAATGAATCGGTTCTAACATGTACATGTTCTATGCCCAGCTCTCTCGCAAGCCTCAGCCCAGCCAAAAGTGCTTCATATTCTGCCTGATTATTTGTAACTGGAAAGAAGAATTTGATAGCTTGCTCCAGCCTGATGCCATTTGGACTGATTAAAACTACCCTGGCTCCCACGGAGTTTCTGCCAGAAGCCCCATCCACATAAATGACCCAAGCCAAAGGAGATTGCACCACCTGTTTCGGACTAGGTTCTGCTGTATCCACCAAGAAGTCTGCCAAGATTTGCGCTTTGATTGCTGTTCGGGGGATGTATGATATCTCAAATTCGCTTAGTTCAATAGCCCATTTAGCCAATCTCCCTGAATGGTCTGGCTTTTCAAGAACATTTTTTAAAGGATGATCTGTAATCACTTGGACAGAATGAGCCTGAAAATAAGGACGAAGCCTTCGCGAAGACATAACCAAGGCCAAGGCCAGTTTCTCCAAGATTGAATATCTGGTTTCCGCATTTTTGAGAATGTGGCTGACGTAATATATTGGAAACTGCCTCTTCTTTTCCTCCCGAACGAGGACAGAACTTACCGCATCCGGGCCGACTCCCAAATATAAGAATAATATTTCTCCCTCACGGGGACTTTGGAGTAGCGGAGTTGAAGTTAACTGTACTTTTAGCTGCTCAAAAGCCCTATTGCACTCCTCGCTCCATTCAAACTTTGATCCTCCCCGCAGTATTTTAGAGAATGGGGCACTTTTATCTCCGGATTTGGAGATAAACCTGCTCAATCCTGCCAACCTTCCTCCAAGTTGCTGAACTTCTTTGGTATTTCGAGAAGGGGTCATATCAAGGATGGCCTTCACCTTATGTTTTTGATGCTTAAAGACGGTATCCATCATTCTTTGATATGTTGCGCCCGCATTTTTAAGGCCGAAGGGCATTACTAGATAGCAATAACACCCATCGTTTGTGATAAATGAGGTATGCAGGATGTCAGGTTTGTGCATTTTAATTTGATGATACCCATAGAAAGCATCGAGAAAACTCATAAAACCATACCCAACCACGGAATCAACTAAGACATCTATCCGAGGCAGAGGGTAGCAATCTTTGGGGCACGCTTTATTAAGTTTGGTGAAGTCCACGCACATGCGCCACTTCCCACCAGATTTCTTAACCATTACAACATTCGACATCCACGTGGGATATTGAATTTCAGAAATAAAACCCGCTTTCAGGAGTTTGGAAACCTCCTCTCTGATGGGCAACGCCAGCTTGGTCGCCACTTCTCTTTTCTTTTGCTAGACGGGCTTGAACTCAGGATATATGTTCAGATGATGACACGCCACGTCTGGATCCACTCCTGGCATATCATCCGCTGACCAGGCGAAGATATCCAGGTTCTCCAAAAGGCAAGAGATTAGCTCCACTTTCTCCTCCTCCAGCAACTCAGCATTGATAACCAGCTTCTTTCCTTCCCCTTCAGCAATAGGAACCTCTTGGGTCGCCTGGGCAGGTTCCAGGTAAGCACCTTCCCGATCTTTTTCTGCCTCAGCAGCCCTTGAGGATTCAGCAATCTCCAGAACTTCAGCCACGGCCTCGGGAAGCGGAACGTCGGTGATCATGTTGACAGTTCGGACGTAGAACTCCCGAGCCACCTTTGGGTTACTTCTAACCCGATACTGCCTTCCCTCGGCGGAAAACTTAAGAGCAAGATGGAAAGTGGACACTACTGCCCTGTATGCATTAAGAATTGGCCTCCCGAAGATGGCGCAGTAGTTGCTTAGGGCATCCACCACCACGAAATTGATTAGCTTTATTACTCCTCCAAGAGAGACCAAGAGCTTTAATGAACCCTCTACTTCTTTCTTCTCCCCAGAAAAACCATAGAGGGGCCCGTCGGTGGAAAGCAAAGGCTTTCCGGTTTTCAGGGCTTCGAAGGTTGGGCGAAAAAGGAGATTGACGGAGCTGCCTGTATCAATCAAGATCTTGTGAACTGTATAATTCTCGATGACGGCTTTGATGACCATAGCATCATCGAAGGGATTGGCATTTGGGGGAAGGTCATCCTGACCAAAAGTGACAATGGTGCCTTCAGTAGGAGAACTTGTAGTGGCTGCCACTTCCTGCTTCAGAACTCTTGCGATGCTGGACTTGCGAGACGATTCCGCTCCAGCTCCTCCATGGATACAATAGATGTCCCCCAAGGGGCCTACATCATTGACTTCGATGCATTCAGCGGAAGGATGGATGTCACCATAGCAGCCGGCGTCTTCGACGTCGGCGCATTCCCAGGTTACTTCCACTGTTTCTTTCTCTTTTCTCTTCTCGGCAACTGGCTCAGCAGTTCCTCTTTCCGAACTAGACCCCGGAGCTTTCCTTCTCCCAGGAGCCTCTCTATCAGCAAGCGAAGCGCCCGACAGTCTTCGGTAATATGCCCTCCTTCTTTATGATATTCACAGTAAAAGTTCGGATTTCGATTGCGGATATCCGACTTCAGAGGAGAAGGCCTTTTGAAATCTGGCCTTTTCTGTAGAATCTGGACCACTTCGTCCATGGTGACATTTAAGGGAGTGAATGACTCTTGCGAGTCATCATACTGAGTGGATGAGATAACTGGAGGTGGCTGCGCGGCATACTATGGCAAGTATACCGACATGATTTGCGGAAGAGGAACGGATGGAGCGGGAGCGATGGCCAACGGCGGTTTCTGATCCTGAACCGTTGATGGCCCATAAAGGGTTGTTTATTTTTGTAATTTCTCCCCCTTTGGGAACAGGGTTCAAAGTGGGACTGATTTGATGGTGGATTGTGAAAGGACGGATTTAACTGCTCCTTGTCGCTCACTAGCTTTACGACGTAGCCTGGATTGCTCTTCTCTCCTCTGATAAACATGTTTGCTAAACTTATCATTTCCTGATAAGTTCGAGGCTCCCTTATATTTGCTTCAAATTTTAGGGGCCCCTCTCTCAAACCATGAATGAGGGCAACCCTATACAACTCTGGATCCACGTTCTGAACTTCCATTATCTCCTTCTGGAAGTGGTCTACGAAACGGGCCCACGTTTCATTTTCCCGCTGCTTTATATCGAAAAGGGCCGCCGGGCCACTTTTCCTCTTCCTTGAAGTAGAGAATCTCAGTAGAAATTCTCTTCGCAGCTCAGCAAAACAACTGATCAATCTGGGGTGCAACCCATAAAACCACTCCCTTGCTTGTCCTTCAAAGGAGGTCACAAGGAGCTTGCACTTGGTTGCATCAGTTAAGGTTCTAAGAGCGATGGCTGACTCGAAGGCTTGTAAATGAACAGTGGGATCAGTCTCTCCATTGAAAGCTGGCAGACGAGGCTCTCTGAAATTATTAGGGGCAGGCTCCCCTCGGACTTCATCCACAAAAGGAGAAGTTTCTTCCATATCTTTATATAGAGGAGCGGAATAATAAGCCGCCGGAGCTGCGGCTACTCGCAGACAAGCCGTCTGGTAAGAGGACCGGGCGACAGCTTCTGGCGGGTAGGAGTGACGGGCCGCGCCCTCTTGCGGGTAAGAAACGCGGGCAGCATGAGAAGCCGCCCCCTGGAAATCGAGGACCCGAGCCGGCATGCTGTGCGCGGCTTCCTGGTAGAAGTTTTGCCTAGCCGCAAAACCTTCTTGCTGGGGCTGGAAGTTGGCGGCTTGTGGTAGCAGATAAGGAAGAGGTGGAGGAGGGATCGGAGTCACCGCCTGATTAACCGCGGCTTGCTGTGGAACTAACCGTTCGGTTAAGAATGCCAAAGTCTGACTGATTGCGTCCAAACGCTGATCAGTCGCCTTCTGAGCCCGCTCGACTTCTCTCCTTGATTGCTCCAGGGCTTCCCACAAAGAGTCCTCACTGTGATCGGAGCAGTCTCCAGGAGGATACTGACGGTCTGACATTGCGGCAAGGATTTCACCCACAATCCGCGATCTGAAGGTCGCGTGTTTCTGTTGAGTCCGAAATCGCACCTCTGAAGGAAATCGGAGGCTGCGGGCTGCCAGTTACTTTTTAGGTGGAGAAAACGAGACCGCTAGCAGCGGTCAAGGCCAGACTTTGCCCGTCACGGCGAATGCCACTCCTGTGACAGGCTTTCCTTTGATTAAGAAGAAGCAGTTACAGCGGGTTACAAGTGCAGGAAAGCAGAAGTCGGGCGGTCAGACAGTTCGCAAGACGAGAAACTCGAGACCGCAGCTCAAACAAGCGAGCTCCTGGATTCGAGTGTGTGTGCCTTGGGAACAGTGTCGCCCCCTATTTATAGGCTTGGGGGCCTGCCCGAACGGGCAGGGATAAAATAACCGCCTGCCCGGGTACAAGAGAAACGGGTAGGCGGTGACGGGATACAAAAAGAAGAAGAGAAAGAAGCCGCGCGGCTTGACGGCTTGTCCTTCCGACCTGTCTGACCAGAGGCTGAAGATGATGTGACCAAGGTGACGATGCAATCCGGGCGGTCTCCGTCTTGAGACCGCGGTTTGTTATTTGGACTTGAACCTTGGCTGGTCTTTATGGCGCAACCCGGGCGGTCTCCGATTTGAGACCGCGGCTTGCCTTTTGCACTTGGGCCTTGGTAATCTCCAATACTTGGAGGCGATCTAAATCATGTCAGACCGCCCGGCCTGTGCCGGTTGGTGTTGATGGACCTCGTAAAACCTGAACCGGGCGACTTGTATCTGCAAACCGCCCGGCCTGCGAGTAATTCTATCGGAAGCGGTCTTCTGGGTAAACAATGACGACTAAGCCAGAGCCGAAGACCCACCACATCTTATGCACATGCAAATATGTATTATCTCTTACCATAGAGCCTTCAGCTCGTAATTCTAAACCAACATTATAAAAATCGAATCAACCGCTCGCAGAAACTACCTGTCCTTATTATAACCCGATCCTACCGCTCGCAGGACTATCCCAGTCCTTCTAATAACCCGAGCATACCGCTCGCAGGACTCTCCCAGTCCTTCTTATAACCCGAGCCTACCGCTCGCAAGACTATCTCAGTCCTTCTTATAACCGGAGCCTACCGCTCACAGGACTATCCCAATCCTTCTTATAACCCGAGCCTACCGCTCGCAGGACTATCCCAGTCCTTCTTATAACCCGAGCCTACTGCTCGCAGGACTATCCCAGTCCTTCTTATAAAACGTTCCAGTTTGGGATGGAAGTTAACTTGTCAAGTTCTCCTACTTAACTAGTCTTGTCTATAATTTAGTTGATCTTAGAAGCATTAGAGTTAGCCTTGGACTTCCGGAGGGTACCCGGTGAGGGGCTCGTAGCGGTACTAGGAAGTGTGGCGGGCTGACACCCCGAACTTCCTCTTCCCAAGGCACTTAATCTTGTTGGTATCTACCCTTTTCTACTTGATCCCCATTTTCCTCTCCAATTACTTTAAATCTCTAAGATGAGTTAAACTTGGCACTTAGGAGTGGGGGAGTTCTTTTGAACTCCAACACCACCAACTGTGATCGGGTGCTGACTCTCCCGTCGTCACATTCTAAGCTCGAGTTCCCTTCTTCACCTTGGAACTACACACATACACCTAAAATTCTTAGTCTTACTCGGACCCGCACTCCTATTCTTCGTCATCCTTAATCCAGGTTTGCCTTTGATATTTCTCGACTTTGCCCTTGAGTATTTACCTTAAGATGGCTCCCCCGTCTAAGGGTATTTTTACTTCCATATAATCATTTAACACTAATGAGTTGTTTGTGGGGCCCTTGATGAGGTTTAACCTCCTTTTCATATCATTGTAAATTCCTACACTTATAGCTTTGCTAGACGCACCCCAACCCTTATTTCCCAAGATGCCCTTAGAGATGCTCTTTCAAACAATTTGAGTCTTTATAATAATCAAAGAGTTAATAGTTCTATGTGTGAAGGTCAGTGGTTGTCTAAATCATGTAAATCAGTTTTACTATTCGCAGACCAAAATGAGATTGAGCTAGATTTGACTCCTATGGTGCAATCTTGATCATATTATAGCCAAATGAGTTCCAATGATTACCATAGGATCGTAATGAGTAATTTAGGGGTTGACCAGAGTTTAACATATTTCTATTAGATTTGGCTTCCATTTAAGATCCCTTATTCAATGGTCTTAGTCTAAATTACAAAGGGAGTACTCTAAATTTTTATCTAAACCACATGAGATTGTTTCTACTGATGTGTGCCAACGTAAAACTACAATTTCCAGAGAATCACAATATTCTATATTTAAATTTCTCAATAAATAATTAAAATACCAATTGGAGACAATTCATGATTTGTGAAGGATCTAACTTAAATTTTCATCTAAACCACATGAGCTTATTTCTACTGATGTGTCTCAACATAGAACTACAATTTCCAGAGAATCACAGTATTCTATGTTGAAACCGATCTCTCGGCCTCTTGTGGAGCTCGGGGCCCTCACCGAAATGAGGGGCAGCTAGCCCTTACTGATCCCTCAGAGAAGGTAGACTGAAGACTAGGAAAATGACTAAGACCTTAGTCACAGCGAGGAGGTCCCTCCACTAACCCAAAAGATCGTTGAGCGCTTTCCCTCCCAATAGCCAAAGCTGAGACTCGGGCACCTTGGAGAGCTCCGGAAATGCTAACCAAGGAGAGCCTAAGGAGAGAGAAGCTGAAGTGAACTCCCCTCCAAAGGTGCCCTTGAGGTCTTATTTATAGGTTTTCTGATCTGGCCTGCAAATAGCAGGATCCCGCCCTCTGATTTTACTATCCGCACCCCAATGGGTCTGCTTACAACCAAACTCCGCTGTTTGGAGAGGCTAAAGGCAGACCACCAATGTAAAAGGGTAATTTGGCCCTATCAACTTATGGGCAAGGAACTGCGAGAACATTACTACTGAAGCTCTCGCGGGACAATAGTACTATTGAGGCGGCGCTCCGGCAGGGCCACCGGACCAACCCCGCCGAGTTCGCCGGAGGCCGGCGACCTCGCCGGTGACCTCCGGTCAGGCCGACGGTCATTCCGGCTGCGGCGGGGAAGGGCAACGGGAGGGGGGTGTCTATCAGGGCTGCAGGGAGTATCTCCCTTAGGATTATTTTGGCCATTCGCAGCCCGAGTAAACCAAACTTTGGCTATTTGCAGCCCAGATCATCGCGATCCAACGGTTGAGATTGAATTTGTGGTTGTATTTTGGCCTCAAGATGAGCATGAAAGTTTTACTTTATATAATATAGATATATATACACTTGTAAAAAGAAGTATCTTGAGGCCTATTGATTCAATCGCAGCCATCCAATAGGGACCTTTGATTAAATCTAGGCCATCAAATCTACTTTAATTTGAATCCCTAATTTTTGAGCTCTAAAATGTTTGGCGGGCAAAATTCCCGCACAAACCATGTGTTCTAAGCACACTTCTCCAGATACCATGGTTGAAACCCTCCTCGCCCACTAACTCCTCCCATGAAGAACCACCGACTCCATCTTCTGCTCGATCTCCGACAAAGCGCCGACGTACTCCTCTCCCACGCATCATCTCTGCAGGCAGCAGCAGGAACTCAAACCCTCCTCGCATACTCTGCCGCCTACAATCCAAGCCTTCTCATGATTCCTCTCGACATCGCCTGACGCCGACATATTTCGCAGCCTCATAAAATCAAAGCCTGGAGAAGTTTCGGCGAGTTACAAATTCGCAAGGGCTGGAATGTATTTTTACCGTTCATTACGTTGTTTCTACGGTGAGTTTCCCCCGTTGCGACATAGAGAAGATCTCTTCTTCAACTTTCTGATCTCAAGTGCGGGATCTTTTCTCTGATTCAATTTTGGTAGAACAGGTACTCTTCATTTTTTTCTTTATTTTGGACACCACAGCCTTGTTTTTCTTTATATGCATTCAAGGCGTTTGATCAAATGTTTCATAGAAGAATCTTTAGAATATTTTTGATGCCATTGACAGAAATGTATGAGTAAACCCAACTCTCTGTTGTCGCAAGTTCCACCGCCTCCACCTCCATCGCCGCCAACCCTGCCGCCTCCTCCAGGCTCATTATCATTCTTCAAGGTCGTGATTGGGGACTTTAATAAAGTATTGGTATGCATTCTCCCCCTATTGCATAGTTTTCTGTTATGTCCTTGAATTGTTTCATCTTCAATCGTCCTTTTCTTTCTATTATTGTGACATTATTTTAGGTTCTTCTTTGATTGTTTACAAGTCTATCAACAAGTCTATCATTTGTATGAAGCCTGAGAGATGTAAGAGGGAAACTCATTTTCGAGCAATGAAAATTATAGTGGTTCACAAGTCTATGGTCTTCATTTTAGGCTCTTCTTTGATTGTTGTTTTAATATCTACATTATCTATGTTTTTTATTTTATTTTTGATGCTTACTGATCTTAGTGAATTTTATGAAGCTATACTATTTGTTAAATATTGCATTTTAATTAATAGTCTCAAATTAACATGACGGAGTGCATTCTCCAATAATTATGTTATGCTTGGATGAATCATGTGCGCTTGAAAACAGCCGTGCATGTCGTAGCCCATGTCACAAATTAAACAGACATTTATTGTTGAAATTGGATGGGGTCAAAAAATGTTTAAGCTTAGATTAGGATCTTTCGATGCATGGTTTGGTTCTGAATCATGATTTTTTTTAATGGGTGCACATTTGTTGTTTGATTTTGTTGAGAATTGGGGTCATGTGTGTGTGGAGAAATGGAAACAAGTACTTTCAAGCCTCTAGATTTAATCGTGGTCATCCAAAAAGGACCATGCATTTAATCTTGGCCGTGTTGATTTGATAAGGCTTGGAACAAGATGTGTTTTGGTCTCTCATTATCTGTTCCTATTTAGAACTATTTACTTTTTTTTTCTATTTTTATCACTGTGATTGCTCTCTTCCTTCTTTGGTGGTTGGAGGTTTCTCCTATATTTTATTTTTTGCTACGAATCGGTGTTTGTCCATTTATTAGTTATTGATATAATTTACAATTTTTTGGTAGAAAAATTGGATTTCTATTAAATTGTATTCAGCTCAGAATTAGATTTTGGATTATTGGAATTTAGGCAGGATTGTTTTAGAAGGATTCTATGGTTCTTAGTAATATATTTTATGAAGTTTTTCCACATTTTGTTAATTTTTTTTGAAATTTTCTTTTCAAGAGGATTGCTTTGCACTTGCTTTCAGAGTTTTTTCTATTTTTTACACAATGGCACGATCTTCAATTTGTTCCAAATATAAACAATCATAATTGTTCTATATAATTTTTTAATTCCTTTGCTAACCATAAAAGTGTACAGGTTTCATTTGATCAAACATGCTTTAGTTTGAAGGTGGCTTATAGGACCCACCCATTTAAATTTAGTTTCTCAAATATATTTGACTAAGCATATGTTTAGTATTTTTCTGTAGACGTACACGGAAGTAAAAATGAAATTATGTAGACGTTATATTTTTCAATCCGTACTCATTGATTTGAACTCATTACAGGTTTTTTTGTTTGAACGGTCACGACTCCGTTTGGCATGGCGGTGGTGGTCGTGAATACGATGGTTATGAATTGACGCTTGAACTTGATCGATATGAACCGTCGTTTGAACTTGATTCGTGAACGCCCATATGCTGATCACCCACACATAATCTCAAATTTTTTTCATACTTCTCGATAATCAGCTGAAGAAAAAACTTCTCTTTACTGTGCAGGTAAGTCAAATATGCTGCCCTCACGAACATTCCTATCTCATCCCGTCTCCTACAGGTATTAAATCAAAAATTTACCTTCAAAGATTCCTCTGCAATATCTAGCCGTTGGAGCAACAAAAACACATTCATCTGCTTGGATGTGTCACAAAAAGCTGTAGGCAGAACGCTTTTGGCTTGGTATTTCTGCTTTGCTCGATGTTGGGGCTTCACAACCTCTGCCTATGCCCTCATGGTCACGACAAGGTCTCCCCTTCCTGATCTCTCCCTCCTCCTCAATTGAAACTCTATCGAAATATGAACAGCAACTTGATCTCTTTCTCAGATTGGGCAATTTCTAACTTTTTTTTTGTTTATCTTTTTTACTATTGAGATAGAACTTCAAGCCACTGGTGAGGTTTTCATTGATGAACTGATATTAATCTCCATGCTCCTCTCTTAGTGTATTAGGGTTTTAAATAGTTTCATCGCTACTAATGCAAGAGATATTATTAATTTTGAGCGAGTACATTTTTTGTTTCCTTAACTGCACCGTGAGTTAATTAGTTTCCTTAATTTTTAGTTTACTCTCTTTTAATTTGGCCCTACTCTTTAATATTTCATTGGTTCTTAACCTTATACTTTCCTTCCCCCTCCACTTTACGGATTTGGGATGACATGCATGTTCTGGATTAGTCAAACATTTTACTGAACACATATTTTCATCCATTACTTCTTACTGTACATTTTACTGAACACATCTTTTCTTTATTAGTCCTTAATCACGTTTAGTCAAACATGCATGTTCTGGTATTTCTCTTTTTTTATTATGATATTTACACTTCTTCTTTCCTATTGCATTCTCACTTTGATGCAAGCAGTATCTAGCAATACAATGCCAAACTGAGCCAATTTATGGCAGTCGTAACCGTTGCCGCACCATACATTATACTAAGGTGACGTTTATGTCCAAACTCACCGGGAGCAAAAATACAGTGCCAAACTGAGCCAATTTATAAATGATAGCTACCTTAGACAATCGCACGGTTTGAGTTTTGTTTAAGCTGTCTTCCATGTAATTGTGAGGTCATTTGCACTAATCATGAAAACTATGTATACGAGCAAGAACCGGAACACATCAAATGCCTCTTTTTTTGTTAACTCATTTTCACTCGGTGTGGTCTATGTTGGGTGCAGGATGAAATCATCAATTCCTTCAATGGTAGAGTTGAAAGCTTCATCACATGACCCCCCATCCAATAGTCTCACAAGGTATTATGAAATCCTTCCACATTCTTCTTTATGTTCATCTTGATTTCTCAATTTCACTAAATGCAGTCTACCTTGGGTGCAGGATTACTTAAGAGCGCCGGTATCAACACTCTACAATTAGGTATTGCACGGATGATCTAAGAGAGGTGGTATCAACACTCTACAAGGAGGTATTGCACATGACATCACCAATTCCTTCAATGTTTCTAACATATTAGTTTTAATCTTATCTAAATACTGAATATCAAATAGTTTGTTCTGAATGTCCATGACATATGAAAGAATTCTAATGTCAATTTTTGTATAAATCATGGCTTCGTTTGGGGGGACTTATTTACACCGGTCAAGCGGTTATGACCGCATGAATCGGACCTTAATTAAGGTCCGATTCATGCGGTCATAACCGCTTGACCGGTGTAAATAAGTCCCCCCAAACGAAGCCCATGTCTTAGAGCTTTTATTTTCTGTTTTCTTTCAAGTTATTTGTATTTGGTTGTATATAAATATTTGTCCATTTAGGGGCAAACCCCATATCATGTCTTTCCTTATAGTTTCTATCCAAGTCTTTTTTAGAAATAAATATGCAGCGAGTTTGCAAACTGCAATGAGTTTGCTCCGGATTTAGCAAACTGCAGCAGTGGGTTTACTGCAGCTGCAGAAAATTGCAGCTGCAGCAAACTGCAGCAGCGGGTTTGCTGCAGCTGCAGCAAACTGCAGCAGCGGGTTTGCTGCAGCTGCAGCAGCGGGTTTGCTGCAGCTGCAGCAGCGGGTTTGCTGCAGCTGCAGCAAACTGCAGCAGCGGGTTTGCTGCAGCTGCAGCAAACTGCAGCAGCGGGTTAGCTACAGCTACAGCAAACTGCAGCAGCGGGTTAGCTGCAGCTGCAGCAAACTGCAGCAGCGGGTTAGCTGCAGCTGCAGCAAACTGCAGCAGTGGGTTAGTTGCAGCTGCAGCAAAATACAGATGCGGGTTTGCTGCAACTGCAACAAACTCTTCGGTGTGAGTGTTGTGTGTGCAGTTGTGCTGAGTGTTGTGTGTGCATTTGTGTTGTTTGTGCAACTGTGAGTAATGTGTGTGGAGCTACGTTGAGTGTTGTGAAGTGCGTGTTATTTTTTGTCCAGTGAGTGTGTTGTGTATGTTGTGAACTGGCAGAAGATTGAGTGAGTAACGGAAAAAGAGTAACTACTATTTCATCAGACCTTCATGGGGTAATATAGCTCAGGAGAGAACAATGATAATTACTAGCATTCACTATTGGTACTTTTGTTGGTTAATTACTCCGGTTTTGTGCTGTATTCAGTATTATTTATTGAATAATGTTTTGCTTCATGTAGTATAGGAATTAATCACTTGATTTGCTTCATGTAGTTTGTTGCAACTGCTGCTATCATTGTTTTACTCAAATGAACTTGCATGTTTAGGGTTCTTCAACTGCTTATTCAGCTACCTTATTCAATGCTTATGTATTGTAATGATCAAATGAACTATTTTTGTATTAAATTTCATCTAAGTTTTAGTTTTAAACCTTTATGTCTTGTAAAGCTTACACATTTTCACATCACACCCATGAATCCTCTTTATATTATCTTTTTGCCCCCTTTAATAATTGCTCTCTTTTACTTCTAGGGAGTTGGAGCTTGGAGCGAAAAGTGACGGAAGAAGATGCATTAGTCAGAAAGTGTAGAAGTTGATGTGTTTTGTAAAACATCTTGATCTTATTGTTGTTATGTAATATTGTTTTGTTATAGATGAGATGACACTAGTACTCTATCTAGCTACTACAAGTATTTCAAATTTAATATTTGTAATGCGTTTTCTTTTTATTAATTTGGCATATTTTTTTCCTTCCCATAGATTCAAATTTTATATATGAAAAGTATATTAGTTCTTTAAACCTATAATGATTTCTATTTTTAAATATTTTAATTACAAATTATATATCAATGAATATAAAAAATTATTACATAATATAAAACTAAAATATCTTGATCTTATTGTGTTGAAGTAATGTTTGTCACAAATAAATTATTTGTAACGACAAACAAAAATTCGTTACAAGAACTTCTAGCGTCGAGCCTTAGGTAACGGTCGTCACATAAAGTAAATTCCGTTACAAAAACTTTGTGTAACGATATTAGTTACCTTTTGTAACGTTTTTAGTCCTTACTAAAAGTGTAATTTGTTGTAGTGGGTGCTCTCTTCCCTTGGCACGTGCTTGATGGAGAAAGTGCGGAACTACCCGATGACCCCCTTGACCTTCTCTACGTACCGCAAGAGGGTCAGGTCCTTTGCCTCAAACTCTCCCCTGACTTGGCATGCTACCACCATGGAGTCCGTCGAGACCTCCACATCTTGCACCCCCAGTTCCCGAGCTAACCGCAGGCCCGCTATCACCGCCTCGTACTCCGCTTGGTTGTTGGTAATCGGGAAGTGAATGTTCAAAGCTTGCTCGATCTTGGTCCCTTGGGGGCTCACCAAGAGGATTCCCCCTCCGTAGGAGTACCTTCCTGACGCACCATCCACCAACAGCTTCCATGCCACTGAGGGGGGAGATTCATGCTCCCCTACTTCGGTCGTGTAGTCTGCCATGAAGTCCGCCACCGCTTGGGACTTGATCGACGCCCTGGGTACGAAGGTAACATTGAACTCACTCAGCTCCACGGACCACTTTGCCAACCTTCCCGAGTGCTCCACCCCTTCCATGACTTTGCGAAGCGGGTGATCAGTCACTACCTTGATCGAATGTGCCTGAAAGTAAGGCCGGAGCCTCCGGGCCGCCACCACCAATGCGAAGGCCAACTTTTCTAGAATCGGGTACCGGAGCTCCGCCTTCTTCAGCACTCGGCTGACGTAGTAGATGTGGAACTGTTTTCTCCCTTCTTCCCGGATCAGAACTGAGCTTACTGCTTCGGACCCTACCCCTAGGTATAGGGATAGGTCCTCTACCGGTCTAGGCCCTTGGAGTAGAGGAGTTTGAGTGAGTTGTTCTTTCAAGGCCTGGAAAGCCTTCTCACACTCCGAGGTCCATTTGAATTTTTTGTTTCCCCTCAACACCTTGAAAAAGGGGGCACATTTGTCTCCCGCCTTGGAGAGGAACCTACTGAGTCCGGACAGCTTTCCAGTAAGGCTCTGAACCTCCTTCGAGTTCCTGGGTGATCCCAACTCCATTATCGCTTTGACTTTGTCCGGGTTTGGCTCCACCCCCGCCGGGGTGAGCAGGTGACCTAAGAATTTCCCTCGGCTAGCCCCGAAGACACACTTCGAGGGGTTGAGTTTCATCTTATACTTCCGCAAAGTCTTAAAGGTCTCTTCAAGGTCTCGGAGGTGGGATCCAAGATCCCGACTCTTTACCATGAGTTCATCGACGTTGACCTCCAAGTTTCTTCCCTTCTGTTCTCGGAAGACCCTGTCCATCATTCTCTGGTATGTGGCACCTGCATTCTTGAGCCTGAAGGGCATCATCTTATAACAATAACACGCATCCCCCATGATGAAGGAGACATCCTTGATGTCCGAGGGATGCATGCGAATCTGATGATAACCTGAAAAAGCATCTCGAAAAGACATTATAGGGAAACCGACGGCTGAGTCAACCAGCGTGTCGATTCTAGGCAGGGGGTAGCAATCCTTAGGGCATGATTTATTAAGCAAGAAAAAGTCGATACACATTCTCCACTTACCTCCCCCCTTCTTCACCATGACCACGTTAGAGACCCAGCCTGGATACTGGATCTCTGATACAAACCCTGCCAAAATGAGCTTACCCACCTCTTCTCGGATGGATCCTTCCAGCTTGTCTGCTATGGCCCTCCTCTTCTGACGGATGGGACGGGTGCCGGGGTCGAGATTGAGGCGGTGGCAAGCCACATCCGCATCGATCCCGGGCATCTCCACGGCGCTCCAAGCGAAGACATCCACGTTCTCCTGAACGCATGCTAGGATCTGCTTCTGCTCCTCCAGGCCGAGCTCTCCGCTGATCCTGACTTTCTCCACCACCCCGGCTCGGGTGGTGACTTCGAGCTCTACGACCTCCTCCGCGGCCTCCAACTGGGACTGTTCTCCCCAATCTCCTTCCTTCTCTTCGCCACTAGCGAGTGCTTCGACCTCCCTCTCCTTTCCTTCTTCTCCGACCACCATCAACTCTTCTGCCGCCCCTCCCTGGGCCTGATCCTCTACCTCTCCCTCCTTCTGACCTTCTCCTTCAAGCCCTGCCGGCTCACCCACCTCCTGGTCCCATCTCTCGGCCTCTCCCATCCAAGAGATGGTGTTGACCGCCGTTACGTAGCATTGCCTCGCTACCTTCGGATCTCCTCTTATTCGGACTTGGACTCCTCCGTCATTGAACTTAAGGCACTGGTGGAATGTGGAGGGGACACAGCGGAACACGCTGATGAGCGGCCTTCCGAAGATGGCGCTATAGCTGCTGGGAGCATCCACTATGACAAAGCGACAGTTCCTGGACTGCCCCCCAGGACCACATGGAGTCCTACTCCCCCTTCTACTTCTTTTCTCTCCCCGAAGAATCCGAACAACGGACCATTCGAGGCCAACACCCTTCACGGCTCCACCTCCATCCCATCAAACGCCTTTTTGAAAATGACATTGACCGAACTCCCGTTGTCCACCAGGATTCTGGAAACGGTGAAATTCTCGATCGCCGTCTGAATGACCAGCGCATCGCAGAATGGGTCCTCATAACTTGGCATGTCCTTCTGGGTGAAGGAAATCTTCTCTGTCGGGGGTGGGGCTAGGGATGTCGAAGCCACGCTACGTCGGTAGATAGTATGGAGGCTCGCCTTCCGGGTTGCCTCAATCCCTACCCCCCCCATAGATCACTCTGATCCCCCCTCGGAACCCCAAATCAGCTCGGTCCTCACACCTTTCCTCCTCCTCCTGAGGCCCAACCTCCTCAATCCTTACCGGTTGTTGTTGTCGCGGCACGGGCACTCAGGCCCTTTTTGTCTCTAGGAACTCTGGGCAAGTGGCCGTCGCGTGACCTTCCTCATCATGGAAGTCACAATACGGCAGCGTCACCTCTCCCGCCTCACCCTCCGCCATCCTATTCCTTCTTCTTCTTCCTGCTCCCGCTTCTTCTCTCGCCTCTTCTCTCCTTCCTCTTCCCCCTCTTCCCCGCCTGATTGCCATGGCTTGCTGAGGTGGAGGAGGCATCGGCCTCGGTCCCTGCCTCCATCCCAGCTGATGGGGTCTTCCTTGACCCCCATTGAAGTTACCCCTCCCCGGGGCGTAACCCCTTCCCTGGCCTTGCATTCCTCCGCCATGATACCTCCACTCCCCCTCCGGGGCCCTGGGCTCTTCCCTTCTCCTCACCTCTTGCTGCCTGACCTCCGACTCACTGAGCTTTGCTAGCCTCTTGGTGAGTTCCGGGTTGGCCTCTTCACTCTCGATCTCCTCCGCCACCCTCTCCATTAGCTCCACGTAGGAGATGTGGGCCTTCCTCTTCAGAGCCATTTTGAAGAAACTTTCCCTCAGCCCGACCGTGAAGGCGAGCTGGAGTGCAAACCCGGGCATCTCCTAAGTGAGCAACACTTCTTCTTGGAACCGGTCCGCATAGCGAGCCAACGACTCATTCGGCTCCTGCTTCACTTTGAAGAGCGACTCAGCGTCTTTCTTCCTCTTCTTTGAAGTTGAGAACCGCATCAGAAAACTTCGGCGCAAATCTTCAAAGGCGTAGATCGATCCTGTAGGGAGCTGATGGAACCAGTCCCTGGCCTTTTCTTTAAGGGTGACGGCGAAGAGCCGACACTTGAAAGCATCCGACATCAGCCTGATAGAGACTGAGTCCTCAAAAGACTGGAGATGTTGGACAGGGTCATCCCCGCCGTTGTAGTACACCCTGTCCCACTCTCCGAACCCTGCCGGGACAGGTGCAGAAAGTACCAACTCGCAGAAGGGACTTCCCCCTTCTGCCGCCCTTTCTCGCTCCACACGCCCCCCGAGCTCTCGCGCCGGACTCGGGCTCGCGGGAACTGCGCTCGCAAGAACGGTGTTCGCCTGGACCACTCCCACAGTCGCCACATCCTCCGGGCGCGCGCTCGCATGCGCCGCGCTCGCCGACGCAGAGCTCGCCGACACAGAGCTCACCGGCACAGAGATCGCCGGGCTGGCGAACAGCACTCGCCCCTCCAAGTCTTGAACTGAACTTCTGGCGATTTCCTTTCCGGCCCTTCCCCCGGGGCGTTCTCGCCAACCGCTGCTGGGGGAAGGGTCGCCTGAGGTGCTGCGGTCGCGAACTCACTCCGCAGCGCCGCGACCGTCAGCCCGAAAGTGTCAAGCACCTCCCTCCTGAAATCCGCGAACATCCTTGACGTCACCACCTGCGGTGACTCGCTGAACTCCTCGCCTTGATCCTCGCCTCCCGCCATATCTGCTCCTTGGAACTTTCTTGGACCAGCCACGCTCCACGCTCACCGCACCAAAATGTTGAAACCGATTTCTCGGCCTCTTGTGGAGCTCGGGGCCCTCACCGAAATGAGGGGCAGCTAGCCCTTACTGATCCCTCGGAGAAGGTAGACTGAAGACTAGGAAAATGACTAAGACCTTAGTCACAGCGAGGAGGTCCCTCCACTAACCCGGAAGATCGTTGAGCGCTTCCCCTCCAAAGCCAAAGCTGAGACTCGGGCACCTTGGAGAGCTCTGGAAATGCTAACCAAGGAGAGCCTAAGGAGAGAGAAGCTGAAGTGAACTCCCCTCCAAAGGTGCCCTTGAGGTCTTATTTATAGGTTTTCTGATCTGGCCTGCAAATAGCAGGATCCCGCCCTCTGATTTTACTATCCGCACCCCAAATGGGTCTGCTAACAGCCAAACTCCGCTGTTGGGAGAGGCTAAAGGCAGACCACCAAGGGTAAAAGGGTAATTTGGCCCTATCAACTTATGGGCAAGGAACTGCGAGAACATTACTGCTGAAGCTCTCGCGGGCCTTCTCGCGAGTCCTGCTCGCGATGCCTCTCCTAGGAGACCACCCTGCGAGGACCTCGCCGGCCAATTCTAGCGGTATTTGCCGAGGTCCGGTCTCGCGAGCCTTCCTGCGAGACCGCCTCTTAACTCCGTCGAGTTCAACACACCCTTCGTCGAGCGCAGAGCACTTCGTCGATCACAGATGAGCTCGACGAATGCAGAACGTTGAATTGTTCGCTGACTGCTGAGACGGGCGGTTCGCCGACCGCTGCTTCCCTACTGTAATTTGTCGAGCGCCGTCCGACGAATGCTGAGCTCCGTTCGACATTCGTCGAACGCTGAATTGAGCTCGCCGGACGCCGAGGCTCTAAACTTGCGAGCCTTCCTGTGAGATCGCCCATTGACTTTGCCGCGCACCGAACCCATTTCGCTGGAACTCTCTTTACTGAACGCAGGTCTCTTCTGCCAACGGCCTGCGAGGTATTGATTTGCCAGCTATCGCTCGACCCAGTCTTTCGGAGATATTTGCCGAGGTCTGGATCTCGCGACTTCTCTTGCGAGACCGCCCCTTTGGCTTTAATGAGCATAGAACACTTCGTCGACCTCTGATGATTTCGCCGAACAGGGTTGAGCTCGATGACCACAGGTGGGCTCGACGAACTCGGTAGAGTTCGTCGAACGTAGTACTCCTTTCGTCGAACTCAGGAAACTTCTTCAAATTGTCTGCGAGCGTTTATCTCGCCGTCGACCCTTCTCGCTCGCCTCTTAGCAAGCCCTCCAAGAGAGACTTCTCCAAGGTCCCTCTTGCGAGGTCTTTGGCCCCAAGGCCTCCCTCTCTTATTACTTCTTTCATCATGTTGCCCTCTTAAACCATGTCTCCTGGCCTGTCGAATATCGGGGTTGTACATTCTATATTTAAATTTCTCAATAAACAATTAAAATACCCATGAAAAACGATTCATGATTTGTGAAGGATCTATCTTAAATTTCATCTAAACCACATGAGATTAATTCTACTGATGTGTCTCAACATAAAACTACAATTTCCAAAGAATCACAATATTCTATATTTAAATTTCTCAATAAACAATTAAAATACCCATGGGAAACAATTCATGATTTGTGAAGGATCTATCTTAAATTTTCATCTAAACCACATGAGATTAATTCTACTGATGTGTCTCAACATAAAACTACAATTTCCAGAGAATCACAATATTCTATATTTAAATTTCTCAATAAACAATTAAAATACCTATGGGAGACAATTCATGATTTGTGAAGGATCTATCTTAAATTTTCATCTAAATCACATGAGATTAATTCTACTGATGTGTCTCAACATAAAACTACAATTTCCAGAGAATCACAATATTCTATATTTAAATTTCTCAATAAACAATTAAAATACCTATGGGAGACAATTCATGATTTGTGAAGGATCTATCTTAAATTTTCATCTAAACCACATGAGATTAATTGTACTGATGTGCCTCAACATAAAACTACATTTTACAGAGAATCGCAATTTTAGGAACTATTTTACCCTATTTTCAGAATTAATTAAAAACAAGGGTTTTCACTTTGTGAAGTGACTGCTGTATAAAATCATCAACATGATTTGAATTAATTTCTAGAGATCCATAACCTGAAAATATCACTATATCCAGAGATTTGGACTTTTTCAAACTATTTTACCCCATTAAATTAATTAACTACAAAAAGTGGGTTTTCTTTAATAAAATGATATCTACTGCAAAAGCTCTTCTCAAAATTCTGGGAAAATTTACAGAGCTATAAGATCACCTAGGGAATCTACTGGAATAATTTCATAATTTTCCCATGGCATATGAGACATGAACATCATACTTGAATAAATTTGACCTAACCAATTAAATCAATGTCAGAGAAACATATGTGATCAATAATTCCAACAACAATTTCTAAACATGTCTTTCAAGTCAAGGACACATTTCCCAAAGTTTTGGGTTTATCCCTGAGGTTTTGATTCAAATCATTTCATTTATTTAAAAGTGTGACAATTCTTGTTTAATTCAAAACTTTAGGAAAATAATTTCCAAAAATTATGAAACTCATATCTATAGAGTATATCCTCATGACATACAAAACCCAAGGATTTAGAGGTATGCAAGGTGGTTTCCTCCTTCAATTTCATCAAAAACTTCAAAAAACCCAAAATGACTATTGGCACCCCAATTTCTCTCTTAAGTCCCAGAACTTCAATTTGAAGCTCAGAGAAATCCACTCATGCACATGTAATGAAATTTTAACCATAGCCCATACATGACCTAAAGAAGCCCTCACCAAAATTTGGGGTCAACTTGAGGTGTCTAGCTCCCTAAATCACATTAACTTGATAAATCAAATAATGGACAAAACTATAGGAAATTCCTCACCTAAAAATCTGATATTTTTACACAAGGTAGTCCTAATGGATATACATACATGGTCCAAATTTCAGCTTCATTGGAGTTGCCATTTAAGAAATATTATAATTTTATTTTCTGATCTACTCTAAGACCAGTCCCACCAAAAATGATGCTGAGGGAGCTACAATGATCCTATTGACATGAAATTAGTGGCAAATTAAAGATAAGACCAAGCCCTACAATTTTATGTTGCTCACTTTTTTTGATTCTGGGCCTAAGCGGCCTAAATATTTAATTGAAGAGGACTGAAGTATAAAGGCAGAATTGATATTTATATTAACATTATAATAAATAAATAAAACATGCGCACTGTTCATCTTCTTCCTAAGCCCGAAAACCACTATTGCAGGGCTGTTTTCAACTTCACTTTCCCGGCCACTCCACCTCCACGGCCGGCCATCACCACCACCACCTCCGTTGAGGTGGCGGCCATCGATTATCGGCGAGATGCCGCCCGGAAACCACCTCTCCGGCGATCCCGAGCAAGGTAAAAAGCTCTAAAAATACTCCCTCATCTCCCATGGATTCAAGCCCTATTGAGCTCGAAATCTCTCCTATTTGATCTAGATACTAGCACAAGGGAAGGGGGAGAGGAAAACATGCCTTATTGAGCTTGAGGTTGAGGGAATCCCGGCTTGCCATGGCCGGCCACCTCCATTAGAGCTCCTTGCCGATTTTGCTCCTCTCCACCAAATCCACCAATATCAGGGTTGATTCCAGCTCTCTTCCACCTTTTGAAGCTGATGGAGCCATTATATTCGAGGGGGGAGGTCTCTTTGTGGTATTTCCATTAAGGGGGAGCTCGGCTTCTACTTTGGATGCTCCTCCTTGCTGCCATGTGGCCTATATTTTGCATGGTTTCTGCTGGAAAATAATGTGGCAGCTGAAAGGAGCCATGGAGGAAGAGAAATTGGAGGCCATGTGGAAGCCATTCCACAAATTCATGGTTCTCTCTCTTCAATATTGGGGATTTCTCCAAGGTGCCCTTATGCATGTCATTTATTTTGAATTTCAGGGGTCAAGGGATGTAATTAGGCTATTGGGCTGCAGGATGGGCCTTGAATCAAGGCCTTGGCCCATTGGAATAGGCTTGGGCTTCCATTTCTCCTCTTTTGGCTTAGGTTTGACCATGGTTGACTTTGGGGTTGACCTAGTCAAAGTGGTGGGTTGACTGGTCTCATATGATGGTCTTGAGTCCCTTGACACCACCCAATGTTGATTGGGTCATGGTGATGCCCCAATTGGGTCAATTTAGCCAATATGTGTGATTTTGACCAAAATTATGGGAAAGTTGACTTGGTCAAATTGGACCAATTGTTGACCTCTCGATGGGGCTTTTGGGTCCCCTATGATATTATAAGATTAGGGGTGAAGTCAATTTCATGTTTTGGGGGTCAATTGGACCTATTGGTGAAGGTTTGACCTATGTTGACCTCAAGGGTACTTTGGTCAATTTGGGCCAATTGGTGACCCTATGATGGGGCTTTTGGGTCACTCGAGTCTCTCTTAGGGTTAGGATCCTATTGGTAAGTTCAATTTGGTCACATGAAGTCCTATTGACCTCATTTAAGAAGGTTTGACCTATTTGGAGACAAGGTTGACTTGTCCATTTTGATCACTTGGGTTGACACCACTGTGTCCTAAATGACCCAAGGGACTCCCTAAGGTGTTTTAGGAAGAGTTGGTGGGGTCGATTTGTCATTTTGAAACTTTAATATCAAGCCCTAAGCCTTGGGCTCAATTTGTCTATTTGCACACTAAGGTGTTTTTCACCTTGGTTCTTAGGACAATTTTTGGTCTCTCAGAGTAATGTCATGACATTGTCATGACAAGGTGCATCTTAGGGGTCTAGTAGTTCTGGGGATGTTACATGAACGCCACGGATCCGATGGCTAGAATAATAGAGAGAACTGAACTATCTACAAATACGACTCGAGTGCTGGAGCAGGGAGGTCCCGCCACCTACCCGAAAGTCGAAAAGAACTTTTCCTCCAAAACCAAAGGGGTAAGCTAGGTACGAGGAAGACACGAACTTGGCGAGTAAGAAGCTTAGGGAGGGGGGCAACGTGCCATCTCTAGCACTCATAGGGTTCTATTTATAGACAAATCAAATGTGAGGTATTGTTCTGCAAACAGTCATCTTCTGGCGAGATGGTATGTGAATAGTCACCTTCTGGCGAGATGGTCTGCAAATAGTTGCCTTCTGGCGAGATCTGCGGATAGCCGCTTGGTGAGGTTTGTGAATAGCCGCCTGTCGAGGTTTGTGAATAGCCGCCTAGCGAGGTCTGCGAAGTTGTTTTCTTTAGGCAATTCTGATTTCGACGAATTACGGGTTATACATGAGAGGGAGTTGCTTGAAGCATCCGAAGGCACATCAAAGTGGAATGGACTCTCCATTGCCCCTAGGCGGGTATATATAGGCAAACCCTAGGAGTGTCTATGGGTATCGGGTATCCGTGTACTCAATCGACCCGTTAAGCCTCCGAACTATATTATTTGTCCAAATATACATTAACAATCTCCTCATATATTTGTGACAAATAACATATACGTTTCGAAGTGCAGAAAGTAGTAAATATCATAAAGGGAGTTTTCGACTTAACATAAAAACATAAGAGTTAGCACATTAAATAACAGTAGGATTATTTTTCACAGTAAAATAAAACATCCAGAATAAAAGTGCTACTCAGTAATATAATATAAGTCTGAAAACAAAATGACAAGGATACAACATATGACAATTCTACTCGTCTAGTAGATCATCAGCATCCATGTCAAAAACTACTTTCTCTCCTCCATCTCCACCAGTGCCTGCAAAGAATTTCATGAGTTAGACTCTATGAATTCATGAACATATGCAGTAACGTAGAAAGTGAACTAGCTCTTACCAAGTGAGCTTAGAACATGTAGCATTGGTGAAGTAACACTGTCAGCATCTCTATCTGGTCTAGCAGGAACCAATCTAGTGTTGATTTTTGTAAATCAACTGTTGTTATCTTATTCATTAGTGATCATTATGTACCTCATCATCAAATGTGGAATGATTTGGCACAACAATGCTTACAACATTATCAGGTGTGAAATAATGTGCTATGATAATTAATGTTAGATTAACCGACTACAACGACTTTCTATTCCCAGTTGAATAATTTTCGAATCAACTTACAATGAGAAAGATGCTTAGTTATCAAATGTGGAATAATAGACATCTAACTATCTTGGGTTTTCATCAAGAAATTATTTGGGGTTTTCAGTCTGTTATTAGATGCTTGAATGTTGCGACTATATAGGTTCTCACTATGAAAACATAAACAACGGAGAGAAGTTTCATATTTCTATGAACTTTAGTCCCATCTCTCCCGATGTTTTTTATTGTGAGAGCTCTACTCAGGCCTTTGGTCAAGGCGTTTGCAACATTGTCTTTCGATCTCACATCAATCAGAGTCATAATCCATTGACTTGTGAGTGAGGTCAACCAGAATTGTTTCAGCCGTAGTTGCCTTTTTTTGCCATTGAATAAAGTGTTCGTAGCAATCATTTTAGTAGCCTGATTGTCGCAGTAAACTGTAACATAACTCATTTTCAGGCTCGTTAGTGGAATGTCCATCCCCAAATCTCTTAGCCACTCTACTTCTTCTCCTACTGTAGCTAGAGCGTAGAGTTCAGATTCCATAGAAGAGAGAGCAATACAGGATTGCCTCTTGGACTTCTAGGCTACAGTTGCTCCTCCTAGTGTGAACACGAACCCCCTAGTGGACTTGCTGTCATTTAATTCCGAGCACCATGATGCGTCAGAATATCCTTCAAGAACTAAAAGATGTCCAGAGTAGAATAAAGCATACTTTTGGGTGCACTTTAAGTACCTCATTAGCCTATCTAAGGCATTCCAGTGGTCTTGGCCAGGATTACTAGTGAATCTGCATAACATGCCGACCGTAAAGGCTATGCCAGGTCTAATGCAGACCATGACATACATGAGACTACGAAGCAGTTTAGAGTAATCTAATTGTCTAACCATAGCTCGTTCATTGGGCTTTAGGCAGTTAGTGCAGTCGTATGGAGTCTCAAATGCTCTACTATCACTGTATTCCCACGTGTCCAACATGGACTTTATGTAGTGGCTTTGACTTAGGGAGATGTCATTCTTCCCAAAGCTCACTTGCATGCCTAATATAGTGTTAGCTACACCTAGGTCTTTAATGCTAAATTCTTTTATTATGTCTGACTTAACGTCATCCACTTCAGATTGATCAGATCCTAGAATGAGCATATCATCTACATATAAGCATATTATGGTGACTTTATCTGTTCTATTGTGTATGTAAAGACATTTATCCGAGAGACTCGACATGAATCCCATGTTCTTTACACTATAGTCAAATTTCTCATGCCATAATTTAGGTGCTTGTTTTAGTCCGTATAAAGATTTTAGTAATTTACAGACCTTTGCTTCATGACCGTCTATAATGAAACTTTCAGGTTGGCTCATGTAGATCTCTTCGATCAGATCTTCGTTCAAGAACGCAGTCTTAACATCCATTTGATGAACAATATAGTTCTCAATAGATGCAATAGCAAGGAGGACCCTAATGGTTGCTAAGTGACACACGGGTGAGTAGACATCAAAGTAATCTACTCTGCTAACTTGTGTGAAACCTTTAGCCACCAGGCGTGCTTTATACTTAGCTACGCTACCATTAGGATTCAGTTTCTTTTTTAGAATCCACTTACACCCTACGGTTTTTGCCCATTTTGGCTTATCAACCAACGTCCATGTGTTATTCTGAAGTAGAGAATTCATCTCTTCATCAATAGCTTCTTTCCAGAGTAGGGAATACCTGGATCTCATCGCTTCCTTATAGGTGGATGGATCAGCCTCAACGTGGCAAGTGACAAAGTCACCACCGAAGTTTTTGGGAATTCACTCTCTTACAAAAGTTCTCCTAGACTCTAGGCCAGAGTTGTCTACAGGAACGGAATATGAAGTGCTCGGTACTGATCCAGGATCTGTTTCAGTAATAGTTACTTGCATACCTGGGAGAGACAGGTTCTTATCCTTGAGGAACTTATCTTCAAAGAACACTGCATCCCTAGATTCTATAACGACATTATTAGAAATATCTAGGAATCTATCTGCAGCACTATCCTCAGCACAACATAGGTAGACACATGTATTGGTCCTAGATCCAATCTTAGACCGTCTAGGGTCAGGAACTCTGACAGAGGCTATACATCCCCAAGTCTTAAGTCTAGTAAAAGATGGGGGTCTTTTAAACCAAAGCTCGTAGGGTGTAACCTCTAACTTAGCATGAGGAATTTTATTTAAAATGTGATTTGCAGTTAAGACTGCTTCTCCGCAATAAGCAGAAGACATGCCTGCAGTCAAGAGCATAGAGTTTAACATTTCTGTTAACGTTCGATTTTTACGCTCAGCTATGCCGTTAGACTGGGGTGAGTAAGGAGCAGTGGTTTCTGCAATGATTCCATGTTGGGCAAGGAAACATTTGAACTCACTGGACATATATTCTCCTCCTCGATCACTTCTAAACCTCTTGTGTTGGGAATTGTGTCCACAATTACCTTGATTTGAAGAAGTCCCCTTTAAACTAAGTTGAATTGAGTTTGTATTTGATATTGCTTTCTAGTATGGTGCTTGCAGGTTTTCAAATGTGTAAGTACAAACCAATGTCAGGTTTCAATGGGTCACCAAACATAGGCCCATGCAATGTAATTCCTCATTGTATGGTCCACGGTGTTGACTCATTTGAAATCTCTCTATTGGGATGTACTTTTGATTCAAACACTAAGGAAAAGCTAGGAGGAAGCTGATGCAGTTGGTTGGGCTGAAGAAAAGAATTTTTCTAAGTTTTTTGTTTTCGAGTATACAAGTCTCTTCCTCGAAAGGTTAACTTGATTTCTCGAGAACTCTCTTAAATGTCTCGAGAAGTTCAAGTCTTTTCTCGAGAGCTCTGTTTCAGTTCTCGAGAACTTCTTTCTATATCTCGAAAAATTCTTTTGACCTTCTCTTATCTCCAAGACTTTCTGTTCTAAGTCTTTTTCTCGGAAACTCCTTCTCTCGGAAAATCAATCTCTCGAGAAGTCACCTTTTCTCGAGGAATGATTATTTCTCGAGAAGTCTCTCTGCTATTTCAGAAATCTCTTTTCTCGGTTGTTCCAGATCATTTCTCGAGAAGAGTCATTTATCTCGAGAAGTGCTATGTTTGTCTGAATTTCATTTCTCGAGATGTCATCTTCTATTTCTCGAGAAATCGGTTTTATTCTGATTTTTCCGTTAACTATTCTGACGGGTCGCTGTTTCCGTTTGACGACTTGGTTCGATTATTTTAAGGTTGTTCTTGTCTTTTCATGGGCGTTTAACCTCTTCCTATATAAGGCCCTGCTCCTATTGATTAAAAAACAACTCCTCATCTTTCTAATCGCGATCAAACCTAATCGTCGCTTCAAGAATCGCGATATTGCCGTGCCGCCTCCTGCAAGTGTCGGAGATCAATTTTGGTGTTCGTAATCGTTCATCTCCGACTAAGTTGAAGGATCGATTGATCAATATCTCCTCGTCAACAAGTTCTATTGGATCATACGATCAAAGAAAGGTCAGATCTGATATCTTTTCGTTCTTCCTCAATTTTCTCAAGGCAAGGTTCTTCAAATATCAAGAAGGAAGAAGGTTTCATGGAAGTCAATCAGATCTGAAGTTTTGTTGTTATTTTGTATCATTATCTTGTTATTTTGAATAGTAGGAGAAGGCTTTCTCCGAGTTGTAGGAGAGTTTGTTCTCCGAGGTGTAAGAGAGGTTTTCTCTCCAAGATTGTAGGAGATTTGTCTCCGAGATTGTAGGAGTTTTGACTCCGAGGTTGTAGGGTCTTTCTTGATCCGAGATTTAGTGAAGTAGTCAAGTCTAGCTGTGGTGCTAGATTGGCGAGGCCGGCAAGTGGAGTACCCAAGAACGGGGAACCACTATAAATCTTTGTGCCATCTGTGTTTATGATTTGCATGCTGTGTGTTTATTTCGTTACAGTAATTTTTATTCTGCAAAAGACGCAGTTATCACCTATTCACCCCCCTCTAGGTGATTTAGGTTAGCAACTAGATACTTCAATTGGTATCAGAGGGTCGCTGTTCGTATCTAGGTTAACACCTTGAACAGGATCTATCCATTCTAGTTGCCTGCAAATCATGGAAAAGTGCAAGGAATCGTCTTCGTTGAAATTGCCAATATGCAGTAAGGCTAATTTTCCTATGTGGAAAGAAAGAGTCAGATTTTATATGGAAGCCGCAGACCCGAGAATCTTCCAAGTCGTGGAAGAAGGACCTCATGTGCCAATGACTGCCTCAACAATCAATCCCACAGTTCAAGTGCCAAAGAAAATGATGGATTTAACAAAGGATGAGATCGCTCTCGTTGCTTTAGACAAAAAGGCAAAGAACATAATTGCAAGTGCAGTGGATGATTCGATGTTGCAAAACTTGATTCACTGTAATTCTGCCAAAGAAATGTGGACATCTTTGATAGTTCTTATGGAAGGTACTGAAGAAGTAAGAGATGATAGAAGATCTCTTTTGAATCAAGAGTACGAGGCTTTCAAGCAGAATAAAAAGGAGTGCATTGCCGATGCCTATGAAAGATTCTTCAAAATTGTAAACGGCCTAAGAAACTATGGTCGGGAATTCTCAAATGGTGAACTGAATGACAAATTCCTGCGTTCCCTAACGAAAGATTGGGATAGCAAGATTGTTGCAAACAGAGAATTTGGGAAGTTACCAAATCTAGACCCTCAGAATCTGTTTGGGAAACTATTATCCCACGAGCTACAAATGAACATTCGGAAAACAGAAGAAGATGGGAATAGAGCTTCAAGCAAGGAAAGAACCTTGGCTATGAAGGCTGAGAGTTCTAGAAAAGGCAGAACCTTGTCTCCAATCAGAATACAAGAATCTACTGATGAAGAAGAATCTAAGGCCGCCTCCTCCAGCTCAGAAATGTCTGATGGGGAATTCTCTCTTATCTCCCGTCAGTTTAAGAAACTGCTAAACAAAAGAAGACACATGAAGAATAAGTTTTCCTCTGAAAATAGACATTCTCGACGTGATGGTGATCATCACAAAAAGAGTTCTAGTAATCATGACAGGTATAAATCTAAAACTGGTAAACATATTTCTTCTGACATAGTTTGCTATTGCTGCAATATGCCAGGGCACATGATTGCTGAATGCCCTTATAAAAAGAAAGAGGGTGGAAGAAAAGAAGAAAAGAAATCCACCCATGGGAAAAGGAAGACTGAAAAGAGTCTAGTCACTAAAAAGAACAAAACTTTAAGCGACAGTGACTCGGAGAAATCAAGTAGTGAAGAAGAAGCCTACTTCGGGCTAATGGCTATGACTGATGAAGAAGAAGAACCTCCATATACTGGGAAGGTAAATTCTCACATCGCCTTATCTGATTCTGATCAAGCTCCAGATGAGCAAAAGGATTATCTCTCAGATGATGATTCTGACCTCATGACCCAATACACTGAAATGCTTAAAAGTTTTGACAAATGCCGAAAGGTAGTCAAAATACAGGCCAAGGAGATCATGTCTCTCAAAGAAGTGGAATCTAATTTGAGAAAGGAAGTTGAACAACTTTCTTCCTTCAAAGAGGAAAACCAAGTCTTGAAAGACAAGATCAAAAGTTCAGATGAGCTCCTTGATCGGAGAGAGAACTCCATCAAAGTTTTGGAAGAACAGCTAGCCGCTGAGAAGAAGCTAGTTGAAAAGTTTTCACAACCGAAAACCATTCTTCCAATCATTGATAGATTCTCCGCTAAAGCAAGTGGAATAGGTCATGTGGCTGGACCTAGTGATTCTTCTAAGGGCATCCATGCCAAGAAGAATAATAAGGTTGCTATGAAAGCCACCGCCAAAGAGAAAAGGGAAAGCCCATCAAGATCAAGTGGCATTTAGGAAAGTTATCTTTCCCACAAATGCTTATGATCTGGAAAGCTCCTATGGTCATTTGACAAGACCAGTTAACCATGGACCTATCATTGACTACAAGGGGTGGACTCGTCCTAGAAACTTTGGCTCAAGTGCATTCAAAGCACCTTATGAAGAGATCAATCTGAAAGATTATGGTCCTTATGTTCATGGTCCAAGTGCTAAGAGAGCACCAATAGTGAAAACTGTTGCACCTAAGCCTAAGGAGACATTCACACCTTGTGTGTGTTGTACCCATGAAGCATCCTCTTCCAAGAGTAATGCTCCTGCCAAAGCTATCATTCAAAAAGTAAAGCAGGAAAACACAAAACTAAGGTACAACCGATTTAACTGTTGGTGTTGCGGCAAAATAGGTCACTTTGCCGTAGATTGTTGGTTCAATTCTACATATTCCAAGAGACCACAACTTAACAATGCAAGAAAGACCGCTCGCAATGTTAATGCTCTTCGTGGTGCTCAACTAACAAGGAACCAAGGACCCAAATTAGTTTGGACTCCTAAGGCAAAATAATTTGTTTTTGCAGGAATGTCCAAAGGCCAACAAAAATCCTATCTGGTATTTGGACAGTGGATGCTCTCGGCATATGACCGGGACGAGAAGCCTTTTACAAAACTTCATTCCAGTTGTAAACGGACCAAAAGTTATTTTTGGCGGATCCGACAGAGGAATTACAAAAGGCTACGGTATGATATCTAATGGTAATGTATCCTTTTCGGATGTTGCTTATGTGGAAGGATTAGAACATAATCTGATAAGCATAAGTCAGCTTTGTGATAAAGGGTACATAGTTGATTTTCGTAAAGACAAGTGTTTGATAAAGTCGGCAGAAAATTCCGAAACGATTTTATCAGGCACTCGTTATAGAAATATTTTCTGTTTAAATTTTATTTGTTTATCATCTTCTACTCCGGTGTGTCTTTTAGCAAAAGACAGTGCATCTCTTGCTGAACAATGGCATAAGAGATTAACACATATAAATTTCAAAACAATAAACAAATTGTTTTCTCAAAACTTAGTGCGTGATGCGCCAAAAGTTAAGTGCATTAAAGATAGACCATGTCATGCATGTGTAAAAGGCAAGCAAACGCGTGCTACCTTTAAGAGCATAATTGGCAAAGATTCAAGTAGATGCTTATATCTACTTCATATGGACTTGTTTGGTCCTTTGCAAATTAGAAGTTTAGGAGGTAAATCTTATACACTAGTTATTGTAGATGATTACTCACGTTTTGCATGAGTATTCTTTCTAAAACACAAGTCAGATACGTTTGACATTTTCACTAACTTCGTCAAGCAAATTCAGAATGAATTCAATTGTTCGGTGGTCAAAATCAGAAGTGATCATGGAACATAATTTGAATCTGGAGCGATGACAAATTTCTGTGAAAGTCTTGGTATCTTTCATGAGTTTTCCTTTCCTCGAACTCCACAACAAAATGGAGTAGCTGAGAGAAGGAATAGAACACTCATTGAGGCTTGCAGAACTATGTTGAGTGACACTTCACTTCCCAAATATCTTTGGGCTGAAGCCGTCAACACTGCTTGCCACGTGCAAAACAGAGCACTCATAAACAAAAACCATGAAAAGACTCCCTATGAGCTTTTAAAAGGCAAGAGACCAACCATCTCTTATTTTAGAATCTTTGGTAGTAAATGCTTTGTACTTAATAATGGAAAGCATTACAAAACCAAGTTTAGTGAAAAGAGCTTTGAAGGTATTTTCGTAGGCTATAGTATCCATAGTAGAGCCTACAGAGTTCTTAATAAGAAAACCCGGATTGTAGAGGAATCTATAAATGTAGTATTTGATGAAACGAGCATGCTAAATAGCAGCTCCTCTAGTACTTCTGTTGAAGAGACAGGTTCAAGACTCCAAGAATTGGATTTGGAGAAGCCAGTTGAAGAAGATGTACAGACCTTCGTCAAGATTCCTCTCCCAACCTCAACTGAAGAAGAAAATCTTGATGAAGAACAAATCCAAGTGGAAGAAGACATTCCAGTTATAGAAGAAGCCCCTGATGCACCCTTCAATGCTAGGAATCTTGGACTCAGACAATTGAGAGATCACCCTATTGATCAAATCATAGGAGATCCTCATGAAGGAATAAGAACGAGAAGAGGTACTACCAATGAAAATTTGTACCTAAGCTTTCTCTCGCAGGTTGAACCAAAGAAATTCCAAGAGGCAAATGAAGATCCTCATTGGATAATTGCAATGGAAGAAGAACTTAATCAATTCAAGCGTTGCAAGGTGTGGACACTTGTTCCAAAACCCAAGGACAAGAACATTATTGGAACAAAGTGGGTCTACAGAAACAAGTTGGATGAAGATGGAACGATAATAAAGAACAAAGCCAGACTTGTAGCAAAAGGGTACAGACAAGAAGAAGGAATCGACTTCGATCAAACTTATGCTCCGGTAGCAAGACTCGAAGCGATCTGGCTATTTTTGGCATTTGCTGCATTCAAAGGTTTCACCGTATACCAAATGGACGTTAAGTCAGCTTTTCTTAACGGTAATATAAAAGAAGAAGTATACGTTGAACAACCTCCATGTTTTGTAGATTCTGAACTCCCTAATCATGTCTACTTACTGCAAAAAGCTTTATATGGTTTAAAACAAGCTCCTCGAGCTTGGTATGAGACATTGTCTAACTTTCTTCTTGAGAACAAGTTCACAAGAGGAAAGATAGATAAGACATTATTTCTTAGGGAAGTTAAAGGCATGATTTTGCTAGTGCAAATCTATGTCGATGACATTATTTTTGGATCTACTGATGACAACCTTTGCAAGAAGTTTTCAAAACTTATGCAAGGGAAGTTTGAAATGAGCAGTATGGGCGAGCTGAAATATTTCCTAGGACTTCAAGTGAAACAATCTGAAGATGGAATTTTCATCTCACAGACGAAGTTCACTAAATAGTTAATTAAGAAATTTGGAATGGAGAGTGCAACCTCTATGAGGACTCCAATGAGCTCAGCTATGTCTCTGGACAAGGATGAGAGAGGGAAACCTTTCGATGAAACCAAGTACAGAAGCATAATTGGTTCTTTGCTCTACCTTACTGCTAGTAGACCTGATATAATGTTTTCAACATGTGTATGTGCTAGATATCAGGTGAACTCTAAGGAATCTCATTATACCGCTGCAAAGCGAATTTTGAGATATCTTAAAGGTACGCCAAATCTTGGCTTATGGTACCCAAGGAGTAATGATAGCGAATCAATAGGTTTTTCAGATGCTGACTTTGCAGGTAGCAAAGATGACAGGAAAAGCACTTCCGGGACGTGTCAGTTCCTAGGAAGAAGACTAATTTCTTGGAGCAGCAAGAAACAGAATTGTGTAGCAATATCAACTGCTGAATCAGAGTATATCTCCACAGGCAGTTGTTGTGCACAATTGCTGTGGATAAAGAATCAGCTAGAAGATTACAACCTTAACTTCAAAGAAATTCCGATGTTTTGCGACTCCTCCAGTGCTATTGCTATTGCTAATAATCCAGTTTCGCACAACCGGACAAAGCATATCGAATTACGATATCATTTCATCCGGGAGCATGTAGAGAATAGGGACATCAACCTCAGTTATGTTCCAACGGATAAGCAAATAGCGGATATTTTCACAAAACCGCTGGATGAGACCAAGTTCTCTTTCTTCAAGACAGAACTGGGTATGCTAAATATGGAGTAAGAATCTAGTCAGAAATGAAGTCATGAAGAGAAGAAGAATTCAACTATACAGATGTTAAAGGAGGCAAATAAATTTCTAAGTCATAATAGATGAAGGCTTGAAGAAATGAAGAATTCAGAAAAATTTTCTAAGTCAGAATACCACTTCTCGAGAAATCAGGTAAGCTCTCGAGAAATACAATCAGATTCTCGAGATATCAGCTTAAACAGGCTAAAGAATACATTCTTCAAAGACTGAACTCTACTTCTCGAGAAATGGGAAATCCCTCGAGAAATCAGAAGAACTTCTCGAGAAGTCGGTCTGTCTTCTTAAATTTCTTAAAATTCCTTCTTCGAGCAGTCGAACCGCCAGGTACTTATTTTACTGTTATTTCTTTTAATAAAATCGAAAAACTATATATATCAGTCTCGAGGATGACTTAAAATCCACGCGAAAACCTTCCTCCCTCTCAAAACCCCTTCTCACTGTTCATCTCCCTCTTGCGACCTTCGTCACTCGCACGACAGCTCACGCGATTTCGTCCGTCAGTTCTCGCGATCTCGTCAAGCACAAGAGTAATCGCATTCACCTCTAGCAGTCGCAGCTCGATTCTACAAAGCATCAATGGCTCCTTGCCCTAGAGCCAAGATCGGCATTGGCTGTGAAGTCGAAATGTCTGGGTTAATTGCGATTTCAGACGATGTTCAGAATATGTTTTACTTGCTAGATGTCGCAGGGTTGTCATTCCTTCTTGAGCACCCTTGTAGAATTTTGTTCAATGAAGTGGAAGAACTATTTGTAAATGTCAAGGCTATCAAGGAAGGGAGGATGCTTGTCTCGTTTGTGGAAAATGTGAAGGTAAAGATTTCTCCTAAATCTTTAACCAAGTTCCTTAGACTTCCAGTAATTGATTCTGAGGATGAATTAGAAGATGTGGACTGGGACAGAGCAAAGGTATTCTGTGGTTTGGAAAAGGGTGGCCGTGCTATCAGAAGATAGAAAATGAACTTAGTTGGGAAATTACTTGTAGACATTGTGTCTAAGGTAATTCTGTGCAAGACAGGAAGCCAAGGCCATGCGTCTGAGGATATCTTCTGTTTGATCACCTCGATAGTCTGTGGAAAGAAGTGTGATTGGGCAAATCGACTCTTCTTGTCCATCAAAGCTAGTATCCTTGCTCCCAACTATGCAAGGATATTGTCTTTATTTCTGAATCAGCTGAACCCTCAAGTTTTTGTCATGTCTAAAGGAGCTGTGCTTCATCATTTGAAGAAGCTTAATGTTGTCACAATTCAGAGATGGGGTATCAGAATTGTGAAGTCAGGTCAGGAAAGTTCAAGTGGCCAGGGGGAGCCTCAACTTCATGCTGATGTGCTCTCAAGGGTTGTTCCCTCTCCAAGAAGGACTTCACCTCCAGCTCCTCCCTCTGATGCACACCCTCAAGATGATGTTGTTACACCTCCTCTTCCTCCAGTTGCTTCAGTTCCTCCAGGTGATGCCATTCTATCTCCTACTTCTTCTCCTGTTGATCCAGCCACTCAGGCAGATACTATTCCTTCTTCAAAGAGATTTTATACAAGAAGACCCCAGTCAAAATCCCCAAAATGTGCAGTTCCATCTCCTCCTCCTCCAGCAAGTTCCCCTCATCAAGAGGATGCAGTTCCTCCTCCTCCTTCTGAAGATGTTAACAAGGCAATTGATGATGTCCTCACTGATTTACAGCATCAAGATGGTGAAAGACTCAGCCCTAGTGGGCAAGGAGGTGGGTCTGGAGCAGATTTTGACTTCTGCAATGAAGAAAATGACATCTCTGTTCATGGTTCATCTCCTTCCCCTGCAAACATTGAGGGGGAGCAAGGCTTAATGGACACTGACAAGGATGCTCAACCAGAGCTAGTTGGTGATATTCATAATCAGCCTCAAGTATTTTCTCCTGTGAAGGTAAGTTCTGTCATTCTTGAAGAACTTCCTGAGGAACCTCAGCCTCCTCCTCCTCAGTATTCAGATGACTCTCTTCTGGGAAAGACTGAAAGATTAATTTTTCAGCAGAGTGCTAAGATAGATTATTCCTTCAGGGAAGTTCATGCCAGAATAACTGATGTTGAAAAGGACGTCAACAGAATGTTTGCTGAGCTTAAGTCAAGTTCTGATAAGCTCAGAGAAGAGATGATTCAGGGTGGAAAGGCAATGGAACACACCATTAAGGGTGTAGTTACTATTTTGGATGAAGTAGTTCAAGTTAGAAAGAAGTAGGCTGCTCAAGATGAAAAAGCTGAAGAGATTGCCTTCAAAATCATTGATGAAGTTGGTCAGTTTAAAGAATCTGTCATCCAAACCCTATCTGTAGAAGTCAGAAAGGGGGAGGATAAAGTGACAGAGCTTTTGGATTCTCAAGCTTATCATCTTCAAAAGGCAGTTGGTGATCAGCTTGAACAGTTAAATGACTGTGTTCAAAGGCAGATTGCAGATGTGAATTCTTACACTTTCAAAACTGCAGTATGGCTGCATCATGAGATCTTACCAGGAATAGACCTTGAAGATAATCAGCCTCCTTCTCAGTCTCCTTCTTAGTTTCCTTCTCAGTTTCCTTCTCAGTTTCCTCCTCAGTTTTCTCCAAGGCCAGGTGACCAGCTTCAACATGCTTCTGATCATTCAGAAGGTCCTTCTGCACAGAAGACTTCCAGGAAGAGGAAGTTTGGTGAGGGTCCCTCAGCTAGAAGATCCACTCCAGCATCTAGCTCTGCTGCTTCTGGCAAAGCTGTTATAGAAGAAGTACTTCCTGAGCTGTGGAGTCCAACTTCTAAGGTTATTATTCTTGACTCCCTCAAACTTGTTGAAGATGGTGGTGTGGCAGTGTCTGAGATTTACAGTGCAACTGAGTGGAAGAAATATGTGACTAGTTGTACAAAGAGAAGGATTCATTACAGGACCCATGGTAATAACAATCCATCAGCCCCAGAAGCTCCTCTTAAGTATCACCCAAAGCCTTATGCCTATTTCACTAGACAAGAGCAGAAGAAAAGAGACAATTTCTGAAGCAAGTTTTTTTTGAATCATCTTATTTTGATAACTCAGATTGTATGGATATTAAGTCATCCTTGAACAATATAAATCTTAATATAGTTTTTGATTTTATTGCTCATTTTGTTTCTCTTTTCTTTCTTTTATATGTTGTAGCATATCTGGTTTATCTTGTTACAATTCATCTTAGTCTTTAGGGTTCTGACTTCTACAAATAGGGGGAGATTATTGGGAATTGTGTCCACAATTACCTTGATTTGAAGAAGTCCCCATTAAACTAAGTTGAATTGAGTTTGTATTTGATATTGCTTTCTAGTATGGTGCTTGCAGGTTTTCAAATGTGTAAGTACAAACCAATATCAGGTTTCAATGGGTCACCAAACACAGGCCCATGCAATGTAATTCCTCATTGTATGGTCCACGGTGTTGACTCATTTGAAATCTCTCTATTGGGATGTACTTTTGATTCAAACACTAAGGAAAAGCTAGGAGGAAGCTGATGCAGTTGGTTGGGCTGAAGAAAAGAATTTTTCTAAGTATTTTTTTCGAGTATACAAGTCTCTTCCTCGAGAGGTTAACTTGATTTCTCGAGAACTCTCTTAAATGTCTCGAGAAGTTCAAGTCTTTTCTCGAGAGCTCTGTTTCAGTTCTCGAGAACTTCTTTCTATATCTCGAAAAATTCTTTTGACCTTCTCTTATCTCCAAGACTTTTTGTTCTAAGTCTTTTTCTCGGAAACTCCTTCTCTCGGAAAATCAATCTCTCGAGAAGTCACCTTTTCTCGAGAAGTCATTTCTCGAGAAGTCTCTCTGCTATTTCAGAAATCTCTTTTCTCGGTTGTTCCAGATCATTTCTCGAGAAGAGTCATTTATCTCGAGAAGTGCTATGTTTGTCTGAATTTCATTTCTCGAGATGTCATCTTCTATTTCTCGAGAAATCGGTTTTATTCTGATTTTTCCGTTAACTATTCTGACGGGTCGCTGTTTCCGTTTGACGACTTGGTTCGATTATTTTAAGGTTATTCTTGTCTTTTCATGGGCGTTTAACCTCTTCCTATATAAGGCCCTGCTTCTATTGATTAAAAAACAACTCCTCATCTTTCCAATCGCGATCAAACCTAATCGTCGCTTCAAGAATCGCGATATTGCCGTGCCGCCTCCTGCAAGTGTTGGAGATCAATTTTGGTGTTCGTAATCGTTCATCTCCGACTAAGTTGAAGGATCGATTGATCAATATCTCCTCGTCAACAAGTTCTATTGGATCATACGATCAAAGAAAGGTCAGATCTGATATCTTTTCGTTCTTCCTCAATTTTCTCAAGGCAAGGTTCTTCAAATATCAAGAAGGAAGAAGGTTTCATGGAAGTCAATCAGATCTGAAGTTTTGTTGTTATTTTGTATCATTATCTTGTTATTTTGAATAGTAGGAGAAGGCTTTCTCCGAGTTGTAGGAGAGTTTGTTCTCCGAGGTGTAAGAGAGGTTTTCTCTCCAAGATTGTAGGAGATTTGTCTCCGAGATTGTAGGAGTTTTGACTCCGAGGTTGTAGGGTCTTTCTTGATCCGAGATTTAGTGAAGTAGTCAAGTCTAGCTGTGGTGCTAGATTGGCGAGGCCGGCAAGTGGAGTACCCAAGAACGGGGAACCACTATAAATCTTTGTGCCATCTGTGTTTATGATTTGCATGCTGTGTGTTTATTTCGTTACAGTAATTTTTATTCCGCAAAAGACGCAGTTATCACCTATTCACCCCCCTCTAGGTGATTTAGGTTATCAACTAGATACTTCATCTTGATTTTCATGTCTAATTGGTTTTCTACCCTGGTTTTGAAAATACAAAATTTTTCAAACGCTTCGTTTTTAGTTTTAAGGAGTTAAATGTGACAAAACCTAGAACAATCCTCTATAAAGGTGATTAAATACTTCCTGCCTCCTCTAGTGACAAAACTTTTGAAGTCATATATGTCGGAATGCATCAGTTCTAAGGGTGTTGTGCTCCTAGTAACCGCACTAAAAGGTTTCCTAGTGATCTTAGTCTGAGCACACACTTCACATTTATCAGTTTTGTCTGTAGTGTCTAAAGCTATCTAGTGAGATCTAGCAATTTAGAACATTTTCCTATGGTTTACGTGTCCTAGTCTCTCATGTAAAGTCTTAGGGCTAACTAAGTTTGTTTGAACTTGTTGAACTATTTCGTTTGCTAGACTTAGTCTGAACATCCTATTTTGGACGTAGACATATCCAAAATAGTGTGAGTTAACTGATAGTGCATGTTACTCTACCGCTACAGAAATTAAAAGACATACCAGCATCACAAAGTAAGCTAATAGACACTAAGTTATCAGCTAATGAAGGAATGAATTTAACGTTCTTTAAGGTTAAAGTCTTGCCTGAGGATAGAAGCAAAGTTGCGTTCCTCACCTTCAGTACGTCAGATGTCTCACCGTTGGCAACGATCACCGATTCTCTTGCATCAGTGAGTCCTGTCATCAGAGTAGAGTTGTTGCACACGTGGCACGTTGCCCCTGAGTCAAGGTACCACTCAGTACTGGCCTTCTCGTTTCCAACCATGGCGACAAAGTTGGATGGCTCAGTGAGGCTAACCATATTAGCTTGGTTGCCTTCTTGTAGTGCTTTGCCCCTGTCCTTGCGAGGAAGCCTGCAGTCAGATGCACTGTGTCCCCACTTGTTGTAGTTAAAACATTTCCCCTTAAACTTTTTAATGTGTTTACTGGGGCCTGCAACCTGGGAGCTACTAGGGTTGGGTTTCAACTTTCTAGGGTTCAACACGCGCTTAGAGTTTGTTATCATGTTAGCAGCAGCCTTCTGCTTGCTAACAACTTCTAATGTGTGCTGAATCCAGTTCTCGTCTTCAATGCGTATAAAACACTTGAGTTCGTTTAAACCCACCTGCATCTTCTTGCGGTACATTTTAGTTTTGAAATTATACCACGTGGAAGACAACTTATACACAATTGTGTTAGCAACAAAGCTATCTGGCAACGAAATATTTTCACTATGCAAGGAATCTACTAAAACTTCAAAATCTGATACTTGAGGGAGAATGAATTTCTCCTCGTCGAAGGTGAAAAAGTGGAACTTGTCCACCAGGTGTGCCTTGGACAGATCCTCCTCTTGCCTGAAGTGTTCCTGCAGAGCGTCCCAGATCTCCTTAGCTGTCTTCATCTTCATATACGTCTTCGCGAGATTGGAGGACAGAGAGTTCAACAGGTAGTTGCGGCAGAAGCCTTCATCAGAAACCCACTGAGCTTCGTCATCAGTCCTAACGACCCCAGCACGATCAGACTGAACTGTGTAGAACACGTTCAGATACTTCATCCCGAACTGAGTATTCAACTTCCAGTCGTTGAACTCAGTTGTCGTGAACTTCTCCAGCTTGATCATCGGAACGGGGGACGAAAAGTTGTTCCCCTTCATCATTGTGTGCCTGACAGACGAGATCCGACCACAGGAGAGAGGAGACGGAACTCTGTCGCTAGCGCCGACGGTAGCTGGGGCGGTAGCGAGTTCAGCTGCTAGAGCCAGGCGCTAGCAGATAGCGCTGGCGGTAGCGCTTGGGGCTGCACTTCCGTAGGCGAGGAGACGGCGGCGGCGGGAGAGAGATCTTGACTGGGGCGCTAGCAGATAGCGCTGGCGGTAGCGCTTAGGGCTGCACTTCCGTGGGCGAGGAGACGATGGCGGTGGAAGAGAGATCTTGACTGGGAGGGATCCGAGGCGAAGACTTTCTTTGCAGCACACGTCGGCGACAGCGGCGGCGGCCTCTTGATCCGGTCGGATAGAGGCGGCGACAACAGGAGAAGCCGGCTAGAACTGGCAGCGGAGAACTCACGCGAGCGGGCTTCTCGGCAACAACGGCTAACGACGATCGACCGGCGACAGGAAAGAGGATCCCTGCAGAAACTTCGCACCGGAGCAGGACCGCCGAGAGACGCACGAGAATGAGAAACCGTCGAGCAGCGGAGAAACACGATTTCTTCTGTAGACGGGAGCGACGAAAGAGCGGCGTCGGAACCCTTCCTCGACAACATCGGCGAAACGCACAAGAGCGACGATCGGCAGTTCCTTGCGATCGATCGGCGGCTAGGGGCAGAGACAGATCCGCGATCTCCTTCGTCTGGACGTGCGGCGGCGAGGAGCAAAACTGCAGCGAACGGCGACGGGAGAGCCAGCGGCAGTTACGCGAACTTTTTTTTCTGCAGACGTGTGGCGACGGGAGACCTCCACTACGCGCGATCCGGACGGGAGCAATCCTAGGGCAAACTTCGAGATTGAGAGGGAGTTGCTCGAAGCATCCGGAGGCACATCAAAGTGGAATGAACTCTCCGTTGCCCCTAGGCGGATATATATAGGCAAACCCTAGGAGTGTCTATGGGTATCGGGTATCCGTGTACTCAATCGACCCGTTAAGCCTCCGAACTATATTATTTGTCCAAATATACATTAACAATACAATCATATATGCACTTTTCCTCTACTATACGTGCATCAGAATTTTCATTTTTTAGTTAGAAGCACACATGACCATATATGTAAGGAAGGAAAGAAGCTGTTTTTTTAATGAAGCACTCTTCTTCCAAAATATATAATTTAATTCTTTTATTATGTTTGTGTGTCCATTTCAGTGAGGTGAGAGATCCGACAGTACTACTAGGAGTTAAATTTCATATAAAATAACACTCCTTCTTTTCAAGAGTAATCATCATCTACTCCAATATGAGTATATGGTGTGCACATATATATTATTTTAGATCCAAGTAATATCAAAAAATCATATTCCTCAAAACTATACTTTGGTACTAAAATGGTTTATAAGAAGATCGAATAACCTCTAGCAAACCGTTCTGCTACATACTCAATGAAATTAAAACAAATTGTGATGAGCCATAACAAAGAAGAATCATTTATTAACATGACATCGCATGTTGGAATCTTATAGAAGCAAATGACAGTAATAATAAGCAAGATGAAGAACTATGTATAAATCAGAAGAATGGTGACTACTTGCTCGATAGCCACGTCGTCAAAGAGAGGGTATGCCGTCTTCAGAAGGCGAAGATAAATAGAATAATGTCAAGAATTGATTTGTTAATGACATGATTTATACAAAAAGATAAGAATTCATTTTAGGTAAACTTTCATTCATTATGCATTCTCATCGTCTTTAACTTGAACTTAGGCACCCCTTCATAGTCCGCGTTGAACTCCGAGAACTTGCCAAACACTTCCAACTCCTTCATAAAATACACATGTATATCTCGAGAAATGACACACAACATAATAGCATGTATTTGTTTCCAGAATAAATTGGAGTCGTGCAAGAATCCATCAAGTCACTATGAATGCACTCGAAAGGACCCTTGCATCTAGTAAGGGAGTTGTTAAATGGAAGTGATGTTCCTTTCCATATTGACAACTCTAATGCACATGTCCATTACCAAAAACCAGAAAGACCGTGGAAACTATTCACCAAGCTCTTTGACACCAGAACTCCCAACTTCTCCATACCAAATGGAGGCTCCATATTTCGTCCACATTTTAACATTCCAAAGAAACTTAAGCTCCTTATGACCAAATAGAACCTGGAACCGCACATCCACAGTAGTAATCACTGAAATTAAATTCTTCATCATCTTAGACACATGATAAACACTCTTCAACATGAGAGCATCACTGTCATTGTTGAGTATGAAATTATCTTCTTTCTCAACCACATGAATAGTATTGTTTGTCGTGACAATACCACCAATCCCTTTATATTTTTTGTAGAGAGGAGAACTACGAGCTGTCCCCACGAGGTGATGTTCGTGACACCCCAATATTTTCTTATGTTTTTCTTTTTCTTTTATTTCATTCTAAATTTGCTTTAAAAGTATGGTAAAATGGATTAAATGAAACTACATAAATATGACAAACTACACATGCATGCTTATGTCTTGCACTCTAATAACTATAGAGTTAATAAAATTTGGGTATATCATCACTTCTCTTAACTTAAATGATCATTTATATTTATAATATGTGATATTTCTAAGGCTAAGTAGTAATTAAACTCTTTCATTTAAGCCCATCAAAAATTTCAAAATGATATGATGCAAAAAAAGGTCAATTGAAAGGAAAAAATTGAAAACTTTCAAAGCAAAACATACAATCTTTACAAATGGCACCTTTCCCTTTTCCCTTGAACAAATAGACGATGAATATTGATTATTATCTTCCCAAGCAACCTAGAACCTTCATAAAGCCATAAAATCAGCTCAACTTCAGATTTCATTACTTTACAGGGGATTAAGAGGGGGGAATGAGTAACAACCTGACCCAAACATTAGAGGTATTATTTGCTTTGGTTTAACCCAACTTATATTAAGCTGACCCGCACAATTTATCTCTTTTCACAGGTGGCCTACAAGTACTTCGTAAGAGGTCACCAATCTCAAGATTACTCTCAACGAAGCACGCTTAATTATGAAATTTCCCAACATAACTCTACCAAATGCTCAAAAAGACACCTTTAATATTTAGTTTTCCGGGTTATTACTAAAACACGGTAACTTTTTCCCTCATTATGATATGAGATTCGGTTCATTCTACAATTGTATCCATCATCTATGGTAATCATCAATCACATGTATCCATCATCAATGATAATCCCTAACCACATGTATCATTCATCCATGATTTTCACAAATCACAGATATCCATTGGGATGTTACAATGTCCACATCTATAATCGAATGTTCAATTATCTTAAAAGTTGATCGAACACAATGCACTTACTAACATAGTCGTAGTCTCTTGACAATGAAGGAATTCTCCCAATCTTCCTTTTCACCGAACTTAATACATTTCTCCGCAACATTGCTCGAACTTCAAATTGACCCATTAATCTCTCTTGAAAAAGCTACTTTGTAACATCTAATGCACTTTGGTCCCTTTTAATTCCCTCGTTCTTGAAAAGAAAGAGGACGCAAAGTGACCATCGTCAATCTTTGAGGAAATAGAAGGTCCTTTACCAATTCCTATCTTTATGTCGTATGATTATTTCTTGCTAGATAAAAAAAATCACCATCCCATCAGATGTAGAGCAACCAACCATTTGACGTGTAAAGCTTTAGTTAGTAGCTCAATCTCGGATAAAGCGTTCTTGTTCACTAAAGAAATTTTGCTAATACACCTAAAACCCATTGTCGATGCGATTCTGTGATGCGGAGAATGCATGCGCAATGAAGATGACTTTTTCATGATGTGATGTCCTGGACCGTTGGATCATGGCAAGTCACATATGATATCAGAGTAAAGAAGCTACAGCTGCGTCCATACTTGGGCACGTCTCCATTACATGTATATATTATATATAAAATTACTCGAAGCAAAATATAAAATTAAACTTTAATTAATTTAACGCTGGTTACAACCTAGATATTGTGTTAAACAAATACACATGAACTGACTACGTGAAGCCTAACAAGATAACATTATATATTAATGATCCGAAACATGCAAATATATGCAGCGGCTAGAATCGTTATAAATGCGGCAAGGGCTGCATGATGTATAAACTGTTTAGTCATTTGTCAACGAACGCCATTTTTCACCAATAGCTTTTTCAACGAACGCCATTTTTCACCAATTGCTTTTTCAAGCATGGGGTGAAAACGCAAGATTAAGAATTAATTTTATCTTGCTAGAAATATTAATTTAATATAGTCCAAATATGTTAAGTAGGCATATTATTAAATATCGTCAATATCAATCCAATTTAACTGATCTAATTTTCAAGCATGGGGTGTAGATATTGGATGTCATTTTACGTTTATATAATGTGCTTAATCATCGCATTTGCTAAGCTTCACTATAAATAAGTTATGCTTCCGGGCTATATACAGGGGAACTCTCATTCAACCTTAACTTCTATCACTAGAAAGAGCAATAGAAGGAGTTATCTTTTTCACCAGGATCATATAGACTTGAAAGATCTATGACCGCAACAATGCATCTCCATGAATTTGGATATGATTCCGCTCCTCAAGCTCAATGATTCGAATAGAAGGAATCCAATTCCACGGATTCTTCCCCAAACACTTGGATGAAATTGAAAGGAAAAAGGCAACTCAAGCTTAAAAAAGTACAGTAGGTATAAAAGCCTTACTAAACACAGCAACCCGCTTAAACTAGTCTTAGCAGTTAGCAAACTGCAATTGACAAGCTACATACAATCTACCATCATGCCACTGAAGCAAATTTTTACAGAATAAAGTTGCACAAATGGAAAAAAAACATATACTACTTGTCCTACGCAAATTTATTCAATCCAAGTAGCACCAAACACAAACTTTCACAGCATAATATCAGAAAAGACCTCTTATTATTAGAGGATTAAGCAGCGCCATTCTCCTCTCCTTCATGCAGCAGCATCTGATCAAAGTGCCAGAGTCCATGCCCCTTCCCAACCCTTCTCAGGTGAGTAACATACTCTGATATCCTCTTTATGGCCTCAACCTGATTATTATTATTTTTAAACAATGTAATCGATGAATATTAACTTCTAAAAATATTCCAAAGAACAAATAAACATGAGAATAAAAATTTATTTGAAATGTGTAAAAACATTTAATTGAAAGGAAAAAAAGCTGGATTTAACCTGCTCCTCAAGGAACTGGCTTTCAATGAACTCTGTCATCTGAGGATCTTTGCAACGATCTGCTACCTGTTTAGCCACATACATAGTCGTAATTATCACTCTTAATTATATCATTAAGAAATTAATTATCAATTTAGAGAGATGGAGGAGGATCCTCACGCCGTGTAAATTAAGAAGTTTCTCATTGACAAGCCTCTCGAGTGCCAGAGTCAGCTCCATTGCTACAAAATATGAAGTCAAAATCATATTAGTTCAGCCATAATTAATTAACATTACAGCGAGAGAAGAAATAGTAATATGAAATTGTTTGTAATAAAATCTTCATGATCTAAGGTCCATTGGGCACAGTAGTGGCGGCCGTGAACGCAGGGTTACAAACCATCGTTCGTGATCGCCTAACCTAACCATAGTCGTGTCCGCACACAATTTATGTCAGTGACATTTTTGTCCAAACTCATGGGAGAAAAAACATCATGCCAAACAGACCGTTAGACGTCATTATTTTATTAAAAAAAATTGATGTAGCGATATAATGTGGAGACCTTCCAACTAATCTTAACGATATAAATATGTGTACATTCTAGTAATAGCGTATATATGAGGATCCTGGTGCGGCTTCCAAAATATATTTGAGCCCCCGATCCCCATGTAGGCAACGTGAAACAGTGATAGTACTACTACTACCACGCTGAGTTGTGAGGATATCCAGTGAAGTACGTAGTAGTATTGTCGCAGTCTCACGCTGAGTAAAAGTGAAATAATTGATCAAGGGCACTATCGACGATACTAAGGCCTCCCGTGAGCTATCACTCGATGGACTAAAAGAAAATTCACGACATCAAACCAAAAAGGAAATAGCTCAACAATAATATTAGAAATGCATATACAAAAAGTAAACGGGAAATTTTGAATAAATTTTAGAAAAAGATTCAATAGTCATATTTACAAGTGTGCAAAAAGAACCAAAGAATCTGACCCGAATCGATCAATTTGGGTCAATTCTAGTGGTTCTCAGTTCAGTTCTGATTCCAAAAAAAGATTTACAACTAATCTTTCGGTTCGTTTCTCGGTTCTTGGGGCCGGGCACCCGAGAACCAGACTCAGGAACTGATATTTAATATATATTTATTGCTTATTATTAATAGTTAGTACTATATATATTTTTATTGCTTATCATAATTCTAAATCTAAAAACATCAATATTAATAAAAAAAATCATGAAAATTGAAAATATTTGAATCTTAAATTTGCTTCGTATTAACGATAATAAATAACCATTTTTATTATCAAGTGTATTATGACCATATATAATTAATGGGAGTTGTTAAAGGCACCGTAGTTTTGGCTAGTCGCACCGCACTCTCCTAATTTTTCGCGCCTTTTGGAAATACTACATGCATTTTTAGGAAAAGTGTTCGACACGAAGTTGTAGATCTCGTCGAAATCTACAACTTCGTGTCGAACACTTTTCCTAAAAATGCATGTACAAGGCGTACTTTGGAAATACGTCAAAATTTCGCGCCTTTTGGAAATACGCCTTGTACATCCATTTTTAGGAAAAGTGTTCAACACGAAAGTTGTAGATCTCGTAGAAATATACACCTTCCGTGTTGAACAATTTTCCTAAAAATACATGTACAAGACGTATTTCCAAAAGACGCGAAAAAATTAGGAGAAAATACGGTGCGCCTAGCCAAAACTAGAGTGCCTTTAACAACTCCCTTTAATTAATAAAAAGAGAAATTCAAATTTTCTATGCTAAGATCTATAGTTAAAATTTTTATTACCATTTAATGGCAACTTCTTATATAACTTTATGCAATATTAATAATGAATAAAGTAAATTAAGCTGGCAAGTTGGCAAGTAGAACGGAGAACTGAACCAAAATTTTTGGTTTGATTATTGTTTTAATTTTCGAGTACATAGGTCGGTTCAGTTTGAATCTATATGGATCGATTCTTGATTCAGAGTATAACCAATCCTAACCAACCAGAATTGCACCCCTAGCCCTACTCTATTCTTTCTCATAAAAAAGGAAAATAAGCAAGGATGGCAAAATTTTAGTTATAAAAATTATTAAACATACAATAAAACTTAATCAGCTGATTGATAAAATGGAAATAATACCGTAGAGAGCGTCGCCTTTCTCCTGATGGTCGAACTCAGATAAGGGCATTACAATTGACTGGAGCTTCACTCTTCCTCCACGCTTGTTCTGCAACCAAGAACACATCATAAGATCTTATAATTGTTTCTTTCATGAAAAAAATAGGAGCAGAAGGGATTCCAGATCTATTCACACCTGATACTCCATCAACTTCTCAGCATGCTCTCTCTCTTCTTCGCTTGATTCCTTGAAAAATCTAACAAAAAGAAGAAATCCCCATTAATGGAAGAGGAGGAATTAAGAAGTGGAAGGAGGATTCGTTAGGATTGACTTACTTGGCCATGCCTTTGAGAGCGACATTGTCCCGGTCGAAGTAGGCGAACATGGCGTGGTAGACATAGGAGATGTTGTATTCGATGCTGGAATTTAAAGAAACGTTATGATAAAGAAACAGGGAAAATAAATAGATGATTAGGGCTTGAATCTGAAGATCAAACAATTATTAAGCTCCACTTTTAGATCATCCCTCAACCTAAATTACTCTCGATCTTGATTCTGAAGAATCGTCTCTTTCGCATCTATCCAATGATCGATCAATTTTTTTTAAAAAAGCGACGTACTGTAGCGGAAGAATAAACTATAAATTTCAGATTCAAGTAAAGTAATGCGAGATGAATCTTGAATCTAATAAATACTAAATATCTACCACGATTCATCAAAAGAGCAGATCCGATAGAAACAGAGCAGGGATTACGGAATCTCTAAAAGAACAGCGAAATGATCTAACGAAATCTCACTTGATCTGCTCGTTGATCGCGGCTTCGCAATCATCGACGTATTTCTGACGAGCGAGCGATTTTTCAAGCGAAGAGGGGACGAGCGACAGCTCATGCTGCACCTCCTCGAAGGGCTCGAACACCACGCCGGTCAACACCCTACTGCTGTCGCCACCAGCCGCAGCAACGGCTCCAGTCGCCGATCTTCCTACTGCGGGAACTCTCAGAAATCCGGCCATCTGCGACGGCCTCTTATGGGGAAAAGCTGCCAGCGACGAAGTCGAAGAATCCGCCGCCGAAGCGAGAGAAGATAGAGCGGAGGAAGCCCGAAGAGTCATCTTTAGGAGAGAGAGAGAGAGAGAGGAAACAGGGGAGGGAGATGAATGAGAGACCGAGGTGGAGAAGAGATTGATATAGAGGAGGAAGAAGGAAGCGGCAAGGGTTTTGGGGTGACGTGGACGGTTGTGATGTAGGACAAGTGGAGGGTCGAGATGTTATCTCTAGGCGGGCGCGTGGAGGGCTCGTGGTCGCCGTGTACCGCTGGCCCGCCACTAGATTGGAGGAAGCGAGGCAGTCTCTGCCAGAACAAAGCTGAAGATCCGATCCACAGTGGCTCATAACGTATTACAAAATATCGCTTAGCAACCGTCAGATCTGCTTTATGATCTGAGAGCTGACGGGATGAAATTAAGTTTTCTGCATTAGATCTTTTTACCTGGACCCCCCAATGTGAAAGGAATCGAGACAAATGTCCTTTTGAAATATCTTATAAAACATTTTAATTACATATTAGGAGTACAATTTCCAACCTGGCAGCTTTTGTCCCTTGTGTAAAGTGATAACTTTAAGGATGAGCGCGCATGCCCCACTTCATTATATACATTGAATAGAATCATAGATACTATTATTTTCCCTTGTCTGCTATTGGCAAACCAATTTCTATGAGTTATTACGCGCCTTTTGAAAATACACTTTGTACATGCATTTTTAGGAAAAGTGTTTCACACGAAAATTGTAGATCTCGTCGAGATCTACAACTTTCGTGTTGAACACTTTTCCTAAAAATGCACGCACAAGGCGTATTGTCACCCTGATCGTAACTATAATGATTTTTTTGAAAATACGCATTGTACATGCATTTTTAGGAAATGTGTTCAACACAAAAGTTGTAGATCTCGACGATATCTACAATTTTCGTGTTGAACAATTTTCCTAAAAATGCATGTACAGCGCGTATTTTCAAAAGGCGCGTAATAACTCGTAGAAATTGGTTTGCCAATAGCCAATTCTGGTTTGCCTTTAACACCACCCTTATTTTTTTGGGTGGTTAATATTAGCACTCTAAGTGACTATTCACACACCTCAAAAACACAATTTCAAATTTGTAACTATAAAACTCCTTCTAATGACAACCTTCCTCATTCATGGGTCCCTTCCTCTCCTGATACCGCGATTTGTCGGTCAGGAGTCACCCGACCTCCCCGGACCTGCACTCGCCACCCTCGTCGCACCCCGCCATCGACGGAACCGACCTCATCGAAGCCACCCTTCTCAGAGTTGCACGCCACCAAAATCGGGCGCCTTGCTAAGGTTTTTTCGACCAGATTCGACACTAAAGCTTCCCTCACATGGAAACAGAGCTCCGGTTAATAACATTGTGGATAAGGTTTCGACCGATGTACTAGCAAAATTAACTTATGTACTATGTGATGTAACTGAAGGTGAAGTGTTCAGTATATGAATCAGTTCAGGAGTGAATAGAGGAGTCTACTTCACTGCTTGAGTTTGTGTGTGAGTTTGTAGATTTTCTTCAACTAAATTTTGATCAAAATTGACTTAGATTAGAACTATAATTTCTACCACGGTTCCCATTCACATTCCCATTCCCATTCCCATTATTGTTTTCAAACCTTCTTTTACCTCTTCCTCTTGAGTACCCTTCTCCTCTAGATTGAAAATGATATACAATCAACTTATAATATTATTATTTTAAATGTCATTGCATACCATAAATGTCACACACAACATTCAATTTTTCGTTCCTTTGAATTGAAGTGTAAGGAGTCGAGCTCTGTTTGACTCAGCTGCAGCGACTGGAGAAGCAGTTGATTTGAGAAGTGGTAGGAAAATCAGCAGTTTTGCATAGTGGTAAGAGAAGCAGTGAAACTGTTTGAAAGATCTGCTTTTTCAGTGCTGTTTGAGCAGAGAAGCTGGTTATACTGTTTGGCAGAGTAGCTGTGTGACGACTTATTTAAAATTAAAGTAATTGTAAATTAATATGAAAATTTAAATATTTTGTCAAATATTAATATTGTAGGGAATGAAGGTCGCAGATAACGACGTCTCCCACCGATCAATAGAGCCTACAATAAATGAGAAAAACAAACCAACAAAACAACAACACAAGAGAATTTACGTGGAAAACCTTCACCACTTGAAGGTCAAAAACCACGGGGCACGGCACAACAAAATCCACTATAATAAATAAGGATTACAAGAATTATCTAGGTTTGCCCAAACCTAGAACGCCCACCGGATTTGACAAACAAATCCACTCCTCTCTACCACAAAGATAAACGAACAACTTCTCTACAACAGGACAAAAAACTCTACTCTCTCTTCAAGCAAAATAGCAAACGAAGACAAGAAAGAGAACACCTTGAACCGTAGACGAAGAAGCCTTTGAAACGGTAGAGAAATCTCCAAGCAAAACTGAGGAAACACTTCCTCCTTCCGGCAACGGCAACGGCAGCGACATCACTCTCCAAATCGAAGGCGGCGACATCCTTCTCCAAGAGCAGCGGCAACACCCCCTTCTTCTCCAACAGCAGGTCGGCGGCGCCTCTCCAATAGTAGTGGCAAGGCAGCCCTAACCTCCAGCGACAAGGGGCGGCGACAGCACCTCTCCAACCTCCGACTGCAGCGCCTGCAACCCCCTTCTCAAACACACCCACCGGCGGTTCTCCAAGATCGAGAGAAGAGAGAAGGAGGGAGATGGGGCGGGCGGCCAAAACTGAATCGTAAGAGGGAGAGAGGAGAGAATAGAATATTAACCCTAACCCCCTCCAACTCAGCCAAAAAACTGTTCACGCCAAAACTAAATTAAAACCGGTCCGGTTCAGTTGAACCAGCCCAAAAAATCTGCCCAGATTTTTGCTCTATGCCAAAAGACAGCAGAAAAAGAGTTACAACCTGTATTTTAAGGGGTTGCAGCCTATTTTGCTGAATCACAAATTCACTGAAAACGCCACCTTTAGGGGCTGAACCCCAACAAACTCCCCCTTCAGACCATAAAGGGGAGTTCTCCACCTTGACTCCTTCAAGAGGACATCATGCCGATCAACCGCCGGCAAAGATCATGCTTTTCTCTTGGGACGACCTTCGTCATCATATCCGAAGGGTTTTCATCTGTGTGGATCTTCTCCACCACCAACAGCTTCTCCTCAACTGCATCCTGAATCCAGTGATACTTCACGTCGATGTGCTTCGTCCTGGAGTGAAAGGCGGGATTCTTGGCCAAGAATGTAGCACTCTGACTGTCACAAAATACTGTGTACACGTCCTGTCGGAGACCAAGCTCAAACATGAATGTTTTCATCCAAATAAGCTCCTTTGACGCCTCAGTCAACGCAATATACTCAGCCTCCGTTATCGACAATGCCACGCACTTCTGAAGCCTTGACTGCCATGACACCGCTCCCCCTCCAAAAGTGACCACGAACCCAGAAGTGGATCTCCTCGTGTCAACATCTCCTGACATGTCCGAGTCCGAGTACCCAATAAGTTCTGGTGGACCTCCACCAAACTTTAAGCAAAGGTCTGAGGTACCTCGGAGATAGCGGAATATCCATTTCACAGCACTCCAGTGATCTTTCCCTGGGTTTGCCAAGTAACGGCTCACAGACCCCACAGCATGAGCTATGTCTGGCCTAGTGCAGACCATAACATACATCAGGCTCCCCACTGCAGATGCATAAGGAATATGACTCATCTCTTCCACCTCCTTCTCAGATGAAGGACTTTGAGAACTAGAAAGTCTGAAGTGCCCGACTAAGGGAGTAGCAACGGGTTTTACCTTGTCCATCATGAACCTCTTCAACACTTTCTCCACATACTCAGACTGAGATAGACATAGTTGACCGGCACTCCTGTCCCTGGTGATTTTCATTCCAAGAATCTTCCTTGCCGGTCCCAAATCCTTCATTTCAAAGGACTCACCGAGCTCCTTCTTCAACTCAGCTATGCTTGCCTTGTCATCCCCAACAATCAGCATATCATCTACGTACAGCAGCAAAATAGTGAAAGCCTTCTCAGTCCTCTTCACATATACGCAGTGATCAGCCCTGGTCCGTTGAAATTTGCTCTTCATCATGAAAGCGTCAAATTTTCTATACCACTGTCTGGGTGCCTGTTTCAACCCATAAAGGCTCTTCTTGAGCCGGCAGACCAGATGATGCTTCCCCTTAGCCACAAAGCCTTCGGGATGCTCCATGTATAGCTCTTCCTCCAAATCACCATGCAGAAATGCCGTCTTGACGTCCATCTGCTCGACTTCAAGATCCATGGAGGCAGCCATACCAAACACCAGTCTGATAGAGGACATTTTCACTACTGGGGAAAATATCTCATCGAAATCGATACCTTGTTTCTGACTGAAACCTTTCACTACAAGTCTCGCCTTGTACCTCGGCTGAGAGAGGTTTTCATCCAACTTCAGCTTGAAGACCCACTTGTTCTTCAAAGCTCTCTTCCCTTTAGGCAATGGGACTAAATCATACATCTCGTTCTTCTGAAGGGAGTACAACTCCTCTTCCATAGCAGTTGTCCAAGCCTCACGATCTTCAGCACTCTGAGCCTCCTCATAGGACTCAGGCTCTCCACTATCTGTAAGCAAAATATACTCATGAGGAGAATACCTGATATTGGGCCTTCTGACTCTCTCAGATCTGACAAGAGGAGCCTCCACCACAGGTGGTACATCAACTGGCAGAGCTCCCCCTACATCCGGAATCAGCTCCTCATCAGGAATAAGCTCACCAACTTCCTCCTCAACATGCCCATCATCAGCAGCAGTCTCTATTGGCCCATCATCAACATAGAGTCTCTCCTCCGCGGGTGGAAACTGTGGAACCTGTGAATCCGCAGCATTCTGCTCACCAACCACTTGATCTTCAACAAAGATCACATCTCTGCTTCTGATCATTTTCTTGTTCACGGGATCCCAGAGTCTATATCCAAACTCCTCATGGGGAAATCCCAACAAGATGCACTCCCGAGGCTTCTCATCAAGCTTCGATCTCTCTTCATTGGGGACATGAACGTGAACTCTGCACCCAAACACCCGCACATGTCCGTACGACACTTCCTTCCCGAACCAAACACGCTCTGGAATATCACCATTCAGAGGTGCCGAAGGAGACAGATTTATCATATGTACATCAGTTTGCACAGCTTCAACCCAAAACTGTTTACCAATGCCAGCTTGAGAAATCATGCATCTGATCTTCTCAATAATCGTCCTGTTCATCCTCTCTGCCAACCCATTCTGTTGCGGCGTCCTCGAGATTGTCCTTTCATGTACTATGCCATGCTCTCTGCAGTAAGCATCGAAGGCACCAGTGTACTCTCCCCCGTTGTCAGATCAAACTCGCTTTATTTCTTTACCGGTCATCTTCTCCACCTTCGCTCTGAATTCTTCAAACTTTGCTAGAACATCACTCTTCTACTTCACAGAGTATGCCCAGACTTTCCTGGAATGATCGTCAATGAACGTGACAAAGTAAGCGGCTCCACCCACAGACTTGGGCTCAATAGGACCACACACATCAGTGTGTATCAAATGTAGTAACTCTGCCTTCCTCTTTGGTTCAAAATCAGCAAAGGAAACACGTTTCTGCTTACCGGCTAAGCAGTGCACACACGTGTTGGGAATCACTCCTGATAGCTCCGGAAGAACCTTGTTCTTCACCAAGATCTTCAAGCTCTTCTCACTGATATGACCAAGCCTGCGATGCCATAACTCCATAGAGTCGCCCTCAGCAGCATTCACAATTGGACCACAGATCTTGGCATTAGTGCGATAAAGGCCATAACACTTCCTTCCTCTGGCTACCACCAAAGAGTCCTTCAGCAACCTCCAGGTACCTCCACCTTCAATGCTTGTGAAACCACCGTCATCAAGTCTACCAACGGAAATCAGATTCATTCTCAAGTCAGGAATGTGCCTGACTCCCTTGAGAACAATCTTCCCAAAATCAGTCTCCAAGTGGACATCACCACTGCCAATAATCAACGATTCATCGGAATTTGCCATCCAGATCACACCAAGGTCTCCCGCAGAGTAGGTGTAGAAGTAATCCCTGTGAGGAGTGCAATGATAAGATGTACCTCCGTCCACGATCCAGTCTGTGTCAACGCATTCCTGGCAAGATGACTCACTGCACTGCAAGCATAACGGCTCAGCCTCCACAATCGAAGTCGTCGCATCACCACTGGATTCTCCTACCTCCTTGGTCTTTCCCTTCAGGTCTCTTTTCATTTGGAAACAATCCTTCTTGAAATGACCCTTATTCTTATAATAGTAGCACTCGATGTCCTTCTTGGACTTGCCCCTAGACTTGCTCCTGGAAGTGCCCTTGTTCTTCACATCCTTCTTCACAGACCTGCCTCTTCCTTTCATGAGGAAAACACCCGAATTGGAAGTTCCAGAATCCTTCCTTCTCAACTCTTCATTCAGGAGACAACTAGACACAATCTTCATGGTTACCACGCCATCAGGTGCTGAGTTGCTCAACGACACTACTAGAGTCTCCCAACACTCTGGTAAGGAACTAAGGACCATCAGAGCTTGGAGTTCATCTCCCAAGGTAATCTTCATGGACTCCAACTGATTGATAATACTTTGAGCAAGGTTCAGGTGCTCAGTCATCTGCGAACCTTCCCGGTACTTCAAATTAACAAGCTTCCTAATCAGAAATGCCTTGTTACCTGCAATCTTCCGCTCATACAAAGCTTCCAGCTTTTTCCATAAGGCTTGAGCCGAGGACTCCGTGGAAACATGATGAAAAACAGAGTCATCAATCCACTGCCTAATGAACCCTACTGCCTTCCGATCCATCCTCTTCCACTCTTCATCATCCTTAACTGAAGCCGGTCTCCCCGTTAACGGAGCATGGAGATCTTTACAATATAAAAGATCCTCCATCCGAGGCTTCCAGATGCTCCAATTCTTGCCATTCATACTGACCATCCTTGTGTTCTGTTCCATTGCTTTCTCAAACAAAAATAGCTCTAACACGATCCACAAGTCGATTTATTTCAAGGGATTAACAAGAGAGGATAGGGAGCGGACCAATGGTCGTCACCTACCGCACCGAGTTAGAAACCGAGAAATAAAATCGACAAGCCAAAGAACCTGGCTTTGATACCACTTGTAGGAAATGAAGGTCGCAGATAACGACGTCTCCCACCGATCAATAGAGCCTACAATAAATGAGAAAAACAAACCAACAAAACAACAACACAAGAGAATTTACGTGGAAAACCTTCACCACTTGAAGGTCAAAAACCACGGGGCACGGCACAACAAAATCCACTATAATAAATAAGGATTACAAGAATTATCTAGGTTTGCCCAAACCTAGAACGCTCACCAGATTTGACAAAAAAATCCACTCTTCTCTACCACAAAGATAAACGAACAACTTCTCTACAACAGGACAAAAAACTCTACTCTCTCTTCAAGCAAAATGGCAAACGAAGACATGAAAGAGAACACCTTGAACCGTAGACGAAGAAGCCTTTGAAACGGTAGAGAAATCTCCAAGCAAAACTGAGGAAACACTTCCTCCTTCCGGCAACGGCAACGGCAGCGACAGCACTCTCCAAACCGAAGGCGGCGACAGCCTTCTCCAAGAGCAGCGACAGCACCCCCTTCTTCTCCAACAGCAGGTCGGCGACGCCTCTCCAATAGCAGTGGCAAGGCAGCCCTAACCTCCAGCGACAAGGGGCGGCGACAGCACCTCTCCAACTTCCGACTGCAGCGCCTGCAACCCCCTTCTCAAACACACCCACCGGCGGTTCTCCAAGATCGAGAGAAGAGAGAAGGAGGGAGATGGGGCGGGCGGCCAAAACTGAATCGTAAGAGGGAGAGAGGAGAGAATAGAATATTAACCCTAACCCCCTCCAACTCAGCCAAAAAACTGTTCACGCCAAAACTAAATTAAAACCGGTCCGGTTCAGTTGAACCGGTCCAAAAAATCTGCCCAGATTTTTGCTCTATGCCAAAAGACAGCAGAAAAAGAGTTACAACCTGTATTTTAAGGGGTTGCAACCTATTTTGCTGAATCACAAATTCACTGAAAATGCCACCTTTAGGGGCTGAACCCCAACAAATATTACCTAATCAGAGTTTGTAGACATCAAAATATTAAACTACAACAAATTTTTCTTATGCAACTATGTCATTGGATCCCCACACTTCTGCACCCAAGATGTTTAACTGCATAAAGAAGAAATATATGATCACTCATTCTGATGAAAATTATTTATTGTTTTTAACTACTAAAAAATATTGAACCTGCGATCATTTTGTAATTGGGCGGCTATAAAATCTCGTAATGCAGACATTTCATTTGCTCCAGTTCCTTCAATTGTAACATGGTCAATGTTTGGATTTGCATTAGTGGTGGTTCGGTTACGAGTTGCTCTATGCTCATACGCCTATGAGTGCACAAAGTTAACATCCAAATCACATGCAATAAACTCTCGATCTGTAACATCCCCAATCCTTCTAGACCCCTAGATGGTTAGGGCATGGGTGATGTGTAGAGTGGCCACTAGGGCCCTTGGGCCAAGTGGAGAGTGCTAAGTGCACACCAAGGGCACAAAATCAACATAGCCCAATACCACTCCCTTAGGCCAATTGATCCTCAATTCACCAAATTGACCTCCCCCATACCACCCTAACCACTAAGGAAGACCATTACCTTGAGAATTGCACTTGGGTGGGACCCAATTGCATGAAATTGACCAAAGTCAACAATAGGTCAACATTAACCAAACTGAGTCAAGTATGGTTCAATTGACCCTCAAATGTTCAAATTGACCTTACCACCACACTCTAAACACCTTAAGAAACCCAATGGACCAAAAAGCCCCATCATGGTGGGACCAATTGACCACAATTGACCAAAGTCAAACTTTACCCAATTTAGGTCAAAATCACACCTTAAGATTAAATTGAACCAATTGAAGCCCCACCATGAGCCAACCAATGTTGAGTGATGTTAAGGGACCCAAGACCATCAAGTGGACCCATCCCACTCATCATGTTGACCAAGTCAAAGTCAAAGTCAACTCTGGGTCAATCATGGTCAACATAACCCAAATTAAGTGACCTAGCCTAAATACATTTGAACCAAGCCCTAACCCAATGACCAAACATATGTTCATAACCTAATGGGTCATGTAGGCTGTAGGTAAAAGGCTAACCCAAGCTAACCCAAGCCTAGACAAATTAGGAAAGTGGCTAAAGGTGGGGGACAAAAGCAAAAAGCAAAAGAAAAGTGGCAATCACCCTTCTCACACTCCAACCCAATCAGCCTAGGGCCTTGGGTGATTGCTAGGCACCTAAGGAGGGGACAGAGGAGTAGCTGTACAGCTGATTGGTTGGCCAAAACACCAATCTCGTGAGCACCTAAGTTCAAAACTGAGTATACACCCCTCCCCACCCCATTCTATCCATCCCATTAGCTTCAGAGCACTGAGAGCAGTCGAAATTAGCTACTGGAGCGGGGAGATTGGTGGAGAATCGCGGCTGTGAGCAGGATCGCCGGAGCAAGGCACTTACATGGCCAACCGCCGCCGCCACCACCGCCAAGCTCCACTCTATGTTCGTTTCTCCTCCCCTCCTCTCATGCTAGCTTCCCATCACAAAACGAGGAAGGATCGGGCTCAATTGAGCCCGGATCTACCTCTGAAATCCATGGATTTCGCCGCAAATCGGGACGCCTGGGATCGCCGGAAACTGCCGCCACCGGCCGCCAGTCGCCGGTGGATGATAGCCCCGACCACCACGAAGGTGTCGGTGGTGTTGGCCGGTGGTGGTGATGGCTGGATCGCCGGCAATCTCCCCCGCAACATCGCCCAGCGCGGTTGAATCGCAGCCGTTGGCTGGAGGAGGAAGACGATGCCGCTGCCGCCGGATCTGCTGTAAGATCTGTGCCGCCATCATTTTGCCTATTTAATTAATTCAATACTTGGATTTCTGTCCTTAAAATTCAGTCCTCTTCAACATTTAATTGAGTCCTCTTAATTGCCGATATAGAAAAAGTGCCCAACATGAAAGTTGTAGGCCTTGGTCTTAACTTTCATTTGGCCTTGAGTTTAGGTCATTTGGTGACCTACAGCTCCCTAGGGAGCTGTTTTACTAGGACTGGTCCTACACTATTTCAGTCCATTAGAAAAATTACCTAGGCCAAAACCTTCCAGATTTGGAGCTGTGCTTTTAACCATGGGTTGGTATACCCTAGGGGAACCCCCTGCCAAAGGGGCAGCCCTTGGTGGACAATTTTACCTAGGGTTTTTGTGGTAGTTAGGATATTTAAATTAAGTTGATTTTTGGAGCATATGATGTCCAAATGGCACCAAACTTTGGTGGCATACTCTTTTGTATAGGAATAGTGCCTGCCTAAAATTTCACTCCATTTGGAGTTGATTTGGTATGGAAAATTGGAAACCCTAATGAGGGCCTTTAAGGGTCAAATTAGGGTTTAGGTCAATTTGAGGAGTTGAGTGTGTTAGCCTCCTCCCATCATGTTGGATATGTGGGTATGGATATACTAATGCTTGTGTCATACCCTAATAGTCCATTTGGAGCCATTAGGGTGGTGTGACCTAAAACCCTAAGGGTAAACCCTTAAGGGTGCAAAGTGAGACTTGTGAAGGGCATGGGAGCAAATGTTCATTCCTTGGCTCAGAACTTTGGAGATATGTTTGTAGGAGCATAAAATGACTTAGTTAATTTATTGAGAATTTTTAGAGGTATTTAAGTATTTTTCTTCCTAGTAAATGAAATAGCCACCCTTTCCTTAATAAAAGGAAATGCATGGTCATAGGACCTTGTATGGTGTTGAAACTCTATCAGTGGCTGATTAGGGATGAAAATGGACTATAGTAATTTTGTTATGATTTATTGAAGTATTATTCCTTGTGTAGGAAATTCTAAGTACTTGCTAGCTTAAGGGAATTTAATTTTGATAAATGCCAAATCATGAGGATAAATTGTGAAACTTGGTTATCTGTCATTTAATGCTATTATAAGCCTATGATAATTATTTGGAGGCTTGTAGAATTATATTTCATGTACCTCTTGTAGAAAGTGGATTTTACAACCTTATGAGTATTTAATCTGTTTAAAATATCAAATCATAGGGAAATGATGTGATACTTAGTTATCTGTAGTTTTAGGTTTATATATGTTTGGAAGCTTATATGTCGTATGGGCGTTCATATAAGTTAAGATATGAATCTGTGATGGTAGTTTAGATTTACTTACTGCACTGCATTTTCTTTCTATTTACTGCTTACTTCATTGCTCTACTTTACTGCCTTATACATGCACTATACTGCTTGCTAGATTTTACTGCTTACTTATACCTACTAGAGTAGTGACATGTCACCACCTTCTTGTTTACCCCTTGTTTGTCCTCCACTTCGTGCTCCCGCTCGGTGCCTAGGAGTCGTGGAGGGAGGCGAGGACAAAACGACTTAGTCTTTATGACTAACAGTCGGTGTGACCGCAGGAGTCCGAGGAGACAGAGTTGTACCGCGCGCAGCAGGACGAGATGGCAGGACCTGAGTAGCAGATGCAGCGCACTACCACGACGCCACAGGTTGATGATTAGATAGTTAGACTTCCGCTTTTTGAGAGCTTTTGTTGTAGACTTCCGCATATTGTAGAGAGAGAGAGATAGTACTTTATTTTGGATATGTATCGGGCATAAGCCTCTTTTTGCTAGTACTTCTCTTTTAGACTTTCTGTTCTCATTATATACTTATATATGATGCTGTGATTGTGGACATGCCTTCTTTTATGTACTTGCTTTTTGGCATAATTTACTTATGATCGTAAAGCCGGCAGGGTTGGTGCTGAGCGGTGTTAGTCGACCCGAGTGTCGGTGATACCACAAGGAAGCGATTCTGGGCGAAGATCCACCTCAACCGTGCGATGCGGGAGAGGTTTGAGTTTTCAAGTACCCGAACGGGTTTTGGAAAAAGAGATCTTACAAATGGTATCACTGAACGAACGATCATAAGAGAACAGTCCACAACATACTGGGTCACCCCGCTCGAGTGTAGTTTGCGGACAAACTATGCAGCAGAAGCTGTGGTGTGCCCATATATGAAATCACATAAAACAGTCCATTAAGCAACAAGTTAAGTCAAATTTTGACTTAATTAGACAATTTAGTGACGCACCCTAGTCTAAAGAGCGACCTCGGGTCTAGATTTGGTTGAAGGTTAAGGATACCCAACGTAGCTAAGGGAGGAAGTTAGTATAAGTCCTGACGTGGAGACTTTCACGCTGAGGGTTATGCTTTACTATCAAGTGGTAGGACCATCTCGAGGAGATCGAGTGTCTGTAGTCTTCTTTAGAGTAACAGAAGACCCATAAGCATAACTCTCTTACCATAACTTGATATTTCTCTTTACAGTACGTTGAGACAACCACCATAATATACCAGAGGTCGAATTGGAATTTGAATATTTTGTTTTGCGAAGGCCCCTTTCCTAGTTAATCACATAGGGAACTCAGAAAAGTTAGCATAATTTATAACATTGGGAGCCTAAGTCTTGTCATAACATTATGTCTCAGGGTGGAACACCAAGTCAGAGATTATATGCCCTAAAGTTTTTGCACGTATGTAAGATGAATATACCGTAGAAGTATTGAAGAGACTTAGCCCAAATCGGTAGGGGCTTATCCTTTTGTTTATTTGGCCAATAAAATACCGACTTGGATTACCCCCTAGACTTTGTTTAGAAAAGGTTACGACATTTTCGTAGTAATCTCGAGGTTTGGAGTATTCAATGAGACTCAAGTGATGACGAGATCTTTTTCATACACTTTTGATTTGTGGACCAACCCTCCTTAGAAGTTTGAGACCCTTGGAGAATTACTTCACCTTAAATAGCAGGGATCGTTTTTACCAAGTTGTGATCGCTATAGTTATACTGGCAAGTTAAGTGAATGGTACACTTCAAGAGTGAACGTGTACTCATCTTATTGTTCCAAGGCTGATTCTAAGTCGACAAAAGTGATCAACTTGCTAATCTTTTGATTATACGTAAAGGGTTGTCCAGTGTATGGACATAAGACTCTCGGAATCAAGAAAGTCAGGTTAAGAATTTGGGGAATTTCTCTAACTTCTGGATCCAAGCAATGTGGTCTTGTCTTTTATAAGGACGTTTGGTCATCAAGCTCTTACCGGTCACAAGGGAAGAACGTCATAAACAGCGGATTCAGTGCAAGACCAAGTAGAATTTAGAATGGATAGAAGTAAGACTGGGCTATAAGTCCACATGACCATATGAAATAATTAGTTTATCGTAACAAGCTTGCAAGTGTATTGTTATAGATACACCTTCTTAACCTCGAGACATCGATTTGTAGAGTTACCCAAACAATTAATAATCATTGACGTCCGAATAAATGTCTCGATTTAGTCAAGTATTGAAAACAAGAAAGAATGTCAAATTTAGTAGCTTGGGATAACTGTGTCACATCATGGAATTTTGAAGTTTGGAGTCAAGTTTTCGCAAGTAAAGATTACAACTAGAGTTTCTTGCACTCCAGAGCTTTCAAGGGTAATTTTTCGGATTGTATTTTTAATTAAAATTCAAGCCCTCTCCTTGGTGAAAATTTGGTTAAGATAATTTTGGACGACACAACTAAGAGAAGGGTCGTAATGATGAAATCTTTAATTCATAATTTATAGCATAAGTGAGATGAGACCTCTTGTCTTTGAAAGTTTAGCCCACCCGATATTGGAAATCTAAAGTGAAATTTGTCGAATGATATATTGAAGATATATAATCTACATACAATCCTCCGATCTTAAGAACCAGAACTATAAGTTTTGGCATAAATTAATGAGTCACCCTTCATGTTGAAATCAATTTGTGCCAAAACTTGTCATGGTAAAAGGGGGTTTTACCCTCGTGAGTTATGAACCAATGGATATGGAAAGTAGGTGGGAGTCATTTCACGAGCATCCTTCTAAACTGCAGACGTTATGTGCCTCACAGAAAAACTTGGAAGATATCTACATTTATTTAACGTGAGGAAGTGTTAACCTCATGTAGCATTCGTAAGTCGTAAGAGACACTGGTCCAAGTGTAATTAAGGTTTATGTTATTGTTTTGTAGCTGATAAACCTGACCTTGTATCCGCGGAGTCGGAAACGGTTTATCAGCAGAGACCTCATACGTTAAGGGATAAGGTCTCTTGGTGTAGGTGGTGTTGAACACCTACGTGTAAGGGAATCATATAGTGAAGGATCAACATATACAATGACGGTTGGTTAAATGGTCACGTCCTGGCTAATCGATTTATGAGCAGAGTATTAAATAAGCATGGTTCGTGAATGTAACCTTATGAAGTTAAGTTGAACTCGAAGGTTTTTGGTGCCATCTAGCGCGGCATGATAGTATAAATTAACTCAGTAAGTTCTTATGTATTTCAGGTAGATCCTCCTTCGGGGAGTGTAGTGATTTTGATAACACCCACGCCTGGTTAGCTTGTTTTGATTTTTGAAGTGTCTGTCTCCTATTTATTACCGGGGTGGAGCAAGTAGAACCCGCATTGTGATTAATGGCACGATGGTCTGAGCGGCGGGGTAAACCTTCAATTAACCCCTAGTGGGAATATTGCCGACAATCTTAGCAAGTAATAGTAGAAGTGCAATGAGAATTTTGGTAAAGAATGTTGCTCCGGTTTGAGTTCTCATATAGTAGAGGTCCGAGTTCTTCCGTGGAAGGAGATTCTGAGGTCCGATTATTATAGTTCAATCATGGGCAAGAGGAGCACAGCTGGGTGCCCTTGGACTTCATGCAACAATGTTTCCCGGAACTCTTCACCTCAGGTGCAAATTAATCGTCTTTGAAATCCTTTACTCTTATAAGTACTTGCAACCCGTAGACCCAGACCTAAATTTCGAGGACGAAATATTTCTTTTATTTATTGGGATTTGTAACATCCCCAATCCTTCTAGACCCCTAGATGGTGTTAGGGCATGGGTGATGTGCAGAGTGGCCACTAGGGCCCTTGGGCCAAGTGGAGAGTGCTAAGTGCACACCAAGGACACAAAATCAACATAGCCCAATACCACTCCCTTAGGCCAATTGATCCTCAATTCACTAAATTGACCTCCCCCATACCACCCTAACTACTAAGGAAAACCATTACCTTGAGAATTGCACTTGGGTGGGACCCAATTGCATGAAATTGACCAAAGTCAACAATAGGTCAACATTAACCAAACTGAGTCAAGTAGGGTTCAATTGACCCTCAAATGTTCAAATTGACCTTACCACCACACTCTAAACACCTTAAGAAACCCAATGGACCAAAAAGCCCCATCATGGTGGGACCAATTGACCAAAGTCAAACTTTACCCAATTTAGGTCAAAATCACACCTTAAGATTAAATTGAACCAATTGAAGCCCCACCATGGGCCAACCAATGTTGGGTGATGTTAAGGGACCCAAGACCATCAAGTGGACCCATCCCACTCATCATGTTTACCAAGTCAAAGTCAAAGTCAACTCTGGGTCAATCATGGTCAACTTAGCCCAAATTAAGTGACCTAGCCTAAATACATTTGAACCAAGCCCTAACCCAATGAACAAACATATGTTCATAACCTAATGGGTCATATAGGCTGTAGGGAAAAGGCTAACCCAAGCTAACCCAAGCTTAGACAAATTAGGAAAGTGGCTAAAGGTGGGGGACAAAAGCAAAAAGCAAAAAGCAAAAGAAAAGTGGCAATCACCCTTCTCACACTCCAACCCAATCAGCCTAGGGCCTTGGGTGATTGCTGGGCACCTGAGGAGGGGACAGAGGAGCAGCTGTACAGCTGATTGGTTGGCCAAAACACCAATCTCGTGAGCACCTAAGTTCAAAACCGAGTATACACCCCTCCCCACCCCATTCTATCCATCCCATTATCTTCAGAGCACTGAGAGCAGTCGAAATCAGCTACTGGAGCGGGGAGATTCGTGGAGAATCGAGGCTGTGAGCAGGATCGCCGGAGCAAGGCACTTCCATGGCCAACCGCCGCCGCCGCCACCGCCAAGCTCCACTCTAGGTTCGTTTCTCCTCCCCTCCCCTCATGCTAGCTTCCCATCACAAAACGAGGAAGGATCAGGCTCAATTGAGCCCGGATCTACCTCTGAAATCCATGGATTTCCCCGCAAATCGGGACGCCTGGGATCGCCGGAAACCGCCACCACCGGCCGCCAGTCGCCGGTGGATGATAGCCCCGACCACCACGAAGGTGTCGGTGGTGTTGGCCGGTGGTGGTGGTGGATGGATCGCCGGCAATCTCCCCCGCAACATCGCCCAGCGCGGTTGAATCGCAGCCGTTGGATGGAGGAGGAAGACGCTGCCGCTGCCGCCGGATCTACTGTAAGATCTGTGCCGCCATCATTTTGCCTATTTAATTAATTCAATACTTGGATTTCGGTCCTTAAAATTCAGTCCTCTTCAACATTTAATTGAGTCATCTTAATGGCCGATTTAGAAAAAGTGCCCAACATAAAAGTTGTATGCCTTGGTCTTAACTTTCATTTGGCCTTGAGTTTAGGTCATTTGGTGACCTACAGCTCCCTAGGGAGCTGTTTTACTAGGACTGGTACTACACTAGGTCAGTCCATTAGAAAAATTACCTAGGCCAAACCTTTCCAACTTTGGAGCTGTGCTTTTAACCATGGGTTGGTATACCCTAGGGGAACCCCCTGTCAAAGGGGCAGCTCTTGGTGGACAATTTTACCTAAGGTTTTTGTGGTAGTTAGGATATTTAAATTTATTTGATTTTTAGAGCATATAATGTCCAAATGTCTCCAAACTGTGGTGGAATACTCTTTTGTATATGAGTAGTGCCTGCCTAAAATTTCACTCCATTTGGAGTTGATTTAATATGGAAAATTGGAAACCCTAATGAGGGCCTTTAAGGGTCAAATTAGGGTTTAGGTCAATTTGAGGAGTTGAGTGTGTTAGCCTCCTCCCATCATGTTGGATATGTGGGTATGGATATACTAATGCTTGTGTCACGCCCTAATGGTCCATTTGGAGCCATTAGGGTGGTGTGACCTAAAACCCTAAGGGTAAACCCTTAAGGGTGCAAAGTGAGACTTGTGAAGGGCATGAGAGCAAAAGTTCTTGCCTTGGCTCAGAACTTTGAAGATATGTTTGTAGGAGCATAAAATGACTTAGTTAATTTATTGAGAATTTTTAGAGGTATTTAAGTATTTTTCTTCCTAGTAAATGAAATAGCCACCCTTTCCTTAATAAAATGAAATGCATGGTCATAGGACCTTGTATGGTGTTGAAACTCTATCAGTGGATGATTAGGGATGAAAATAAACTATAGTAATTTTGTTATGATTTATTGAAGTATAATTCCTTGTGTAGGAAATTCTAAGTACTTGCTAGCTTAAGGGAATTTAATTTCGATAAATGCCAAATCATGGGGATAAATTGTGAAACTTGGTTATCTGTCATTTAATGCTATTATAAGCCCATGATAATTATTTGGAGGCTTGTAGAATTATATTTCATGTACCTCTTGTAGAAAGTGGATTTTACAACCTTATGAGTATTTAATCTGTTTAAAATATCAAATCATGGGGAAATGTTATTGTTGCGGAACGCTTAGGGCTCTTGGTAGACCGGTTCACTTGAACCGCCTTAGCTCGTGAGCGAGCTAAGCGCGCAAACAGTCAATTAGAGGTTTGTTGAGTACGCAGAGACTTTTTAACGTGGAAAACCCGGAAAGGGTAAAAAACCACGCGGCCGGAGCAGTGCCGACCAAACTTCACTATCTTCTGGAGGAGTTACAACTTGGAAGCTAGAACTCGAGCGTGACAGACCGCTGCTCGTTACAATATTTGGAGAAAGAGAGCTTCGAGGGTGACAGGCCACCTCACGAAAAAACTAAGTCCTTTTTCCTTCAAAGACTGCTAGTCGCCTTTCGGAAGCGGGAAGGCTAGTCGCCTTTCCCTTCTGAGAGATGCTGGTCGCCTTTCTGGAATTGAGAAAGCTGGTCGCCTTTCTCTTCTGAGAACTGCTCGTCGCCTTTCGGAATCGAGAAGGCTCGTCGTCTTCCTCTTCTGAGAACTGCTTGTCGCCTTTCGGAATCGAGAAGGCTAGTCGCCTTTCTCTTCTGAGAACTGCTCGTCGCCTTTCGGAATCGAGAAGGCCGGTCGCCTTTCTCTTCTGAGAACTGCTCGTCGCCTTTCGGAATCGAGAAGGCTCGTCGTCTTCCTGGAAGATGAAGATCTTCAAGTCCCGAAGGAGATCTTCAAGTCCCGAAGGAGATCTTCAAGTGCCGAAGGAGAATTCCGCAAAAGTCTGCAAGGAGCTCTCCCGAGTCCAGAAGTCCAGCCCCCTTCAAATGAAGCCCCAGGGCCCTTTTTATAGCTTTGGCCGGGGGTAGTCCGGTAATCTTGCCGTTGACAGTTTCCATAAATGCTCGGTGGACGAATCATATTTTCCGGTTTGGGGCACACGGATCGCCATTTTTCGTAAATGACCACCTTGCCCTTCGGGCAGCTTGGGCGGCTCGGGCAGTTCGGGCAGTTCTGTTGGAGGCGAAAAAGGCGACCGACTGTTCCTGAAAAGTGAGAAGCCTGAAAGACAAAAAGTGAGATGCCGGAAAGACAAAAAGTGAGATGCCTGAAAGACAAAAAGTGAGACGCCTGAAAGACAAAAAGTGAGACGCCTGAAAGACAAAAAGTGAGATGCCGGAAAGACAAAAAGTGAGAAGACTGAAAGACAAAAAGTGAGAACGCTCCCGAACGCGTTCGGAAGCGTTCTGAGCGCGCGTGAGCGCGGAGGCGTTCCGAGCAAACGGTGGAACGGAAAGTTGTCCCCCAAAGGGGAATCGGGATCGGACGCGCCCCATGAGGGGGCGTGAACACGGCGGTGTCCCTTACGAGCCCCCTTATGGAAAAAGGCGAGGGAAGGGGGCCGGACCGCATCCTATGGGAGGCGCGGCGGAGGCGCACCCCGGGGGGGGTGCGGCTTGGCCGCACCCCTTGAGGGGTGCGGTTGGGCCGCACCCTATGGGAGGTGCGGCGGAGTCGCACCCCGGGGGGGGGTACGGCTCGGCCGCACCCCTTGAGGGGTGCGGCTGGGCCGCACCCCCTCAGGGGTGCGGCTTGGCCGCACCCCCATGGGAGGTGCGGCTTGGCCGCACCCCCATGGGGGTGCGGCTTGGCCGCACCCCTTGAAGGGTGCGGCTGGGCCGCACCCCCAAGGGGGGTGCGGCTTGGCCGCACCCCCATGGGGGTGCGGCTTGGCCGCACCCCTTGAGGGGTGCGGCGGGGCCGCACCCCCAAAGGGGGTGCGGCTTGGCCGGACCCCTTGAGGGGTGCGGCTCCGCGCGAGCCGCACCCCGAGGGGGGTGCGGCGGGGCCGTTCCCCCGCGACGGGGGGCGCTGCCCGCGCGCTATTGTGCGCGCGGCAGCGCACGCGCTTGCGCGCGCTCTGCTTCTGACGGTGGGCGGCGGAAATGGCGGGTTCGGTTTCTTTGATTCGGGCGATTGCGTGTTGACCGCCGACCCCATCTCTCTTCAGTGGTGCTTCCTCTAGACGCACCCCAAGGCCTTTATGGGTGGTATAACATAAGCCCCCCAAACCTTCGGAGTCCGAGTTTCGATGCGAGGAGTTCGGAGGTTTTAATTTTTCTGTGGCGGCTTTACCCATTGTCCACTGTGCGGCGCTTTTCTGGTAAGAGCTGATGTCGGAGGGTGTTGGTTTTCCGATGTCGTTGTGGGCTTGCTGCCCGGCTGTGATATCCGCATGGGCTGAGGGGTTTCTGCAAAATGACAGATTAGCTTGCGCGGTTCTGAGCCCGCGGCTTTTACACAATAGAAAATTAGTTTGCGCAAGTCTGTGCTTGCGGCTTTTTTGCACGAGTCTGTGCTCGCGGCTTTGGTGCACGAGTCTGTGCTCGCGGCTTTCGTGCACGAGCCTTTGCTCGCGACTTTTTTGCACGGTTCTGTGTCCGCGGCTTTGGTGCACGTGCCTTTGCTCGCGACTTTTTGCGCGGTTCTGTGCCCGCGGCTTTGGTGCACGTGCCTTTGCTCGCGACTTTTACATGATGTAGACTTGACCGGTGAATAGCGGGAGCATGATGCTTTGCAGCGTGGGAGCTGTGTGCCCTGCAACGCGGGAGCATGATGCTCTGCAGCGTGGGAGCTGTGTGCCCTGCAATGCGGGAGCATGATGCTCTGCAGCGTGGGAGCTGTGTGCCCTGCAACGCGGGAGCATGATGCTCTGCAGCGTGGGAGCTGTGTGCCCTGCAACGCGGGAGCATGATGCTCTGCAGCGTGGGAGCTGTGTGCCCTGCAACGCGGGAGCATGATGCTCTGCAGCGTGGGAGCTGTGTGCCCTGCAACGCGGGAGCATGATGCTCTGCAGCGTGGGAGCTGTGTGCCCTGCAACGCGGGAGCATGATTCTCTGCAGCGTGGGAGCTGTGTGCCCTGCAACGCGGGAGCATGATGCTCTGCAGCGTGGGAGCTGTGTGCCCTGCAACGCGGGAGCATGATGCTCTGCAGCGTATGAGCTGTGTGCCCTGCAACGCGGGAGCATGATGCTTTGCAGCGTGGGAGCTGTGTGCCCTGCAACGCGGGAGCATGATGCTCTGCAGCGTGGGAGCTGTGTGCCCTGCAACGCGGGAGCATGATGCTCTGCAGCGTGGGAGCTGTGTTGTCCTTTACTGGAGCGTCAGCGCGCAAGGTGGAGGCGCGCTAGTGAGCGCGCAAGGAGGAGGCGCGCTAGTGAGCGCGAAAGGGGGAGGCGTGCTAGTGAGCGCGGAAGGAGGAGGCGCGCTTGTGAGCGCGCAAGGAGGCGGCGCGCTAGTGAGCGCGGAAGGAGGCGGCGCGCTAGTGAGCGCGCCAGGAGGCGACGCGCTAGTGAGCGCGCAAGGAGGCGGCGCGCTAGTGAGCACGGAAGGAGGCGGCGCGCTAGTGAGCGCGCAAGGAGGCGGCGCGCTAGTGAGCGCGCAAGGAGGCGGCGCGCTAGTGAGCGTGGAAGGAGGCGGCGCGCTAGTGAGCGCGGAAAGAGGCGGCGCGCTAGTGAGCGCGCCAGGAGGCGACGCGCTAGTGAGCGCGCAAGGAGGCGGCGCGCTAGTGAGCGTGCAAGGAGGCGGCGCGCTAGTGAGCGCGCAAGGAGGCGGCGCGCTAGTGAGCGCGCAAGGAGGCGGCGCACTTGGGAGCGCGCAAGGAGGCGGCGCACCCCGGGGGCGCGCAAGGAGGCGGCGCGCTAGTGAGCGCGCAAGGAGGCGGCGCGCTAGTGAGCGCGGAAGGAGGAGGCGCGCTTGTGAGCGCGCAAGGAGGAGGCGCGCTCGGGAGCGCGCAAGGAGGAGGCGCGCTAGTGAGCGCGCAAGGAGGCGACGCGCTAGTGAGCGCACAAGGAGGCGGCGCACTTGGGAGCGCGCAAGGATGCGACGCGCTAGTGAGCGCGCAAGGAGGCGGCGCGCTTGGGAGCGCGGAAGGAGGAGGCGCGCTTGTGAGCGCGCAAGGAGGAGGCGCGCTCGGGAGCGCGCAAGGAGGAGGCGCGCTAGTGAGCGCGCAAGGAGGCGACGCGCTAGTGAGCGCACAAGGAGGCGGCGCACTTGGGAGCGCGCAAGGATGCGACGCGCTAGTGAGCGCGCAAGGAGGCGGCGCACTTGGGAGCGCGCAAGGATGCGACGCGCTAGTGAGCGCGCAAGGAGGCGGCGCGCTTGGGAGCGCGCAAGGAGGAGGCGCGCTTGTGAGCGCGCAAGGAGGAGGCCCTTTTTCCTTTGCCGGGTCTTCAGGGGTTGAGGAACTCCATGCGTCGGATAGCTCGAGAGTGGCTTCCACTCTTGTTGGTTCCGTGAATTCGGGCGCGGCGAGCGTTGCGTCCGGGAGCTCCTTGCTTGGTGATTGGGAATCCTTCCCACAGACGGCGCCAAACTGTTGCGGACCGCTTAGGGCTCTTGGTAGACCGGTTCACTTGAACCGCCTTAGCTCGTGAGCGAGCTAAGCGCGCAAACAGTCAATTAGAGGTTTGTTGAGTACGCAGAGACTTTTTAACGTGGAAAACCCGGAAAGGGTAAAAAACCACGCGGCCGGAGCAGTGCCGACCAAACTTCACTATCTTCTGGAGGAGTTACAACTTGGAAGCTAGAACTCGAGCGTGACAGACCGCTGCTCGTTACAATATTTGGAGAAAGAGAGCTTCGAGGGTGACAGGCCACCTCACGAAAAAACTAAGTCCTTTTTCCTTCAAAGACTGCTAGTCGCCTTTCGGAAGCGGGAAGGCTAGTCGCCTTTCCCTTCTGAGAGATGCTGGTCGCCTTTCTGGAATTGAGAAAGCTGGTCGCCTTTCTCTTCTGAGAACTGCTCGTCGCCTTTCGGAATCGAGAAGGCTCGTCGTCTTCCTCTTCTGAGAACTGCTTGTCGCCTTTCGGAATCGAGAAGGCTAGTCGCCTTTCTCTTCTGAGAACTGCTCGTCGCCTTTCGGAATCGAGAAGGCCGGTCGCCTTTCTCTTCTGAGAACTGCTCGTCGCCTTTCGGAATCGAGAAGGCTCGTCGTCTTCCTGGAAGATGAAGATCTTCAAGTCCCGAAGGAGATCTTCAAGTCCCGAAGGAGATCTTCAAGTGCCGAAGGAGAATTCCGCAAAAGTCTGCAAGGAGCTCTCCCGAGTCCAGAAGTCCAGCCCCCTTCAAATGAAGCCCCAGGGCCCTTTTTATAGCTTTGGCCGGGGGTAGTTCGGTAATCTTGCCGTTGACAGTTTCCATAAATGCTCGGTGGACGAATCATATTTTCCGGTTTGGGGCACACGGATCGCCATTTTTCGTAAATGACCACCTTGCCCTTCGGGCAGCTTGGGCGGCTCGGGCAGTTCGGGCAGTTCTGTTGGAGGCGAAAAAGGCGACCGACTGTTCCTGAAAAGTGAGAAGCCTGAAAGACAAAAAGTGAGATGCCGGAAAGACAAAAAGTGAGATGCCTGAAAGACAAAAAGTGAGACGCCTGAAAGACAAAAAGTGAGACGCCTGAAAGACAAAAAGTGAGATGCCGGAAAGACAAAAAGTGAGAAGACTGAAAGACAAAAAGTGAGAACGCTCCCGAACGCGTTCGGAAGCGTTCTGAGCGCGCGTGAGCGCGGAGGCGTTCCGAGCAAACGGTGGAACGGAAAGTTGTCCCCCAAAGGGGAATCGGGATCGGACGCGCCCCATGAGGGGGCGTGAACACGGCGGTGTCCCTTACGAGCCCCCTTATGGAAAAAGGCGAGGGAAGGGGGCCGGACCGCATCCTATGGGAGGCGCGGCGGAGGCGCACCCCGGGGGGGTGCGGCTTGGCCGCACCCCTTGAGGGGTGCGGTTGGGCCGCACCCTATGGGAGGTGCGGCGGAGTCGCACCCCGGGGGGGGGGGGTACGGCTCGGCCGCACCCCTTGAGGGGTGCGGCTGGGCCGCACCCCCTCAGGGGTGCGGCTTGGCCGCACCCCCATGGGAGGTGCGGCTTGGTCGCACCCCCATGGGGGTGCGGCTTGGCCGCACCCCTTGAAGGGTGCGGCTGGGCCGCACCCCCAAGGGGGGTGCGGCTTGGCCGCACCCCCATGGGGGTGCGGCTTGGCCGCACCCCTTGAGGGGTGCGGCGGGGCCGCACCCCCAAAGGGGGTGCGGCTTGGCCGGACCCCTTGAGGGGTGCGGCTCCGCGCGAGCCGCACCCCGAGGGGGGTGCGGCGGGGCCGTTCCCCCGCGACGGGGGGCGCTGCCCGCGCGCTATTGTGCGCGCGGCAGCGCACGCGCTTGCGCGCGCTCTGCTTCTGACGGTGGGCGGCGGAAATGGCGGGTTCGGTTTCTTTGATTCGGGCGATTGCGTGTTGACCGCCGACCCCATCTCTCTTCAGTGGTGCTTCCTCTAGACGCACCCCAAGGCCTTTATGGGTGGTATAACAGTTATGATACTTGGTTTTCTGTAGTTTCAGGTTAATATATGCCCATGATAATTGTTTGAAAGCTTGTTAAATTATATTTCTTGTACCTCATGTAGAAATTGGAATTTATACCACTTGAGTATTTAATCTTTTTAAAATATCAAATCATAGGGCAATGATGTGATACTTGGTTATCTGTAGTTCTAGGTTAATATATGCTCATGACAATAGTTTGGAAGCTTGTAGATTTATAATTCAAGTACCTCATGTAGAAATTGGTAATTGCTACCTTTGAATGTTTAATCATTGTAAAATATCAAATCACATGGTAATGACACAATAATTTGTCAGAGGATTTTAGGTCCCCATATGGACACTTGGTAATTTTTGTGGAAATTTCAGAAGAGAAATACTATTTTTCCTAATTATAGTGGCATTTTGGTAATTATACAATTATGATGATATAGTAGGCCAAATGACATCCTAGGGTCATGTTACTCAGTGAACGACCATGTTATGGAATATTACCTTACTGATAATTTTCATGTAGCATGAAGACTCATTTTGAGGGTAGTTCATATGTAATTTGCCTTAAGGCCTTAACTACTTTAAATTATATTAAATAACAATTTAATATGGAAAATTATGGAAATTGGAACATACCCTATTGAAGTCAGTGGGAGCCTAGGATAATTATACCAGACCCTGGTGATGAATTTTTAGAAGGGTTCCCTTATGGGGTTGATGGATAGTTCAAATTGGTGGTCTGCGTTTAGTAAAAACAGAATTTTGAGTTTTAGACAATTCAGACCCCTAAGTAGTGTTTAGGAGATATATCCAATCAGTAAATGGGTTGTAGCACACCACCATTCAAGGAGGGTCAATCCTAGGGTTACTTGTGGGGTGGTGCTAGAGTTAATGTATAAGGAATGAAGGTACGTCCAACCCAATTGGGTGGGACGGGAGATGAGCTAAGTCACTTTAATCATATGAAATGATGAAGGGTGAACCAAATGTTAACCACCAACTAAAGTAATTGTCTTGAGGAGGATGGTGGGGTTGAGCCCATTGATCCGTAGTACTGTTAGGGGCCCCTTATGGAGTACACCGCGGGAAGTCCAAGACTCACCCTAAATATAACACTAACTAAATTGTAGGCAAGAGTAGCCTAAGTAGGGATGCAAACTGGTATGGATCTCCTCCGGGAAGGAGATGGGTTGGGTCAGCTTGTGTGATAGTCCCTGAGCCGGAAGCTCGGGTGGACATTGTTAACACCTGTTACTTATTCAAATAGTGGCGAGTCTTCGGTACTAGGCTAGTCGTGTCACCGACGGTAGTACGTTGACTCACGTGAGGGTGAGGTTTAGAGGGCCGGTAAGTTTGAGTACCGCGGTCTGGAGGACAATCCCTAATAACCCACCCCGACCTTAAAGTCTGGTGGATTCCAGCAAGAGTACGCAGGAGCTCCGTTGTTGTGTTCTTAGCGTTGAGGCGTACATGAGGTCTAGGCTTGGTAGTGACTATACTCATGACCTAGGATGTGGAGTGCCCGATCCACTACCACCGTGAGCCACGACGGTCGGTACCCGAAAGGTTGGCTTCCTTTCAAATAAATTGGGAACTATAAAGGTCTGTGCGCATAGAGTCGTGTGGGTGAGTCACATTGCATAAACTCATTAAAACATCATAACCATCGCATAACATAACATAACATACACATTAGCATACCCCCATCATATAAATTAGTATGAGCTCTTTTATATGATGGGTTACCTGGACATCTTAACTTATATGTCGTATGGGCGTTCATATAAGTTAAGGTACGAATCTGTGATGGTAGTTTAGATTTACTTACTGCACTGCATTTTCTTTCTATTTACTGCTTAGTTCATTGCTCTACTTTACTGCCTTATACATGCACTATACTGCTAGCTAGATTTTACTGCTTACTTATACCTACTAGAGTAGTGACATGTCACCACCTTCTTGTTTACCCCTTGTTTGTCCTCCACTTCGTGCTCCCGCTCGGTGCCTAGGAGTCGTGGAGGGAGGCGAGGACAAAACGACTTAGTCTTTATGACTAACGGTCAGTGTGACCGCAGGAGTCTGAGGAGACGGAGTTGTCCCGCGCGCAGCAGGACGAGATGGCAGGACCTGAGCAGCAGATGCAGCGCACTACCACGACGCCACAGGTTGATGATTAGATAGTTAGACTTCCGCTTTTTGAGAGCTTTTATTGTAGACTTCCGCATGTTGTAGAGAGAGAGAGATAGTTCTTTATTTTGGATATGTATCGGGCATAAGCCTCTTTTTGCTAGTACTTCTCTTTTGGACTTTCTGTTCTCATTATATACTTATATATGATGCTGTGATTGTGGACATGCCTTCTTTTATGTACTTGCTTTTTGGCATAATTTACTTATGATCGTAAAGCCGGCAGGGTTGGTGCTGAGCGGTGTTAGTCGACCCGAGTGTCGGTGACACCACAAGGCAGCGATTCTGGGCGAAGATCCACCTCAACCGTGCGATGCGGGAGAGGTTCGAGTTTTCAAGTACCCGAACGGGTTTTGGAAAAAGAGATCTTACAAATGGTATCACTGAACGAACGATCATAAGAGAACAGTCCACAACATACTTGGTCACCCCGCTCGAGTGTAGTTTGCGGACAAACTATGCAGCGGAAGCTGTGGTGTGCCCTTGTATGAAATCACAAAAAACAGTCCATTAAGCAGCAAGTTAAGTCAAATTTTGACTTACTTAGACAATTTAGTGATGCACCCTAGTCTAAAGAGCGACCTCGGGTCTAGATTTGGTTGAAGGTTAAGGATACCCAACATAGCTAAGGGAGGAAGTTAGTATAAGTCCTGACGTGGAGACTTTCACGCTGAGGGTTATGCTTTACTATCAAGTGGTAGGACCATCTCGAGGAGATCGAGTGTCTGTAGTCTTCTTTAGAGTAACAGAAGATCCATAAGCATAACTCTCTTACCATAACTTGATACTTCTCATTACAGTACGTTGAGACAACCACCATAGTATACCAGAGATCGAATTGGAATTTGAATATTTTGTTTTGCGAAGGCCCCTTTCCTAGTTAATCACATAGGGAACTCAGAAAAGTTAGCATAATTTATAACATTGGGAGCCTAAGTCTTGTCATAACATTATGTCTCAGGGTGGAACACCAAGTCAGAGATTATATGCCCTAAAGTTTTTGCACGTATGTAAGATGAATATACCGTAGAAGTATTGAAGAGACTTAGCCCAAATCGGTAGGGGCTTATCCTTTTGTTTATTGGGCCAATAAAATACCGACTTGGATTACCCCCTAGACTTTGTTTAGAAAAGGTTACGACATTTTCGTAGTAATCTCGAGGTTTGGAGTATTCAATGAGACTTAAGTGATGACGAGATCTTTTTCATACATTTTTGATTTGTGGACCAACCCTCCTTAGAAGTTTGAGACCCTTGGAGAATTACTTCACCTTAAATAGCAGGGATCGTTTTTACCAAGTTGTGATCGCTATAGTTATACTGGCAAGTTAAGTGAATGGTACACTTCAAGAGTGAACGTGTACTCATCTTATTGTTCCAAGGCTGATTCTAAGTCGACAAAAGTGATCAACTTGCTAATCTTTTGATTATACGTAAAGGGTTGTCCAGTGTATGGACATAAGATTCTCGGAATCAAGAAAGTCAGGTTAAGAATTTGGGGAATTTCTCTAACTTCCGGATCCAAGCAATGTGGTCTTGTCTTTTATAAGGACGTTTGGTCATCAAGCTCTTACCGGTCACAAGGGAAGAACGTCATAAACGGCGGATTCAGTGCAAGACCAAGTAGAATTTAGAATGGATAGAAGTAAGACTGGGCTATAAGTCCACATGACCATATGAAATAATTAGTTTATCGTAACAAGCTTGCAAGTGTATTGTTATAGATACACCTTCTTAACCTCGAGACATCGATTTGTAGAGTTACCCAAACAATTAATAATCATTGACGTCCGAACAAATGTCTCGATTTAGTCAAGTATTGAAAACAAGAAAGAATGTCAAGTTTAGTAGCTTGGGATAACTGTGTCACATCATGGAATTTTGAAGTTTGGAGTCAAGTTTTCGCAAGTAAAGATTACAACTAGAGTTTCTTGCACTCCATAGCTTTCAAGGGTAATTTTTCGGATTGTATTTTTAATTAAAATTCAAGCCCTCTCCTTGGTGAAAATTTGGTTAAGATCATTTTACTCTTAGAGTTGGTTTATGCACCACCAGAGAGCTTAGGAAGGTGACTCTTTGGGCCTTGTAATTCGATGGTATAAACTATTTAGGGCTAAGATGGAGAATCTTACTATGTTCGGATCTCGGGGAAAATGACAACGATCATGTACTAAAATGTTGAGGGTTTGAGAGTTAAAATAAACGGTTAGTTGTTGCTATATCAACTCCCGCTTGAAATTATTAAGATTACTCAATGAAATTTGTCAATGTAATTTTGGACGACACAACTAAGAGAAGGGTCGTTATGATGAAATCTTTAATTCATAATTTATAGCATAAGTGAGATGAGACCTCTTGTCTTTGAAAGTTTAGCCCACCCGATATTGGAAATCTAAAGTGAAATTTGTCGAATGATATATTGAAGATATATAATCTACATACAATCCTCCGATCTTAAGAACCAGAACTATAAGTTTTGGCATAAATTAATGAGTCACCCTTCATGTTGAAATCAATTTGTGCCAAAACTTGTCATGGTAAAAGGGGGTTTTACCCTCGTGAGTTATGAACCAATGGATATGGAAAGTAGGTGGGAGTCATTTCACGAGCATCCTTCTAAACTGCAGACGTTATGTGCCTCACAGAAAAACTTGGAAGATATCTACATTTATTTAACGTGAGGAAGTGTTAACCTCATGTAGCATTCGTAAGTCGTAAGAGACACTGGTCCAAGTGTAATTAAGGTTTATGTTATTGTTTTGTAGCTGATAAACCTGACCTTGTATCCGCGGAGTCGGAAACGGTTTATCAGCAGAGACCTCATACGTTAAGGGATAAGGTCTCTTGGTGTAGGTGGTGTTGAACACCTACGTGTAAGGGAATCATATAGTGAAGGATCAACATAGACAATGACGGTTGGTTAAATGGTCACGTCCTGGCTAATCGATTTATGAGCAGAGTATTAAATAAGCATGGTTCGTGAATGTAACCTTATGAAGTTAAGTTGAACTCGAAGGTTTTTGGTGCCATCTAGCGCGGCATGATAGTATAAATTAACTCGGTAAGTTCTTATGTATTTCAGGTAGATCCTCCTTCGGGGAGTGTAGTGATTTTGATAACACCCACGCCTGGTTAGCTTGTTTTGATTTTTGAAGTGTCTGTCTCCTATTTATTACCGGGGTGGAGCAAGTAGAACCCGCATTATGATTAATGGCACGATGGTCTGAGCGGCGGGGTAAACCTTCAATTAACCCCTAGTGGGAATATTGCCGACAATCTTAGCAAGTAATAGTAGAAGTGCAATGAGAATTTTGGTAAAGAATGTTGCTCCGGTTTGAGTTCTCATATAGTAGAGGTCCGAGTTCTTCCGTGGAAGGAGATTCCGAGGTCCGATTATTATAGTTCAATCATGGGCAAGAGGAGCACAGCTGGGTGCCCTTGGACTTCATGCAACAATGTTTCCCGGAACTCTTCACCTCAGGTGCAAATTAATCGTCTTTGAAATCCTTTACTCTTATAAGTACTTGCAACCCGTAGACCCAGACCTAAATTTCGAGGACGAAATATTTCTTTTATTTATTGGGATTTGTAACATCCCCAATCCTTCTAGACCCCTAGATGGTGTTAGGGCATGGGTGATGTGCAGAGTGGCCACTAGGGCCCTTGGGCCAAGTGGAGAGTGCTAAGTGCACACCAAGGGCACAAAATCAACATAGCCCAATACCACTCCCTTAGGCCAATTGATCCTCAATTCACTAAATTGACCTCCCCCATACCACCCTAACTACTAAGGAAAACCATTACCTTGAGAATTGCACTTGGGTGGGACCTAATTGCATGAAATTGACCAAAGTCAACAATAGGTCAACATTAACCAAACTGAGTCAAGTAGGGTTCAATTGACCCTCAAATGTTCAAATTGACCTTACCAACACACTCTAAACACCTTAAGAAACCCAATGGACCAAAAAGCCCCATCATGGTGGGACCAATTGACCCCAATTGACCAAAGTCAAACTTTACCCAATTTAGGTCAAAATCACACCTTAAGATTAAATTGAACCAATTGAAGCCCCACCATGGGCCAACCAATGTTGGGTGATGTTAAGGGACCCAAGACCATCAAGTGGACCCATACCACTCATCATGTTGACCAAGCCAAAGTCAAAGTCAACTCTGGGTCAATCATGTTCAACATAGCCCAAATTAAGTGACCTAGCCTAAATACATTTGAACCAAGCCCTAACCCAATGAACAAACATATGTTCATAACCTAATGGGTCATGTAGGCTGTAGGGAAAAGGCTAACCCAAGCTAACCCAAGCTTAGACAAATTAGGAAAGTGGCTAAAGGTGGGGGACAAAAGCAAAAAGCAAAAGAAAAGTGGCAATCACCCTTCTCACACTCCAACCAATCAGCATAGGGCCTTGGGTGATTGCTGGGCACCTGAGGAGGGGACACAGGAGCAGCTGTACAGCTGATTGGTTGGCCAAAACACCAATCTCGTGAGCACCTAAGTTCAAAACCGAGTATACACCCCTCCCCACCCCATTCTATCCATCCCATTATTTTCAGAGCACTGAGAGCAGTCGAAATCAGCTACTGGATTGGGGAGATTGGTGGAGAATCGCGGCTGTGAGCAGGATCGCCAGAGCAAGGCACTTCCATGGCCAACCGCCGCCGCCGCCACCGCCAAGCTCCACTCTAGGTTCGTTTCTCCTCCCCTCCCCTCATGCTAGCTTCCCATCACAAAACGAGGAAGGATCAGGCTCAATTGATCCCGGATATACCTCTGAAATCCATGGATTTCGCCGCAAATCGGGATGCCTGGGATCGCCGGAAATCGCCGCCACCGGCCGCCAGTCGCCGGTGGATGATAGCCCCGACCACCACGAAGGTGTCGGTGGTGTTGGCCGGTGGTGGTGGTGGATGGATCGCCGGCAATCTCCCCCGCAACATCGCCCAATGCGGTTGAATCGCAGCCGTTGGATGGAGGAGGAAGACGCTGCCGCTGCCGCCGGATCTGCTGTAAGATCTGTGCCGCCATCATTTTGCCTATTTAATTAATTCAATACTTGGATTTCTGTCCTTGAAATTCAGTCCTCTTCGACATTTAATTGAGTCATCTTAATGGCCGATTTAGAAAAAGTGCCCAACATAAAAGTTGTATGCCTTGGTCTTAACTTTCATTTGGTCTTGAGTTTAGGTCATTTGGTGACCTACAGCTCCCTAGGGAGCTGTTTTACTAGGACTGGTCCTACACTAGGCCAGTCCATTAGAAAAATTACCTAGGCCAAACCCTTCTAACTTTGGAGCTGTGCTTTTAACCATGGGTTGGTATACCCTAGGGGAACCCCCTGTCAAAGGGGCAGCCCTTGGTGGACACTTTTACCTAAGGTTTTGTGGTAGTTAGGATATTTAAATTAAGTTGATTTTTGGAGCATATAATGTCCAAATGCCTCCAAACTTTGGTGGAATACTTTTTTGTATATGAGTAGTGCCTGCCTAAAATTTCACTCCATTTGGAGTTGATTTGATATGGAAAATTGGAAACCCTAATGAGGGCCTTTAAGTGTCAAATTAGGGTTTAGGTCAATTTGAGGAGTTGAGTGTGTTAGCCTCCTCCCATCATGTTGGATATGTGGGTATGGATATACTAATTCTTGTGTCACACCCTAATGGTCCATTTGGAGCCATTAGGGTGGTGTGACCTAAAACCCTAAGGGTAAACCCTTAAGGGTGCAAAGTGAGACTTGTGAAGGGCATGAGAGCAAATGTTCTTGCCTTGGCTCAGAACTTTGAAGATATGTTTGTAGGAGCATAAAATAACTTAGTTAATTTATTGAGAATTTTTAGAGGTATTTAAGTATTTTTCTTCCTAGTAAATGAAATAGCCACCCTTTCCTTAATAAAATGAAATGCATGGTCATAGGACCTTGTATGGTGTTGAAACTCTATCAGTGGCTGATTAGGGATGAAAATGGATTAAAGTAATTTTGTTATGATTTATTGAAGTATAATTCCTTGTGTAGGAAATTCTAAGTACTTGCTAGCTTAAGGGAATTTAATTTTGATAAATGCCAAATCATGGGGATAAATTGTGAAACTTGGTTATCTGTCATTTAATGCTATTATAAGCCCATGATAATTATTTGGAGGCTTGTAGAATTATATTTCATGTACCTCTTGTAGAAAGTGGATTTTACAACCTTACGAGTATTTAATCTGTTTAAAATATCAAATCATGGGGAAATGATGTGATACTTGGTTTTCTGTAGTTTTAGGTTAATATATGCCCATAATAATTGTTTGGAAGCTTGTTAAATTATATTTCTTGTACCTCATGTAGAAATTGGAATTTATACCACTTGAGTATTTAATCTTTTTAAAATATCAAATCATGGGGCAATGATGTGATACTTAGTTATCTGTAGTTTTAGGTTAATATATGCCCATGATAATTTTTTGGAAACTTGTTAAATTATATTTCTTGTACCTCATGTAGAAATTGGAATTTACACCACTTGAGTATTTAATCTTTTTAAAATATCAAATCATGGGGCAATGATATGATACTTGGTTATCTATAGTTCTAGGTTAATATATGCCCATGACAATAGTTTGGAAGCTTGTAGATTTATAATTCAAGTACCTCATGTAGAAATTGGTAATTGCTACCTTTGAATGTTTAATCATTGTAAAATATCAAATCACATGGTAATGACACAATAATTTGTCAGAGGATTCTAGGTCCCCATATGGACACTTGGTAATTTTTTTGGAAATTTCAGAAGAGAAATACTATTTTTCCTAATTATAGTGGCATTTTGGTAATTATACAATTATGATAATATAGTAGGCCAAATGACATCCTAGGGTCATGTTACTCGGTGAACCACCTTGTTATGCAATATTACCTTACTGATAATTTTCATGTAGCATGAAGACTCATTTTGAGGGTAGTTCATGTGTAATTTGCCTTAAGGCCTTAACTACTTTAAATTATATTAAATACCAATTTAATATGGAAAATTATGGAAATTGGAACATACCCTATTGAAGTCAGTGGGAGCCTAGGATAATTATACCACACCCTGGTGATGAATTTTTAGAAGGGTTCCCTTATGGGGTTGATGGATAGTTCAAATTGGTGGTCTGCGTTTAGTAAAAACAGAATTTTGAGTTTTAGACAATTCAGACCCCTAAGTAGTGTTTAGGATATATATCCAATCAGTAAATGGGTTGTAGCACACCACCATTCAAGGAGGGTCAATCCTAGGGTTACTTGTGGGGTGGTGCTAGAGTTAATGTATAAGGAATGAAGGTACGTCCAACCCAATTGGGTGGGACGGGAGATGAGCTAAGTCACTTTAATCATATGAAATGATGAAGGGTGAACCAAATGTTAACCACCAACTAAAGTAATTGTCTTGAGGAGGATGGTGGGGTTGAGCCCATTGATCCGTAGTACTGTTAGGGGCCCCTTATGGAGTACACCGCGGGAAGTCCAAGACTCACCCTAAATATAACACTAACTAAATTGTAGGCAAGAGTAGCCTAAGTAGGGATGCAAACTGGTATGGATCTCCTCCGGGAAGGAGATGGGTTGGGTCAGCTTGTGTGATAGTCCCTGAGCCGGAAGCTCGGGTGGACATTGTTAACACCTGTTACTTATTCAAATAGTGGCGAGTCTTCGGTACTAGGCTAGTCGTGTCACCGATGGTAGTACGTTGACTCACGTGAGGGTGAGGTTTAGAGGGCCGGTAAGTTTGAGTACCGCGGTCTGGAGGACAATCCCTAATAACCCACCCCGACCTTAAAGTCTGGTGGATTCCAGCAAGAGTACGCAGGAGCTCCGCTGTTGTGTTCTTAGCATTGAGACATACATGAGGTCTAGGCTTGGTAGTGACTATACTCGCCTAGGATGTGGAGTGCCCGATCCACTATCACCGTGAGCCACGACGGTCGGTACCCGAAAGGTTGGATTCCTTTCAAACAAATTGGGAACTATAAAGGTCTGTGCGCATAGAGTCGTGTGGGTGAGTCACATTGCATAAACTCATTAAAACATCATAACCATCGCATATCATAACATACACATTAGCATACCCCTATCATATAAATTAGCATGGGCTCTTTTATATGATGGGTTACCTGGACATCTTAACTTATATGTCGTATGAGCGTTCATATAAGTTAAGGTACGAATCTGTGATGGTAGTTTAGATTTACTTACTGCACTGCATTTTCTTTCTATTTACTGCTTACTTCGTTGCTCTACTTTACTGCCTTATACATGCATTATACTGTTAGCTAGATTTTACTGCTTACTTATACCTACTAGAGTAGTGCCATGTCACCACCTTCTTGTTTACCCCTTGTTTGTCCTCCGCTTCGTGCTCCCGCTCGGTGCCTAGGAGTCGTGGAGGGAGGCGAGGACAAAATGACTTAGTCTTTATGACTAACGGTCGGTGTGACCGCAGGAGTCCAAGGAGACGGAGTTGTTCCGCGCGCAGCAGGACGAGATGGCAGGACCTGAGCAGCAGATGCAGCGCACTACCACGACGCCACAGGTTGATGATTAGATAGTTAGACTTCCGCTTTTTGAGAGCTTTTGTTGTAGACTTCCGCATGTTGTAGAGAGAGAGAGATATTACTTTATTTTGGATATGTATCGGGCATAAGCCCCTTTTTGCTATTACTTCTCTTTTGGACTTTCTGTTCTCATTATATACTTATATATGATGCTGTGATTGTGGACATGCCTTCTTTTATGTACTTGCTTTTTGGCATAATTTACTTATGATCGTAAAGCCGGCAGGGTTGGTGCTGAGCGGTGTTAGTCGACCCGAGTGTCGGTGACACCGCAAGGCAGTGATTCTGGGAGAAGATCCACCTCAACCGTGCGATGCGGGAGAGGTTCGAGTTTTCAAGTACCCGAACGGGTTATGGAAAAAGAGATCTTACACGATCAACATGTGAGGGGTGCCTCCGAATAAAATTATGCAGTGTCACAGTCATCACAACAATGACACATTGTTTTGAAAATGTGTATTGTGGCATCTTTCTCAGTATGCCCCACTTCTTCCACACACCAAAGGTTCTCTCAATTACACTACGTAGTGATGAGTGAGCTTTGTTGAAAAATCTCACGCCGACCTGAAACTGGTTGATCACCCCGCGCAAAATCAGGTAAGTGATATCGAGTCTCTGGATAAGGTTTCAAAATACTTCTTTGAAGTGATCTACCGAATTATATTTACTTACATAATCAAATTATTAATTTAAGAAATGAAATGAAAAAATAATCAAATTTAAATAGTGATAAATTTATGCACCTGGAGGTGGGTGATAACTTCCCCAAAAGAAGTTATCTTGTGTTTTAATTAATATCCGTTTGAGTAAAATGTTGATAATTATGAGTTAAAATGTTATTAGCATGAGTAATATAGTAGTTTATTATAAGATTGGGTATTATCGTCATTTTATATGTTATTGCGCAGAAATTCTGAAGTATCAATCTTGGAGAATCAATGACAAAGAAATTGATTAAGTACAGGAAATTATGTTGCAACATATCCCGCAGTTCAGAAAACTAAGTTGCAACATTTAAGTTGCTGTCAAATATAGAAGAAAAAGTACAAAAATGTTGCAACATACTTTACAGTTAGAAAAATATGTTGCAACATGTCGCGGAAATCAGAAGTTTTAAATCCAAATTTATTCAGATCCTGGCAGTTACATGGACGGGAGGGACGCATCTATTCAGCAATGAATTCACTCCTTTTGAAACGCACGACCATATAAGGTGCCAAGGAGAGAGAAAGAGCAGTTGTTGAACATCGATCATCATCTTCATCGTGAGGGAGAAGTGGATTTGGCGTGAGAGACAAAGGGCTGCATCGGATTTTCTTCAGGGGAGATTTACACAAGATCAAGTGGAATTTCCTACAGTATTTAGATCTCTAAACAATCATGTCTTGTAAGATCTCTCTAATTTTGTGTGATTTCTCCTTCATCATGAACTAATTCTCTTAGTCTTGTATGTTGTGATTACTTTGACTTATTGTGATGTTTTGAACCGTATTTCTTCGTCATGAATGTTTGAGATTATATCTTTATTGAATTTATAATGTTAATCTTGGAAATTTTGTTTTAAGTTTTCATCTTTAAAATTGCTTGGCGAGATTCGAGAGAGGAGTCAGGCTGGATGAATGTTTTATTTTACGCAGCGAGATTCGAGAGAGGAGTTGCGTAATTATTTCATCAAAATTCCCGTCTTTATACTACACTGCAAGATTCGAGAGAGGAGTGGTGTAAGTGTATCATAAATTTGATATATTGAAGAAGGGAGAAAGAGATTTCGTCTTCTTGGTAGCAACTTTGATTTGTAAACTTTATGTTATACTTTATTTTTACCTAAGTTAGAGATAACTAGGAGAATAAGGGATACACGGATTTCGTATATCGAGAGATAACGTAATTCACTCTCAAATCGTTGCAAGATATTTATTTTAGCATTCATATCGAATCACTTGAAGAAATCATCACAATAAGCAGAGGAAAGCAATGTACGAGACTATCTTCCTAAATTGTTTAAAAGTATTTTTAAGTAGTCGTTTTAGTAACTATAGTTAAAATTTGTTCTTATCAAATCACCTTAATTAATCTACTTGAATTTAAAGAAAAGGTTAAGCTAGTAATTGTGAGCGTTAGATTTAACACTTCCTCGTGGGAACGATCTTTACTCACATTTTATTACTTGATTCGACGCGTGCACATGCATGTATTATGTACATTTATTTTGGGCGTATCAAGTTTTTGGCGCCGTTGCCGGGGAAGGGTACGGTCCAATTGTTTATTTCTTGCAATATTAGTAAACCCTAAATGTTTAGAGATCAAGTTTTTATTTTTATGCTGTTTTTATTTATAATAAGAATTCTGTGTAGTGCATGTCCAGATATCAGAATACTCAGGTACTTCCGTTAAATTCTGAAATTGAACGCACCTATAAACAGAATAGAAAGAGTCGTAGAGTGAATCAAATTAATCATCCTGTGATAAAAAACAATAGACAAGCAAATATGAATGAAAATGAAGGTCAAGCGAACCAAAATGGACAAGTTGATCAAAATGGTCAACCTACTGAACCAAGAATGACTTGTCGGGATTATAATGCACCTTTAAGAGGAGGGTTGCAATTTGGTATTGTCAGACCCCCAATCGAAGCAAATAATTTTAAAATGGATTCTACAGTTATGCAACTAGTACAACATAGTAAATTTAGAGGTCTAAATCATGAAGACGCAACTGCTCACTTAAGAACATTCCTACTGATTTGTGATATGTTTAAATGCAATGGTGCGTCTGACGATGCAATTCTATTAAGACTATTCCCATTCTCTTTAGAAGGGAGAGCTAGTGATTGGTTAGCCTCTGTGCCACATGAGTCGATTACCACATGGGATCTTTTAGTTGAGAAATTTCTAAATAAATATTTTTCACCTTCAAAGATTGCAAAGCTTATTAGGGACATTTCAACAGTTATGCAAGGACCCGGGGAAACTCTTTATGACGCTTGTGAGCGATATAAAGATTTATTAAGAAAATGTCCACATCACGGGTTATCCCAACACCAACAAGTTTCCACATTCTATAATGGGTTACAAACCGCAACTATGATTTTAGTTGATGGTGCCGCGGGTGGATCATTAATGAAGAAATACCCTGAAGACGCTTATAATATTCTAGAAGATCTAACATCTAATAACTACCAAGCTTTTGAAAGACAAGGGTCTGCAATCCAGTAGGAGTCCACCAAGTTGATCAAATTACATCTTTGGCTGCTCAAATGGCATCGCAATTTAATTTAATTAACAAGAGGTTCGATGCTTTATCTACTCCCTCATCTAATGCACCACTAACAGTTGAGCAACTAAATCAACTAACTGAAGAAGCAAATTACATTGGTGGACAACCTAGACAAGTTCCACCCGGTTTTGCAAATCATTATCATCCGGAGTGGCGTAATCATCCTAATTTCTCATGGAAGAATAATCAAGGAATGAATCAACCATCAGGATTTAATCAAAATATAAATCCAATACAAAATCCACCTCCTAACAACCAAGTGAACACTAGGAAATTGACCGATGACTACATTTTGGGAATGTTCCAAAAGAATGATTCCAGAATGGTAGGCATCGAATCTTCTCTCCGATCCATGGAAACTACACTAGGTCAACTAGCAAATGCGCTAAGTCAGCGACCAGTTGGAGCACTTCCATCTGACACTACACAAAATCCCACACAAAACTCTCAACCTAACCATTGCAAAGCCATAGCTTTAAGGAGTGGGGTAGAAATAGCTAGTGGAGATGGGTTATTGGAGAAAATTAGAGAGGATGAGCCACATGAGAGCACTAGTAAAACAGATAAGAGTGAACAAGAAAATCCTACAGAAAGTAAGGAACCGGAAGTAGTTGAAGTGAATCAACAAATTGCTAAGAAGAAAGAAATTGTTTACCCTCCTCCACCGTTTCCATCTAGGCTAGCAAAGACGAAGCTTGACAAGCAATTCCAAAAATTCATGGAAATCTTTAAGAAACTTACTATAAACATTCCATTCGCAGAAGCATTAGAACAAATGCCTAGCTATGTGAAATTCATGAAAGATATATTATCTAAAAAAAGGAGGTTTGTAGATAAAGAGATTGTAGCGTTAACGGAAGAGTGTAGTGTAATATTACAAAAGAAACTACCACCAAAATTGAAAGATCCCGGAAGCTTTACGATTCCATGCTCTATAGGAGTGAAATTTTCCGGTCGAGCATTATGTGATTTGGGAGCTAGTATAAATCTCATGCCCTTATCTATCTATAAGAAATTAGGCCTAGGAGAGATTGCTGCAACATCTCTTACCCTCAAACAAGCCGATAGAACTTTAGCTTTTCCTAAGGGAGTGGTTGAAGATGTGTTAGTTAAGGTCGAAAAATTTATTTTTCCAGCCGACTTCGTAGTGTTAGACATGGAAGAATCAAGGACGTACCTATTATTTTAGGAAGACCATTCTTAGCTACGGGGAGGGCGCTTATCGATGTCCAAAAAGGAGAACTAACGATGAGAGTAAATGATGAAGAGATGACCTTTAATATTCTTAAGGCTCTTAAATACCCAAGCGATAACGAGGAATGTTTCTCGATAGAAGATATAGAAGTACCTAGCCAACTCATGCACACTAATGAAACTTTAGAGCAAAAGCTGTTAACATTATTAACTAATGAAAAATGGGAAGATGATCTAGAAATAGAGGAATGTGTTAAAGCTTTTGAGTTACATGGAAGCCTACCTTTTACTAAAAAGTTTGAACCAATAGAAAGATCTAGCGAGCCCAAAACCATGGAGCCATCTATTCATGAACCTCCAATGTTAGAGTTGAAGCCTTTACCTGAACACTTAAAATATGTATTTCTTGGAGAAAATAAAACATTGCCGGTCATCATAGATGCTTCACTAGAACAGCAAAATGAAGAAAAACTACTTAAGATGTTAAGAGAATTTAAGGGGGCAATGGGTTGGACGATCGCCGATATTAGAGGGATTAGCCCATCCATTTGCATGCATAAAATATTATTAGAAGAGGACGCAAATGGGTCTATTGAACATCAACGTAGGCTTAGTCCCCCAATGAAAGAAGTAGTAATGAAGGAGATTATAAAATGGCTTGATGCCGGCATTATCTATCCTATATCCGATAGTAAGTGGGTAAGCCCGGTGCAATGTGTACCAAAGAAGGGTGGAATGACAGTCATTAAAAATGAAAATAATGAACTAATACCATCTATGACTGTAACCGGATGGAGAATTTGTATGGATTATAGGAAACTAAACAAATCTACTAGGAAAGATCATTTTCCATTACCATTCATTGATCAAGTGTTAGATAGATTAGTGGGAAGCGAATATTTCTGTTTCTTGGATGGATATTCTGGTTACAATCAAATTATGGTTGCACCAGAAGATCAAGAAAAGACCACGTTTACTTGTCCTTATGGTACTTTTGCATTTAGGAAAATGCCTTTTGGATTATGTAACGCTCCCGCTACTTTCCAACGTTGCATGATCTCTATCTTTACTGATTTGATAGATGAAGGAATAGAAATTTTTATGGATGATTTTTCTGTATTTGGACAATCATTTAATGACTGCTTGGAAATACTAAAGAAGGTATTAGAGAGATGTGTTCAGACCAATTTGGTCTTGAATTGGGAGAAGTGTCATTTTATGGTACGTGAAGGAATCGTGTTAGGCCATAAAGTTTCAAACAAGGGTTTGGAGGTTGATAGGGCAAAGATTGAAGTTATTGATAAACTTCTTCCGCCAACGAATGTCAAAGGCATTCGTAGCTTTTTAGGCCATGCGGGGTTTTATAGACGTTTCATTAAAGATTTCTCAAAAATATCCAAACCATTATGTAGTCTACTTGAAAAAGATACACCTTATATTTTTGATGATAAATGTTTGGAAGCTTTTAAAATATTAAAACAAAGTTTGGTTTCATCTCCCGTGGTTATAGCACCTGATTGGTCACTACCATTTGTTCTAATGTGTGATGCAAGTAATTATGCGGTAGGAGCCGTTCTAGGAAAAATGTGAAATAAGGTCTTTCACACTATTTACTATGTTAGTAAAACTCTAATGAATGCTCAAGTGAACTATACCACCACTGAGAGGGAACTATTAGCCGTAGTATTCGCTTTTGACAAGTTCCGTTCGTATTTAATCAACGCTCAGGTTATAGTTTATACCGATCATTCAGCTATTAGGTATCTAGTGGACAAAAAGGATGCAAAGCCAAGACTAATTAGATGGGTTCTACTCCTGCAGGAATTTGATCTTGAGATCAAAGACCGAAAGGGGGCTGAAAATCCCATTGCTGATCACCTATCACGCTTAGAACAAGAGCATGAAAAGAATAGTCATGTAGAAATTAAAGAGAATTTTCCAGACGAGAGTATATTAGCTATCACTGCGGGTAGCATTCCTTGGTATGCGGATTATGCAAACTATCTAGTTAGCAATGTACTTCCACCTGATATGAATTATCAACAAAAGAAGAGATTTCTCCATTTGGTAAAATTCTACCTTTGGGATGTTCCATATCTCTACAAAATTTGTCCCGATCAAATGATTCATCGATGTGTACCAGAAATAGAGGTTCCAAGTATTTTAGAGAAATGTCACGCATCTCCTTACGGAGGGCACTTTATGGGAGAACGAACTGCAATTAAGGTAATAGAGGCCGACTTTTACTGGCCAACATTGTTTAAGGATGCTCATATATTTGCTAAACACTGTGATAGATGCCAAAAGACAGGAAATCTAGATCGCCGGGCTAGTATGCCATTAAATAACATTTTAGAAGTTGAAATATTTGATGTATGGGGTATTGACTTCATGGGTCCATTTGTAAATTCAAATGGGAACATCTATATTTTACTAGCAGTAGATTATGTCTCTAAATGGGTAGAAGTCATAGCTACGCAGAAAAATGACATTAAGGTCGTGCTTAAATTCTTGAAAACAAACATTTTCACTAGATTCGGTACGCCTCGATCTACTATAAGCGATGGTGGATCACACTTCTGTAATACGCAATTTAAGAAACTTTTACGAAAGTATGGAGTAACGCATAAGGTTGCTTTGGCCTACCACCCACAGACCAATGAGTTAGCTGAATTATCAAATAGAGAGATTAAGTCCATTCTAGAGAAGACAGTGAGCATTACACGTAAGGATTGGTCCCAGAAATTGAACGATGCATTGTGGGCATATAGAACTGCATTCAAAATACCCATAGGTTTGACCCCTTACAAAATGGTGTATGGAAAAGCATGTCATCTCCCCGTTGAATTAGAGCATAGGGCGTATTGGGCGATTAAAAAAATTAAATTTTAATTTTCAGGAAGCAGGTAAGAATAGGCTATTTCAACTTAATGAACTCGAGGAATTGAGATTGAATGCGTATGAGAACGCAAGGTTATATAAGGAGCGGACTAAGAAATGGCACGACTTTAGGATTATGACGAGGGAATTTAGTGTGGGACAATTAGTTCTCATGTATAATTCAAGACTTAAATTATTCTCTGGGAAATTAAAATCTAGGTGGTCGGGGCCGTTTCAAGTGAAGGAGGTTCACCCATATGGAGTCATTACTATTATTAATGAAAAAGATGGATCCGAGTTCAAGGTGAATGGACAGAGACTTAAGCACTATTTCATGAATAATGATCGCGAGGAAGCGACGGTCATTACCCTGGCCTAACTCATCGAGTTTGAAAGTCCTGCCGGGACTTAAAATTAAGCGCTAATTGGGTGGCAACCCAAATTTTAACAAAATTATTAAATTAAAAGTTTGTTGCTAATGTTAAATTAAGTGTTAATTTTATAATTTGATAGGAAACTTGCAAGTAAATGGTTTACATTACTCTACTTGAATTTATCTTGTGCCTACTTTCAATGCAGAAATTTATGTTGCAACACTGTTTTGAGAGTTATAACCTTTTGACCTCTGTCAATTTATGAAGAAAATTTTAAAAAATGTTCCAACACTGTTTCACGCCACTGAACCGGTTCAGTTTTTACAAGGGTCAAACCCGGTTCTCTCCAATTCTATTTTTCGACTTAAAACCCCAGTCATTCCCGTCTCGCTTATTTCCTTCGAACCGTAGGCGAGTGAACGCAAAAACTGTCGAGGGCGATTCCAGCGCGCGATTTCGCCGGCAACAACGAGAGGTGACGACGATCGACTAAAACTCACGCATACCACCCGTAGACACCATCTTGCAGTAAGTCATCGCTCTTCCAGTTCTCAAATGTTTACTAGGTTCGTTTCTTAGTTATCTCCATCTCCAATCTAGGAATGTCGGCAAAAAGGAAAGGGAAAGGAAAAGAGGTAGCGCGTAAGGTTCTACGATTTGTGAATGAAGAGGCTCAAGAGCGATTTGAGGACATTCAAATGAAATCTTTTATTTATGAGAGAGGGTTTGATATTGAAATGAAGGACTGAAGTAAGGCTTATGTACAACAAATTAATCGATTAGGTTGGACAATATTTTGTCATCCACAAGCAGAAGCCATTACCCCTTGGGTCCTTGAGTTTTACGCAAATGTCAAGTTTAAGAAGGATGAAACGATATTTGTGAGGGCAAAACAAGTTGATTTTTCTACTGCTGCCATAAACAAATTTTTTGAAATTGAACCCACGGAAGTAGATGAGTTTGCACGCCTGCAATCAACCATAACCCCAGCTGAAGTGGGTGCTGTACTCTGCCATACAATTGATCCTGCTTGGGCTAAAAAAGGAAAAAGATTTTTTGAATCTTCCACTTTCACAAGGGAGGCCAAGACATGGTTATTATTTGTGAATGCAAGCCTCATGCCCACACTGCATCCGAACATGGTAACAATGGATAGAGCCCTCCTGATTTTCGGAATACTACAAGGAATCAAGATAAATGTTGGGAAAATCATTTGCACACAGATTTGTCAAGCAACCTTGAAAGAAAAAGGAAATCAATTATGGTTCCCCACTTTAATTACGCAATTGTGTCGAGCTGCCGGAGTTACTCTTGGAGATGGTGACTTCATTACTAAGGTTGGACATCATATAACAGAGACGGTCATCATGAAAAATATAAAGGTCTCCACTAATCGTCCTACCACTATGGATCAAGTAGAATCAGATCCCGTCCCCATCGCAACTCTGCAACCTTCTACCTTACCCGATACATCATCTGGACTTGACAAAGAACCACCAATCACACTTGAAGAAAAAGAAACAATGATGAACAACATCAAATACATCAAGGATTTCCTCAGGTATCAATATATTTATTTCAATCATCGACTTGAATTTCTCTCTCAGAACCAAGAAAGACTTTTAAAAAAGGCCAAGATAGCATCTACCACACCAACCTTCCGGTGCCAATCACGGTTCAGCGATGATGGTTTCCTGCTACATTGTGATGGTTCCCGTGCTGATCCGACGGTAGCTGATACTAGTGAGAGTGGTGTTGATGATTGAACACTTTATCTTTGCTTTAATAGTTTTTTTTGGTTTGGTTGGCAGATATTCTATGCTTGGCTTATGAACTCAATAGTTTCATTTTGACTTTTGTTGGATAGGCTGATATGCCTTGCTAGAACACTAATCTTTTGACATGATTGATGACTTTAAGGTTTCTCTTTTCTGATGTGATAATAATTTAGTGTTATGTTTGTTATTGTGCTGCTGCTAGAATGATTGTTATTGTGCATATGAGTTAATGGTTATTTTGTGATGATGGTTATTCTGTGATGATGATCATTTGTGATGATCTATATTATATGTTTATTGTACCAATCCATATTACTTAGCTATGTTGTTAAGACCTAAACTGGACAACTAGTTGGGTCCTGGATTTGTGTCTACCCTTTTGCAGGTCACTTATGGACTTACCGTCACAATGTGCTTTTCATCCAAACCATTAACAACCTATAATCAGATGGCAAGGAGGAGCATGATTGATACTTTGACCGGAACATTTCAGGGGAGTACTTAGTTCTTATGGACTAATTTTTCAAAATTTATTACATGTTTTGCTAGGGCCTAGCAAAGTATTAAGTGTGGGGGTGAGTTAACCTCCACCGAATGAGAGAATATAAATTTGCAATGCCTCATACTTTTTACCCTTAGTAAGTTTTTGTTATTCGAATTACTCAAGTTAAATTGATTGGTAGATTAGTTAATCCTAAGAGTTCAGACTATGATTTTGAAGTTAGTAAGATATGTTATATTTCCTTTATGTATTTCCTTTATGCACAATATTCATTAAACAATCATTTACTCCCTACAAAATAACTTTATTAACTGCCAAATATATAGCGGAGGGGTGAGTAAGAACTGAGTCAATGTTGTAAGCTTAGACATGAAGTGTTTGTAGTTAATTGATAAAAATGATTAAGGACACCTTTTGATAATTTTGCATCATAAAGCCTACAATTGTTTTGATTATCCCTAACGCTTTGTGCTTGAGCTTTGCCATTTTGATACACATTGACTATACACAATTTCCCTATAAATTTTACTGGTTATTTCTTAGTAACTTTTCCAACTTTTGGTGTTTAATTTTAAAAAAAAATGGTTAAATTTCATAGTGATTATGTGGCCTAGGTATTGTATACATACTTGGAATGATCCCTACTGTGATATATAAAAAAAGGGAAGTAAAAAAAAAATATCATAGTGATTATGTGGCCTAGGTATGTACACATGTACTTGGAATGATCCCTACTATGAAAAGAATATATATATATATGTTGATAAACCCCAAAGTATGGAGAGTTATTAAGAATTTTAACTAGAGAAATTCCTTCCACTATCAAAATCCATCCTTAAGTTCCTTCCCAAGCCAAAGTGATTCCTACTGCAAGTCCTTATGAATTCTACTCAAATTAAACTACTAAACTCTTGTGGAAGCCAAATCAAAGACTCAGATTATTCTTATCTTTTCCAATTATGAGGAAGTTTAATAAGTTAAATTGTTTGGGAGTGAATAATTTTAAGGAATAGCACACACAACACTAGGAAATCATAATTGAACTCTAACTTTTATCAAGTTAATGGATTTGTGCATGTCTTAAATTTTAATGATTGACATGTTTACCAATTATTAATGCGAATAACCTGAAAACTCTTGATTAATTATGTTTAAGGGTAAGGAGACTCAAACTTATGTGTGATTGATATTCTCTCATAAATTTTTTTTTAATGATATATCTTTGCTCGGGACTAGCAAAGAACTAAGTGTGGGGGTGTGATAACTTCCCCAAAAGAAGTTATCTTGTGTTTTAATTAATATCCGTTTGAGTAAAATGTTGATAATTATGAGTTAAAATGTTATCAACATGAGTAATATAGTAGTTTATTATAAGATTGGGTATTATCGTCATTTTATATGTTATTGCGCAGAAATTCTGAAGTATCAATCTTGGAGAATCAATGACAAAGAAATTGATTAAGTACAGGAAATTATGTTGCAACATATCCCGCAGTTCAGAAAACTAAGTTGCAACATTTAAGTTGCTGTCAAATATAGAAGAAAAAGTACAAAAATGTTGCAACATACTTTACAGTTAGAAAAATATGTTGCAACATGTCGCGGAAATCAGAAGTTTTAAATCCAAATTTATTCAGATCCTGGCAGTTACATGGACGGGAGGGACGCATCTATTCAGCAATGAATTCACTCCTTTTGAAACGCACGACCATATAAGGTGCCAAGGAGAGAGAAAGAGCAGTTGTTGAACATCGATCATCATCTTCATCGTGAGGGAGAAGTGGATTTGGCGTGAGAGACAAAGGGCTGCATCGGATTTTCTTCAGGGGAGATTTACACAAGATCAAGTGGAATTTCCTACAGTATTTAGATCTCTAAACAATCATGTCTTGTAAGATCTCTCTAATTTTGTGTGATTTCTCCTTCATCATGAACTAATTCTCTTAGTCTTGTATGTTGTGATTACTTTGACTTATTGTGATGTTTTGAACCGTATTTCTTCGTCATGAATGTTTGAGATTATATCTTTATTGAATTTATAATGTTAATCTTGGAAATTTTGGTTTAAGTTTTCATCTTTAAAATTGCTTGGCGAGATTCGAGAGAGGAGTCAGGCTAGATGAATGTTTTATTTTACGCAGCGAGATTCGAGAGAGGAGTTGCGTAATTATTTCATCAAAATTCCCGTCTTTATACTACACTGCAAGATTCGAGAGAGGAGTGGTGTAAGTGTATCATAAATTTGATATATTGAAGAAGGGAGAAAGAGATTTCGTCTTCTTGGTATCAACTTTGATTTGTAAACTTTATGTTATACTTTATTTTTACCTAAGTTAGAGATAACTAGGAGAATAAGGGATAAACGGATTTCGTATATCGAGAGATAGCGTAATTCTCTCTCAAATCATTGCAAGATATTTATTTTAGCATTCATATCGAATCACTTGAAGAAATCATCACAATAAGCAAAGGAAAGCAATGTACGAGACTATCTTCCTAAATTGTTTAAAAGTATTTTTAAGTAGTCGTTTTAGTAACTAGAGTTAAAATTTGTTCTTATCAAATCACCTTAATTAATCTACTTGAATTTAAAGAAATGGTTAAGCTAGTAATTGTGAGCGTTAGATTTAACACTTCCTCGTGGGAACGATCTTTACTCACATTTTATTACTTGATTCGACGCGTGCACTTGCGTGTATTACATACATCTATTTTGGGCGTATCAGTGGGTGATGAAATTTACAACTTGGATCATTAACTACACGTTGGAAGATGCGACTATCATGAGTTGAACCTTCCCATCATGGCACCACATAAGTAAAGCACATATCGAAGTAGCATATGACCATTATATTCTGAGTTGGGGTACCATGACGTCCAATATTTTGCACTTGATCATCCATCGGAACACATGCATCTACATGAGTTTCATCTATGGATCCAATACAATCTTTGAAGTAAGGCATGTATCGCTCATCATTTAAGATTTTTGCAGGTATATTCATAAATTGCGGGTCAAGTGGTTTTATCATTTCAACTGAAAGCAGAGACAACGCATGCAGACCTCATAAAAAATCTACTTATAATTTCGGTGGAATGTTAAAAACGCTCACTCGTCAACCTCATTGATCTTTTATGTGCTAAATTGTATATGGTAATAGCTAATACCTCTCTCGCAGTTGCTCTTTGTTAGCCTTGTAATCCATAAGATGTCTGAAGTATAGATAGCAAATGTGTAAATATTTGTGGTGACATCCTGAACGCAATATGGAACCTCACTGGATGACCAACTAACAACTCACCGACCCACTTATCTCCAGTTTGTGTAAACGTCATGCATGGTGTTTTGTCACTGTATTTAGACATGTAATCACCAATCACAAGCACCGTCGAGGCGAGAAAATTGTTGTACAACACAAAGCGTCATTGTTGATCAAATTCGACAGCTGAAATTAACTCGTCATCATCAAGAGAGTACTCTTCATTATCATCTGCCATTAGAAAATACCTATAATCAAAGCAAACATAAGCATGCATAACTCAAACATAGAAACTAGTGTAACAGAAGCTCAAACATAAGGTATGAAAACATAAGATTGCACATAGAAACTGTTAGAACGTGCGTTCTGCATCTTTCAGGTTTGATAATAACAAATCTCATGTTGTATTTGATCATACATGTCTTGGGTATAGTGTGCAGGTTTACAAGTGTGAAGTAGTACAAGAACTCCAATCCGTGTGAGTTACCGTTGGGCGCTAACTTTAATGCTGTCGCTAGCTTTTGTCGACCGGACGAGTATATCGTCTAGAAGGAACATGTCGTCCTGAAAGCCTTTGTCAACTGAAGAGAATATATCGTCGAGACAACACATGAAGGCCTATCGTCGGGCGCTAGACCTAACGCCGAGTGCTAGTCATGTCATCTAGAAGGCTGATATCAACGTAAAGAGTCATATCCACTAAACAACGCATATCGTTGAGACTCTCATCCTAACGCCGGCGATAGCGATACCGCCGGGCGCTAGTATATCGACTTGAAGAGCAGAGGATTGTCTTGACACTGCATGTCGGCTAGAAGGACATATCCATGAGACCAGGCGTATCAATTATCACCGAGCGCTGCTACTAACGCGTCGCACTACCAAGAAGTTCACGTCACCGATCTGTGTGCCCAATGCGAGAACTTGGTGGCTACTATAGAAGGAAATGTTACTACCGCCTCGCAGTAGCGCTCCGCGGTAACCATGGTTTGCAAGGAAAGAGCCACCACCTTCCTTATCTATTGAAGACCAGCTGTGCACGTGCCTAATCAAGCACGCCTACCGCGTTGCGCTTGCACTACCGCTCTGCACTAACAGATGACTACAAGGAAAGCTCTGCCGCCTTCCTTACATAGAGCAGGACAACTGAGAGATATCGCGTATGTGGAGCCTACCACCGCGTGGTAACCCTACCGCTGGCGGTAGCTTACTTAAACTTCGTATAAAAGCAATTTTCTTTCTCTTGAGTCTATTACACACGAAGCAGTGTTTCTAATCCGTCTCAGGAGCAAGGAGCCACCGACTTAAGAGAAGGAAAGAGAGAAAGCGTGCCCTCTTGTTCAAAGAAGAAGAACTCCGGTAGAGCTCATACGAGAACGATAATCTGAAGACGATCGAGCGCCCGAGGAACGAGAATCACAAGCGTCGATCGGTCACCGTCTCCGGAGAACAATCTTTTGAGGGTGCACTTGTTATACTTTGATTATTTTCTCTCTTGTATTTTTATCTTTTAACAACTTTGTGTGTGGAGGAAAATCGATCGGGGAGGTCGTCAGATTCTGGGGAGGATTCCGTGCGTAAATCATCCGTGAGGGCGTCTAGACCGGGGAGGTCTAGCAAGGGCTCGAAGACCTTCCGGGAGAAGGGAGAGAGCCAGCTCGAAGACCTTCCGGGAGAAGGGAGAGAGCCAATCGGTCCTCACGGGGAGAGTCGGTATAGAAACCAAAAAGGAATTTATATTCATTGCCTTGGATCTCCTGCGTCATGGAGATCTAGTTTTGTAATTGTAAACATAACTTTAAGATTATAATGAATTTGATATCTTTTGTTTTGATTTACAATTGCTTGTGACTATTACTGATTCCTGAAGTCTGTGTCGTGCTTACTCTGAAATGTTCCACTGTACGCCAAGAATATGATTTATGTTGATACCGCCGACGGTAACCCTACCGCCCCGCGTTAGCTTCCAGAAAGTGTATTCCTGCTATAGAAAGTTTTAAAACCTTCATTATTCATTTAAAATCTTATTCACCCCCCTCTAAAGTTGGCCACAAATCCAATAAAAACTACTACAGCAGAAGCTCAAACATATAGATAAGGTGTTGCAACATAAGTTTGCACATACATATAAGGTACTGCAACATAAGTTCAAACATAGAAAGTGCTACAAAAGAAGATCAAACATATAAAAGTACTACAACAAAAGCTCACACATACGTAATACTGCAACAAAACAACACGACATGGTAATCATGAGATGTTATGCATGTAACGGTTTTTCAACCACTCAATCCTTTTATCACATGGTATGCCCAAAAGTAGCTCAATTAATCGTCATCATTAGGAAAACTGTTGCCCAATCATAGAAGCGTGAATCTTCATATATTTCTGGATATTTTTCAAGCTTCTCTAAGGCTTCATTTAACAAATAGACGTTTGGAAGCTTTGTGGGCATAAAGGAAGTACTTGCAACACTTTTAGATGACTCCACTAATTGCTCCACATGTAATTCCATAATTTGTTTTTTACCCTTATCCTTTGGTTTCCTCTTGCGTGATCTCTTCGAACCTTGTGAAGTTGTTGCACTTTCATTTGGATTTTTCGTGCTAGTTGAAACATTGTTATCAGATGCGAATGTCTCCGTGTTTATATTATCTACAACATGTTCATCACTTGAACCAATATCATTGGGCATATGGACATGCTGATTAAATGTAGGCGGCATTGATCCCCTTGAAGGGATCCAATTTTCACCGTTAGCTATGACCTGGCTAAACATTCGGTCAAGTTTCTCTTCTAACCCAGGAGCAATTCCTGTATATAAGGATTTTTTCGCAACGGGCAACATCTAAAAGAAACGATATAAGTTAATATAAAAAACATCAAAGTACACAATTTTAAACTTAAGAGATAAGTTATAACCTTTATTCTTTCTTTCCACCACTCATTTGAGGCGTCAATAATTTTCTTGATAGGATTCCACCATAATCAAGTCTCCCCTCTTTTTAGGTCTCTCCATAGCTTTCAATCCCTCTTTAACTGGTCTCATTCATTTTTCTACTGAGCCCGATCATATGTTAATCACATGCGCTCTTTGAAATTATCCATTAAATTTTCCAACCCTCCTTGCTGAAATGAGTGGTTGGTCGATTTCCGAAATCGATTTCTTGAATACAAATATCACAAAAAATACGAACTTTGGAGTTCTCCCATGTCGCTGAAATTCTAACTTGTTTTTGTTTACCCTTCTAACAAAAAACAATGAATATATACCGTCAAAGGTACCAGAAATATATATCCAAACATATATAAATCCCTATAGTCGTCCCAACTAGCAAATATGTAGATTGACAAAGGAAATCTACAAAGATCTGAAACATATTGTAATGAAACAACTAGGAAAAAAATTACGACAAAAATTCATAGTCGGATCAACCTAAAACCAGTAGATTGGATCAAACAATATATCAGATCAACCCTAAAATAGGGGATATTACCTGAACGAAGGGATATTACCTACAAAATTTTAGGTTGATCCAAATAAACCACAACAAAAATACACCTGAGCGAAGGGAAACTACTACAAAAAATTTACCTGAGCGAAGACAACTGCTGGCTCCTAGAAGCCTGTCGGCAACGAAGGAAGAGACTGGAGAATTGTTCGCCTAGACGCGGAGATGAAGAATTTGGCGGGTTTCCCTTCGAATAGAAGGCGGGACGTAGGAACCGAAGGAGAAGGCGTTAACCCTAGCCGATCGTAAAAGGAGCCGAAGCCAAAAATCGATTCTGAGTAGTGCACCGTGGACCCCCCACGTGCTGTGCAAAAAGCCTTAAAAAAGCCCTAAAATGAGATCAGCGGTGGGAATAAAGGCACGCAAATTTCACAGTTTGGCGCGAATTTTCCGAAATCGGCAGTGTGCAACTCAAAATAAGTTGAGTCAAACAGAGTCTCACTAGATTTTCAAATCAACAGAAGAACGAATAGATCTTTGAGATTCCTTGTTACATCACATGGAATATGTTTGTTTATGTATTGGTGGTGGATTCATAATGAGAATTTAAGATTGAAGATTAGTGTTGGAATCATTTAATCCCATGCGAAATTGCATAAGCTTATGTTCTTGAGAGTAATTTGAGTATGCTTTAGATTGTATACATTCACAATGTGGCAAACTCAATAGACAATCAGAAGGATTATACAAATTCACAATGTAGATCTCATTACTAGCACACTTTAAGGTCTAGGAAAGAATTATCAAATTACAATTTTCCCATTGTTCAAATATTGGTGAATCTAGATTTGGTTTAGAAAAATTTCCTTCAACAAATCCCATTTTCCCCTTTTGCAGTTTAAGCCAATTGCATTGCTTTACTCTCATAATTTTTTGATCCTCGCAATTCATGAGGAATTACAAGCAAACTTGGTACATCAGAAGGATGAATGTATGATGGGTCATTTACATCAAAGATCATATGATTGTTCACGGAGGAACTCAGATTGAGTAAATTGTATTGGTCAGTTTCTTGATTCATTGAAATTTGGTTGTGAAGAAAAGTAGAATAGAGAAAAAAAACAAATTTCTCAAGATATAATGGAGAAAATATCAAGATTGTCAAATAAGAATCCTCTTATATATATTTGGTTACATGAGAAAAGCACCATGGTTACCCTATGTTGAACTCATGCGGAAAAACATCACCTCTAAAGTCAGCAGACAACACAAACAACAATTCAACTGGAGGGTCAGAAAGAAACTCGACATCTAGCTCCAAAGCACATGCCTGCATGTTTGGCGAGGAAATCAACAACGAAGTTCCCTTATCTCAAAATGTGTTGTAGTTCACACCTCCAATCGTTGCTTAACAACTCACAAATATCAACCAAAATCCCCCCAAAGGATGCGTATAAACATCAAAAAATAATACCTTGTCTATACATACCTTTGCATCTAATTCACATACCACGTCCATATATCCCTCGTTCCATGTTAGAATCAAGCCAATCCTCAAAGCTTGTAATTCATCTACCACATTCCCACAAATACCCAAATGAGCCTTGAAACCAATAACCCATTGGCCATTATTCTCTCTAATGAGTCCACCAGCACTAGCAATTTCTGGGTTCCCATGAGCGCTCCGTCCATGTTTAACTTGGCTGAGTTACCTGTTGGAGGTGGCCAAAAGTCCAACCTCTCATCCTTCCTGAAATGCGCCTCCTGTTTCTATGCATCCTCCACCTTTGTAGTTGTTTTGAGAATTGTCAAGATGAGCCATTGCATATCCAAAACTTCATTCCCTTCCCTAAAAACATATCCACATCTTTGTTATGCGAACGATGCGGAAAACAAAATCACACAACCATAAACAAAAGGACATGATGATGTGATTTACGTGGTTCGGCGAGGAGCTCCTACGTCTACGGGGAGGGGCTATTCACTATCACCGGTGGGGGAGAAAAAGAAGAGACCAATACAAAATAACTCCACACAATAAAAGAGCCCTAACGCCTCTTATTTATAGGCGAAATTAGTGCCAAAAAAAGTCTAAAATGCCCCCAAAACCAACAATCTCCACCTCATCTCTTATTTGAGACAAAACAAATATGAGATGACATTCACCAAACCTTTGCAAAAGTGTCACTCAAGGCACTCACCTCTGACCTCGAACATTCACCAAACATTTGCAATATGTGAACTTCTGGACTGGAAGCACCTTCGTGAGCATGTCTGCTGGATTCTCCTTGGTATCAATCTTCTTCAAAAGATTCTCGCCTGTCTCGATCAAGTCTTGAACAAAATGACACCTTACATCAATGTGCTTGGTACGAGCATGATGTAGTGGATTTATCGCCAAGAAAATCACACTTTGACCGTCACAAAAGACAATTAAAGCATTATGCTCCACACCCAGATCATCCAATAGGCTCTGCATCCATATGGCCTCCTTCATAGCTTCTGTCACTACATTGTATTCAGCCACTGTTGTAGATTAAGTCACTGTCGACTGCAGAGTCAACTTCCAACTCACTAGACCTCTTGCCAATGTGAATAAATATCCGGTCGTAGACCTGCGCCTATCTATATCACCTGCATAGTCTGAATCGGTGTAGCCTATACACAACCCAACACTGGACTGTTGCCTCTCATACACTAAGCCAACATCAATTGTACCCCTGAGATACCTCAGAATCCACTTAACTGCCTGCCAATGACCCTGACCTGGATCATTCAGGAATCTGCTCACCACGCCAATAGCTTGTGCAATATCTGGCCTTGTACAAACCATGAGATACATCAAACTGTGAACTGCACTGGCATACGAAACTAACTTCATTCCCTTCCTCTCATGGTCGTCTTTCAGACACAAGTCAGCACTCAATTGAAAATGCGCTGCCAATGGTAGACTCACTGCCTTTGTAGTGTCATCAATCCCAAACCTTTTCAGCACCTTCTCAATGTACGCTCTTTGAGTGAGCCAAACTTTTCCAGCTTCCTTGTCCCTACAGATTTCCATCCTGAGAATTTTGCGAGCCTCGCCTAACTCCTTCATCTCAATCTGCTTTGAGAGCTGCCCCTTCATCCTGTCAATCTCTGTCTGGCTTGAAGCAGCAATCAACATATCATCAACATACAATAGGAGATAGATGAACTCACCAGTAGCCAATTTCTTGAAATATGCACAATGATCATACAGACTCGTTGTGTACTTCTGTCCCAACATAAACTGATCAAACTTTTTGTACCACTGTCTCGATGACTGCTTCAAACCATAAATCGACTTGTCCAATTTGTACACCAAGTCACTCTGAGCCTCATATCCAGGTGGTTGCTTCATATAGATCTCCTCCTACAAATCTTCATGTAAGAATGCAGTCTTCACATCAAGCTACTCTAAAATCAGACCATATTGCTCTACTAAGGCTAAGAGAATACGGATCGACGGATGCTTGACAACTGGGGAAAACATCTCATCATAATTAATACCTTCACACTGAGCAAAGCCTTTGGCCACCAATCTTGCCTTGTAACGCACATCAGCAACACCATGAGATCCTACTTTCTTCGCATACACCCATTTGCACCCAATTGCTTTTCTCCTCGGAGGTAACTTCACTAATCTCCACATAGTATTTTTATAAAGAGAAGACATCTCTTCATCCATCGCCTCCCTCCAAAAATATGTTTCCGAGCTCTCTACAGCCTCCTTGAAGTGACTAGGGACTTCAGCCTCAGATACTGTAAGTGCAAATGCAATGTGGTCCCTCAACCAAGCTGGCTTTGGGACATTCTTCCTCCTGGCAATATAATCTTGAACATGACTCTCTGCCTCAACTTCCTCCACCTCCTGATCATCAGTACATGGTACCTCATCAACAGTCTCGTCATATACCTCATCAGGAATGCCAGGAACTAGTGGAACAAATGGAATTATACAACCCCGTATTTGTCGAGTGGATTCATCAAACCATCAAGCAGTCGGGGCGAGACTGGGCCCGAGCGAGTCAGGGGGCGAGTGGGGGCAAATTAGCTTGCACCCTCCCCCGACATGGGGCTAGTGGCGAGTTCCAGCTTCACCGAGTACTCGCCACCCACAAGAGAGCATGCCTAGAACAGCCGGGAACACGTCACCCCTAGGCGAGCATGCCTAGAACAGTCTGGACTCGCGTATGAGTTGTGGTATATTTTTCCATGAAACCCCATTTTGTCCTGCACTTAGCCATTCAAACAGCGGGATTCCGTTGTTGGCAGACTAATTGGGGTTGCATTTAGTAAAACCAAAAGGCAGAATTCCGCTATCCGCAGACCATTTTCAGAAAACTATAAATAGACTGTTGGGAATATTGCCCTTCAATGTTCCCTAGATTTGAATATGCAACACAGACAATGCTAAGTACATATTGTATTTGATAAGCCACTTTATTTCATGCTAAATACAAGCTTAAGTCATTCCAAACCTTAGAATAGTACTTTGTAATTCACAGTCAAGAACCGCTGAGATATCAGTCTAGTCTCTGCTGAACCATTGAGAAGGAGTCTGTCTCAGTTGTGCAGCATATGGAGCAAACCGCTGAGAAGACTACCCGTCTCAGCAGATCTGCTGAGACAAATTCAAAAGTAAAAGTTACTATGACGGGATCAAGTCCGATGGGAGGGACAAGAAAGCAAGATAAGCTGTTCTATTCTTGTCCATGCTGTGTGACAAGGCAATCCTTAGAGTCGTTGAAGATTGCTGGAAGTATACAAGGGATAGCTAGGGCAAATGGAAGGGTACTGAAAGTCGGGAAGAACATTGTAGAAGTTGTACTGAACTTCATCTCCTTCCTCCAGTGAAGTTATCTCTCTCAAGCTACAAGCAGATCAATCCAAGAGAGGTAGATAGCTCTTGCTGATTCTTTTCAGAAGAACAAGTTGATCTTCTTCCCTCTACAAAGGAAGAAGACCAGGTGGAGCAAGGACAAAAGCTGTTGTTATCCAGTCCTGCTTCAAGGCAAAATCTGTTGTGTTCTACAACATAAGTATCAAGTTGAAGGTTTAATTTATTTAAACTTATGTTGTAAAAGTACAATCAATTATCTCTGTAAGAGCATTCTTGATCTGAGTTTGTAGGGTTGTGTGCCTGAGTTTGTATGGCTGTGTGCCTGAGATGTAGGGCTGTACTCCCAGCCTGAGTTGTAAGGCTTCTTGATAGGCTCTAGGTAGGTGACTAGGAGAGTCACTGAGTTGTAGGAGTAGAACTACTATGAGTTGTAGGGTTGATGGCAAGAGGTAGGGTTTTGGAGGAAACCTGAGAGATCTCGGGGGATCTATGTTGTAAGCTCTTTGAGTTAAGTTGTTGGAGGAGATTGCTTTGTCTAACATACTGTTAGAAAGGTGTAAAGGAAAAGTGGATGTACCCAGACCTTGGGGAACCACTATAAATAGTTGTGTGCTTTTGTGTGTTTTGATCCACTTTGCATAGATAATTAGAATATCATATTATAAGTAGAAAATCAAAGAAACCTCTTCACTCCCTCTAGGTGAGTTAGACTACTACCAAGTAAACTATCAAGTGGTATCAGAGCTAGGTTGGTCAAAAAGGACTTAACAGTCTGACCAGATCCTATAAGGAGTAGTCTACAACTGCATCCAATGGCTGCCACTGGAGTTCATAAGGATATGAGCTCCATAAAGCTGCCCATATGCAGAAAGGAGTCCTTTGGCATTTGGAAGCGGATGGTTAGGCTATTTATGGAAGCCTCAAGCCCTAGAATCTACATCACTGTAAAGGAGGGTCCTTTTGTCTTCCTAAAGGCCTCCACCATAGATCCAACTCAACAAGTGACCAAGAAAATTGTCCTTGCTACTATGGATAAAAGAGCTCAAAATATAATAGTAAGTGCAATTGATGATTCCACCTTCCAAAACTTGGTGCACTATGAAACTGCCAAGGAAATATGGGATACACTTATAGTGTGCATGGAAGGTACTGCAGAAGTGAGGGATGATAGGAAATCCCTCCTCAACCAAGAGTATCAAGCCTTCATGCAGCACAACCTGGAAAGCATAGCTATTTGCTATGAAAGATTCTTCAGGGTGGTCAATGAGCTGAAGACATATGGGAGGGTCTTCTGCAATTATGAGCTGAATGGCAAGTTCCTAAGGTCTCTTAATAGAGACTGGGACACAAATATCTGTGCCATCAGGAAAGGGGTCAAGCTTATTGATACTCCTCCCCATACTCTATTTGGAAAGTTGCTCTCATATGAGATGCAACTATCTGCAAGGAAGGAGGAGGAAACCACCAACAGAACTCAAGCCAAAGAGAGATCCATGGCTCTCAAAGCTGAGGGATCCAAGAAGAGCAAGGAGAGAATTCCCTCTCCTCCAAGAAGTCAAGCTGACTCAGAAAGTTTTGAGTCCAACACGTCTGTCAACAACCTGTCAGATGGGGAGTTTGTTGCCTTCTCTAGGCATTTCAAGAAGTTGATGAAGAGGAAACAATGGAAGAACATACCTTCCTCCTCTTCACATCCCAAGAAGGATTATAGCAAGACTGAGAAGATGCAATCCAAGGGAGAAAGGTACGAATCTAAACCCAGTAAACATGTTTTAAATAATATTATTTTTTATTGCTGCAGCAAACCTGGACATGTTATAGCTGACTGTCCAGTCAAGAGAAATGAGAAAGGTGAAAAGAAGTATCCTCACCACAAGAGCAGGAAAGGTGAAAAGTCCTTCCTGGCAAAGAAAGGAAAAAGCTAGAGTCAATCAAACTCATCATCTTCAGATTCTGATGAAGATGAAGAAGCCTACATAGGGTTGTTTGCTGCTGCTGAGGATGAAGATTATCCAGCTACAAGGATAGGCATCAGGGCCCCTCTGTCACATTCAGATAATGACAATGAGGAGGATGAAGATGTCAATGGGTGTTGTGGCTTGATGGCCATATCTGAAGGTGAAGACAGTCAGGATGATTCAGATCACGAAAATGTTTTAATTCACTCTATTTCTTCAACTGACTATGCGACAAGTCCAGAATCTGAAACATCTTCATCTGGTGATGATAGTGGTTCAGACTCTGAGGATGATGTCAATCAATTGATTGACAAGTATGGTGCCCTCTTGGAAGCTCTGAAAAAGAGCAAGAGGCAAGCTATAGAGATTGCTTCCCTACAACAGGCAAAGTCTGAGAGCTCTGAGTTTGTTACGCAGCTAGCTCAGATGAGTAGAGAAATTAGCCAGCTGAAGGGAATTATAATTATCCAATTGAGCACCATAAGCCAGAAAAACAAGATCATCAAGGATCTTGAAGAGAAGTTTCTCAAGGAGAAAAGCTTAGTGGCTAAATTCTCTAAGTCTAAATCAGTGATGCTCATCATTGACACTTTCACCTTCCAAACAAATAGTAGGGTATTGGGTTTCAATGGAGGGGCAGCAGATGTTGTGAATAGAGAAAAGAGCAAGGCTAAAGCTAAGCCTCAAACCACCTTTCAAAATGTATTGCTTCCTTCCAATAGGTATGACCAGGACAGTATCTATGGTCAATGGAAGAATGGGAGCTCCTATAGTAAAGGGACACATGCTCCTAACTATGGTGGAAGAAATGGCATGAGGATGAGTGCTTTGAAAGCTCTCCATGAAGAAATCCAAATGGCCCATCATGGACCATTTGTGTTTGGTGCTCCATCCCCCACACTCAAGGGTAGGGAAGCAATATCTTCCCAATCTCTTCCAGCAAAGAATCAGGTTGGTGGCAATACTGTAATCAATTCTCACTTGATCATATCAAAATGTCATCAACACCATGCCAGTTACCAAGCTGACATCTGTTGCTGTCAAGCAGATACAATCAAGAAGGACTGATTATCATAGAGCATCCAGCCAGCTCTTGGCTAAGAGAGATAGGAAGAATGTTGCTACCTTCTTTACTGAACATATCCATTCTGATGCTCCTTCCACCTCAAGAAATATTCAGAAAAGAAGGTACAACATCCATGAATGTTGGCGTTGTGGTAAAGTGGGACACTTTGTCATTGATTGTTGGCACAACCCTAATGTGCCTAATGCAAAGAAGAACTTTCCTGCCAAGACTGTTGTAGATAGAAGTATTCCTTATGGTACTAATAAGGACCTAGGACCCAAAACAAATTCGGTACCTAAGGCTAAGTAAATTCTACATTGCAGGTTAGTTCAAGTACCCATCTAAGTCAGATATGGTACTTGGACAGTGGATGTTCCAGACACATTGTTGGGAAAAAACCCTTGTGATTTATCTAACAAATTATGTTAAAGTGATTTTCTAATCTAGGATACATTACCATATTGTATAGAGAGGGTAATCTGGTCATTAAATGTCCTAGGATATCACACTCACTTAGAGTGTCAAGACCAGGTCTAAAATAAGCACAAATTCAGTTGAGTTAAAACTTGCGTCGAATAGAAGTCGATGCAACTTCGACGCAACTCTGACTGAAAGTCAAAGTAACTCAGACTGATTGTCGAAGTAACAAGTGAAGTCGACGCAACGTCGAAATGATCTTGACGCAGAAGGAAGAGCCTGTTGAAGCCATCTTAGAAGTCGACGTAACTTCGGCTTCAATTCGACGCAGAAGATGAAGTTCAAGTCCAAGTCTTCAACTCGACGGATACATCGATAAGTACTCGACGCAACGTCGATATCTGAGTTCGGTCAGAGCTAAGAAGGAATTCGAAGTTGCTTCTATAAGAACTCAGAGGTGTGTCGATATGAAGAATAATGAATTCGACGCGGAGTCGAATAAAGACAGAAATAGTATGTTTCCTGTTGTCCTTTCTGATCCTTCTCCAAAGTCTTTTAAAGATGAAATTTGAATTACATCGACTCATTTATTACCAAGAATGGAATGAAGTATATTAGAGGAACAACAAAAACATTATTGGAAGTTATTCAAATCAGATGGATGGGTCGGGAAACATAAATAAAAGGAAATACTAAATGTCAAATGGATATTCCTTAAAAGGACGGAACAGGTGTGGAAAGAAATTGAAACACTATTCGACAAAGAATAAGTATTCAGATGAAGAAAGAGAACAACATCCAACCAATTCAGAATTCTGTCTCCTTCTTTCTCAAGTTCTCTCAGACAGAAATTGAAGAACATCTCTGTACAGATATACAAGGATGTTGCTTCTTCTTCGAGTACGGAGATCACAATGATCAAAAGCTCATAACCCTTGCATTCATCATTATCATAAGTAAGGGTTCATATTATACAGATCCTGAAGAATATCAAAAGCTCACAACTACTGAAAGACTCATACAGCAGAATCATATTCTTCTTCTTATTTCCCTCTGTTCTTATTTTGTAACTAAGAAAGAGTCCAAAAAATCCCTCTTCAAGGGATTCAGTTGGTTCTAAGAGTCTCCTTATCAAAAGACTCAGTGGTTCTAAGAGTCTCCTTATCAAAAGACTCAGTGGTTCTATGAGTCTCCTTATCAAAAGACTCAGTGGTTAAGAGTCTCCTTATCAAAAGACTTAGTGGTTCTAAGAGTCTCCTTGTCAAAAGACTCTGTGCTGGTTCTAAGAGTCTCCTTATCAAAAGACTCAGGCACATATAGTGCAATCCTACCAAGGTGATAGAAGAATGGACTACCCATATTTTGGAGAACCACTATAAATTTCTTATCTTCTGTGTTTGCTTTTCTGTGATGCCCCCTTACTTATTATTGTTTTTTGTTTTCCTGTGCTTATATTATTCTTTGTTGGTATTGCTGAATGCATAGTTGTTAGAGTAGTTTATTGTGTGCGCATATTTTGGGCAAAAGTTTTTAATACTCTATCCTCCCCCCTCTAGCGAATACTTAGAGGCACGTTGTGCACTTTCACACATGACTGGAACAAGGAGCTTACTTAAAGAATAGACTCCATTAAAGAATGGTCCAAATGTGATCTTTGGAGGATCTGATAAAGGTGACATAAAAGGTTATGGTATGATTACCAATGATATAGTTTCAATAATAAAGGTAGCTTATGTTGAACGGTTGCAACACAACCTTGTAAGCATAAGTCAACTATATGACTTGGGCTATGTCATTGAATTCCACAATGATAAGTGTTTGATCAAAAAGTCAAATGACTTATAGGTCATTCTCTCAAGCACTAGGAGTGAGAATGTTTATTGCTTAGATTTTATTTGCAATAGTTCTTCATCTCCTGTTTGTCTTGTAGCTAATGAGTGTTAAATTTTTGAAGTAGAAGTGGAAGGGGTCTAGGCGGTCTGAATAAAGGAGACAACAGAGACCGCGCGGTTTGCGCGGGTGTTCTGGTCGGTCTGTTCTAGGAGACCACAGGTGTCTGGGCAGCTTGCGCGGGTTGTTCTGGCGACTTGTTCCAAGTCGGCCAGATGTTCAAGTAGGTTTGCCTTCTTGCAGTGACCGTGCGTTCTGACGACTTGTTCTGGTCAGTCAGGGTTGCTAAAGGAGTGTTCTGCTCTTGTTATGAGACCGGGCAGTTTGGTTAGTAAACGCGTGGTTTAATAAGATAGCTGATGGCCATGCTGAGCTAGGGTGGTCTGACATATGAGACCGCTCGCGATCTGATGGGCGGTTAATGTATCTCATTTTGGGCGGTGACGACAACTGTCAGCTTGCCTATAAATAGGGGTGCAGGGCCCATCATTTGTACTGAGAACTGTAAGAACTACAACTTGGGTTGTTTGTGCCGGTATCATATTTGAGGTCGCGCGGTCTGGAAGTGACTTAACCAGTTGTTGTATTTGCAGGTTAGCGGCCAGCAGGTTGCGGTCCTTTTCCTTAGTAATTTCCCAGTTGTGAATAACCAGTTCGTCAGCGGTCTTCCTCTGGGCGATCTGTGGTGTAGTTCTTGAGTTGTTCGCGGTGAACTTGGCAATCAGGCGACCTCAGCGGTCAGGAGATCTCAGTTTGCGGTCTAACGACAGCTTGTGCAGTTCTAATCTGTTGTTCACTGAAGCTTCTGTGATCAGGCGACCTTGCGGTCAGGCGGTCTCGAAGTGCGGACAGGTTGTTCTTTCAGCTGTTGAATAAAGCAGCAAGTCGAGCGGTATGTGGTTGCGGTCTGGCAGTTCGCAGGTCATCAAGTCTGCTCTGTTCGCGCGGTCTCAGGGTTAGCCGTGCGACCTAATTGTTCATGCGGCCTGGCGGTCTCTGCTTTGGCAGTTCGCTGGCGACCTGTTTCTTGTTTTGTGCTTCTCTCCTTTGTGATTCTTATGAATCATGTCTTGCCATGTATGTCTCGAGCTGTAAAGAGATAATTAATACAAGAGCACTATTCTGTCTTCTCATTGTTATTGATTGTCATACTTGTGGATTGTGTTGAAGTGTTCCGCATGTTTTACTTCACTCCGGACCTCTAAGAAATTTAAACATGGTATCAGAGGTAGGTTTCTGAGCAGTAATCAGCGCTGGCTTCTGCTTGGATTTCTGCAAGTCTGTTGTCAATTAGTGAGATAGCAATGGAAGGAGGATATGCTAGAGGTCTTGTTATTGAGCTGCTGAAATTTGGACAGCAGAGGAATCGACGAAGAATCCAGGAAAGAGCGAAGGAAAAGCGAAGCGTGACGAGAATTAGAGACTCGAGATGTTAGAAGGTGCTAAATCAATGGGTGCCGGAGCAACTACAATTGCTTCAGCGGGAGCAGCTGTCGGTATTGGAAACGTTTTCAGTTCTTTGATTCATTCCGTGGCGCGAAATCCATCATTGGCTAAACATTCATTTGGTTATGCAATTTTGGGCTTTGCTCTCACCGAAGCTATTGCATCATTTGCCCCAATGATGGCGTCCCTGATCTCATTCGTCTTCCGATCGCAAAAAGGACGAAGTCTTTCTAGTGTTTTGATCAAAGTCAATATCTCTTTGGGTTTCTTATATGCTTTTCGTCCTTTTTCTTTGAGTTGTGCCGTAGGCATTCGTACGATCTTAGTTATGGAAGGAAACAGGGGAGTTGGCTGATCAAGATGGACAGTAACGATCGCGTAATAGAAATTTCTCGGCCTCGTCATCGTGCTCGGAAATTCTCAGCTATATGGGGGACTTGGATGGTGAGCAAAAACAATTGATCAAGAAGTTGGTCAACTTTCGCATGAAAGATGGTAAAAGAACGAGAGCTCGTGCTATTGTTTCTCAAACTTTTCATCGCCCAGCTCAAACTCAACGCGATGTAATCAAACTGATGGTTGAGGCCGTAGAGAATATCAAGCCCATATGCGAAGTGGTCAAAGTAGGAGTCGCAGGTACTCTTTATGATGTCCCTGGGATTGTAGCCAGGGATCGTCAACAAACCTTAGCTATTCGTTGGATCATGTTCGCAGCTTTCAAAAGACGTATAAGCTACAGGATAAGCTACAGGATAAGCTTAGAGAAATGTTCATTTGCTGAGATACTGGATGCTTACCGAAAGAGCGGAATTGCACGTCAGAGAAGGGAGAATCTTCATGGACTGGCTTCCACCAATCGAAGTTTATCTCCAGCCCTTGAACTTAGCTGATACTATGATAGCACCGAATTTTTCCAATTCGGCAGTTCGATCTATGATTTCTTATTCATGGACGTTGATAAGATCCTTCCATTTAGCAGCACCTTAGGATGGCATAGCCTTCACGTGAATGGCAAGGTTCAAACGAGGAAAGGCTTACGGTGGATACCTAGGCACCCAGAGACGAGGAAGGGCGTAGCAAGCGACGAAATGCTTCGGGGAGTTGAAAATAAGCATAGATCCGGAGATTCCTGAATAGGTCAACCTTTCGAACTGCTGCTGAATCCATGGGCAGGAAAGAGACAACCTGGCGAACTGAAACATCTTAGTAGCCAGAGGAAAAGAAAGCAAAAGTGATTCCCGTAGTAGCGGCGAGCGAAATGGGAGCAACCTAAACCGTGAAAACGGGGTTGTGGGAGAGCAATACAAGCGTCGTGCTGCTAGGCGAAGCGGTGGAGTGCTGCACCCTAGATGGCGAGAGTCCAGTAGCCGAAAGCATCACTAGCTTACGCTCTGACCCGAGTAGCATGGGGCACGTGGAATCCCATGTGAATCAGCAAGGACCACCTTGCAAGGCTAAATACTCCTGGGTGACCGATAACGAAGTAGTACCGTGAGGGAAAGGTGAAAAGAACCCCCATCTGGGAGTGAAATAGAACATGAAACCGCAGCTGTCGTTAGACCGCAAGCCATCCAAGGCTGATTCACACGGGATTCCAAAAATGGTACCTCCAAAATTCACACTAGGAAAAAGGGGGGAAACTGCGGAATGCAGGTTACTGAAGACGAGAGATGCTGAGGAACGGGAAAATCGATCACAAAGAGTCGAGACCGCTTACACAGGTTGTAAGCTGGGGCCTCCAATCCAAAAATCCCTTTTTCAGGTACCCCTACCCCTCTATTTATAGACGCAGAGGCTGCCCGAACGGGCAGTTCCAAAAATTACGGGCTGCCCGGGATACAGGAGAGCCAGGGCAGAGAATAGAGAGAGATTAAAAATAAAAGGCCAGATCACCTTGACACTTTGCGGGAAACCTTGATCCTGGGTGACTTGGTCCGGGCGGTCTTGAAAATGGGAGACCGCTGGTCAGGAATTGATGGCCGAGCTGGAGACGACGATCTACACGGTCTCGTAAATGTGAGACCGCTGGAAAGGTCCATTCTGGCTGAAAAAGAGAGGACACGGATTTTCCGGGCAAACATAATCCCCGCACATTTTTAAGTTGCGCTAGAACTTCGAAAATGTAAGCTTTGACCGCCGAAACCGCAATTGGCATAAATGCGCCCCGGGCTATAAATACCCCTCCGATGGTTTGTGAAATCATAATTTCCTGAAAAAGCAAACGAGCTTACCTTGCAAGCGGTCTCATAAAAGTAGATAAGTCGAGCTCTACAATGTCATCATTGCTGTCTGCGTTCGACTCTCCGGGAAAGGACTCCCCTGAGAAGAAGAAGAAGAAGACCGCCACCTCGAAGAAGGTGGGGAATGTTGTTAAAGCTTCACCGAAGGCGGGCGTATCTAAGGAGACCGCGCGACCTTCTTCGGAGAAAGCAGTTGTCCCTCCTGAAAATGATTTTTCGCCATATTATATTGCTCCTGTTTTATCGTCTAGTTCTTCAGGATTTGAACTGATCCTTCCTGGTTTTTCAATTTCTTTTAATTATCAGAAAACTGTGGAAGCGCTCGGTCTGACCACGGTACAGCATAACGAGACCGCTTCCACAGAAGCTATCCTGGCTGGGTTGCGGGAGAAGAAAGTTGAAGCTGAAAGAATCATGCAAAGGTTAGGTGATTCTCTGGATTCTTCCAAGGCGAGTAAAAGAAAAAATTCAAATCCTTCTACTCAAAGTGCTAAGAAACCAAAAAATGACGATGTCAAAGAGGTGACCGCCCCTAAGGCGATCGCTCATTCCGAGGGTGGCGACTTCAAGAATCCTGAGAATGCTCCTTTGGGGGTAAATGACGCGGCCGATCTCCTTTCTCTCTCAGCGATCTCAGCTTTTTCAAGAGAGGCCGATCCTGAACTGATCGCTTACCTTGAAGGAGATTCCTCTAATGATTTTTCTTGTTCTTCCTTACAGGTGCTTGACCCTTTCGAGGCGGAAAGTCTCAGGGCAGCCGCTGCCGAAAAAGAGATTTTGGAAAAAGAAAAGGAGATCGCCGCTGCTAAAGCGAAGCTGAGAGAAGATAGGGAAAGGAGGGATCGAGAAGAGAAGGAAAGAAAAGAGTTGGAAGCAGGTAGGATTGCCGCCGAACAGGCGAAAAAGAAGAAGATGGAAGAAGAGAAGGCGGCTCAGACCGCAGCGAAGAAAAAGGAAGAAGAGAAGAAGGCAGCCCAGACCGCTGCAAAGAAAGAAGAATAGGAGGCAGCTCAAGCCGCTGCAAAGAAAAAGAAAGAAGACGAAGAGAAGAAGGCAGCCCAGACCGCTGCAAAGAAAGAAGAAGAAGAAAAGGATGCAGCTCAAGCCACTGCAAAGAAAAAGAAAGAAGACGAAGAGAAGAAGGCAGCCCAGACCGCTGCGAAGAAAAAGAAAGAGGAGAAAAAGGCGGCCCTATTGGTCGTTGAGAAACAAAAGAAAATGGCTTCCGAGCTGGAGGCAGAAGAAAAGAGCCGGCAGATCGCTAAGGAAAAGGCTGCATTGTCAACCGGTCTTCCAACCCTTTCTGTCGCTCAAGAGGTGGAACTAAACCGAGCAGCATAAGACCGCGCAAATGCGGTTTCCGCTCTGCGAACTGGTAAGGTGTTGATTATGGCCAGATCGTTAGAAAATCTCCCTCTTCCAACGGTTCGACCTGATTCTCTGGAAAGAAAACATGAGGTCATTATCATTGAAACTGATGACATCCTTGTTAGTAATGCGGAGTTAAAGAGAAGAAGAAAAGAAGGAGAAAGGTCGCAAAAGAGAGAATTGGAAAGAATGAACCTTGAACGCTTAAGGGGATCAGACCGCCTCGTACTGACCGCAGAACCAGCGGTCACAGTTAACATTGAAAATATGCTGCATGACTGCGGTCTTGATTCCTTTCCAAGTATTCTTTCTGTGCGAGCCTTGTTATCCTGAGTTTTTGAAAACCGAACTAATTTTTGCTCTTTTGTTCGCAGATGAGAATATTCTTGAGATGGAAGAGGGAGAGCTTCCGGCGCAGAGGGTTGCGATCTCAGACCAACTTGCCAATATCCTCAATCCTATGTTTGAGGATGTTCGGTCTATGTTGGCTCGGGTACGGGCCTATCATGATCAGATCCGCGGCCTTGAAGAGAAGCTTCGTTCAGCTTATGACCCGGCCGGCGAGCTCATTCAGTCACATCGAAAAGCTGAAGAGGCAAGCGGTCTCAAGATTGGCGAGCTCACTCAAGCACTCTGTCGGTCTGAAAAATACGTTGAATTCTACAAGGGAAAATCTGCCGCTCTGTCCACTGAGGTCGCTGCGCTGAGGGGTGGCGCCGCGAAAATGTCGATGAGACCGGGACCATCTAGCGATCACCAAGACATGAGACCGAGCTCCGAGATCATGGTTGTCCCCATGGAAATAGTTGGCAAAGAGATGTCAAGGATCCACCGGGCCGCGATGAACGCAAACCAGGGTTTTGCTTCGGCCTTCAGCTCTATCAATGAGATGCAAGATATCGCAGCCTTTGTAGGAAGAAAAAGGCCTCATACGAAATAAACATTTGACGTTTCCCTTTCAAATGGTTTTGTAATATGATGAACAATTATTGTATAATATGTCTTTAATTTCTTTTGCTTGCGATCTCTTATTCTGCTGTGATGATTTCTGCTATTTTGTACTGCTTGTTTGTATTGTGATCTGAGATGTTGCGGTCTCTCTTTTTTTAGATCGAAAAGATGCCAGTGCTTTATTGACTTTCTTGCAGGTACCGGCGATCTGAGAGATTTCACTGGGCGGTCTTCGAGAAAAAGTAATGATGACGAAATCATCCTTCGCTCACTATAAATAGCCGCCTTTTTGGATTTCAATTTATATTTTTTATATGCGCCCTAAGCACCGGTCACAGCGATCTCCAAGAATGGTGTCCGCTCGAGCTACTGCTGCCTTAGTTTTCCTCAAAGCCGATCACAAATCTTGCCATCTTTCTAAGGAGGAATATGTTGAGTTCTTGAAGAAGCACATGATTCAGAATCAGATCGTTGTGAGACCGCCAACTGAGACCGAAGGGCTCAGTTTTGGGGAGGAGAAGAAGTTCATCATCCCTATTGATCATTTTGAGTGCGGGTTGAGGATTCCTCTCCCCTGGGAATTTTTGGAGATTATGGATTACTATGGGCTGGTGCTCGCCCAGCTGCCGCCGAACGCGATCGGTCTCATTAGTGTTTTCATAAACTACTTGAGATCGGAGAAGATAAAGTTCACGATGGCGCTCTTCCGTGCGTCCTTTACTGCTAAGGTCCTGAAAGAAGGTCAAAAGAAAGAGGAATTTAAAGGGTTAATACACTTTTCGACTGAAGGATTCAAAGTTCTCAATCTTCCAAACAAGGTTCCCTTCTGGACAGAAAGGTTCCTTGTATTCAAAGGCGATCTTGGCGGTCTCAAGAGTTGTCCTTCTCCGCGACCTGACAAGATTTTTCAGAAGAGCAAATCGATCTCAGAGGAAGCGTTAAAGATTCTGAAATTTCTGGCTGGAAAGCGCCTGGACCTCATTCATTATCTGGCGATATGGCCCGAGATCGCTGAGATCGCTCCTGAGGAAAGTGAGTTATTTCCAGCGATCTCCCAGTATTTCTTACATATTTTACTTTACTTTTCTAACTTTCTATTTTCAGCATCCTTTGCGATCCCGACGAAGGACCCGGTAGCACCTGCTGAAGAAGTACTTACCCAAAGGGAAAGAAGACTGAAGAGAGAAGAAAAATTTCAGACCGCTGAGACCGGTAATTCTTCTAAGACCGTTGCGGAGCCATTTCCTCTGCATGGCTATATGCGTCATCAGAAAGACTTAAAAGGCAAACCTTTACTCAAATGGGGCGCCAAAGGAAAGACCGTGAGAGTTTCTACTGATCTCCCCCTCTGGAGTGGGAAGCTGTCCCACCATGCTACTGCTGTGACCGCGGCCTTACACGGAAAGAAAAATACAGCTGAGATTTTTGATATTGAGACCGACCTGCTTCCGGATATCTGTGCTCAAATGGCCCTTCGGAATGCTACTCTTCAGCATCATATGGGGCGAACTCTCCGAAGCGTCCTGAAGGAGAATGAAGATCTGCTGGTATTTATATCTTTACTAGATGTTTTTCCTGAATTTGTTTAGACCGTGCGGTCTGATTATTTCTTTTCTCCAGCGAGCGAAGGAGATGGCCTATAACATACATAATCCTGATTTTAACAGAGAAATGGCACACCATGTGAGGGAGACCGCCGAGCAAGTGATCATGGAGCTTCGAAATCGAGGCTGTCTTTCTGAAGAGTATAAGGATACAACTTTCGCTGCTCTTTTCCCTCGGACGGCAAGAAAGATTGATGAGCAATCCTTGACTACTGAAGAGACCGCCGATGATGGTGAAGATGTTGTGATCGAGGATGAAGACCAACCAAGTGGTAGCCAATACGTGCAGGGCCAGGACACGAGCTCAGGAGCGGCCTCGAGCTCTGGATCCAAGATTCAAGGGAAGGGCTCAGAAGAGTCATCTGATGAGGCCGATTCGTCCTCTTCTTCAGATGAGCGGTCTCCCAAGAGATCGAGAAGCAAATAGAGTGTTGTAATTTTTATTTTTTGGAGACCGGTCGGTCTGATGTACCTAAATATTTTAAATGAATATGAAGAATTGTATTACCATGTCTTTCTTACCTCTTGCGATCAGATATCTGTTTCTATATTTCTTCTATACTGTTTATACCTATGCGGTCTCTTCACTTCAAGGTGAAATTGGCATTCGATCTCAATGCATTTAAACTTTATCGGTCTTTATAAAAATCTTCTGAATAATTCCTTATATAAGTATAAAATGCGATCTTCCGATTGCCAATACTATTTTATGAGAGTCCGAGTACTGGAAAGGAAAACATCTTACGGTACTTTCTTCGTGGCGGTCACATCTAGCGACCTTCATTATACCAGACTACTTAGAACTTTAAATATTATTAACTGGACAGAGTGCGGTCTCACTTCTTTCTGACCGCGCATAGCATAGGAAAGAATACTCTTGAATGCCTTATAGTTCTACCCTCAGCTTTTCTTGGGGTGACAATTGTTGATTCCAGTATTTTTGAGATTGCTAAACAGAATACCACTGAAGAAATGGAGAACTCAACCGGCAATCTCAAACAACCAAGTCCTGGAGGAGATTAACCGGCGGTCTCAACATATTTGAGATCGCTGAAAAGAATACCACTGAGGAAATGGAGAACTCAACCGGCAATCTCAAACAACCAAGTCCTGGAGGAGATAAACCGGCGGTCTCAACATATTTTAGATCGCTGAAAAGAATACCACTGAAGAAATGGAGAACTCAGCCGACAATCTCAAACAACCAAGTCCTGGAGGAGATAAACCGGAGGTCTCAACATATTTGAGATCGCTGAAATGAATACCACTGAAGAAATGGAGAACTCAACCGGCAATCTCAAACAACCAAGTCCTGGAGGAGATAAACTGGTGGTCTCAACATATTTGAGATCGCTGAAAAGAATACCACTGAAGAAATGGAGAACTCAACCGGCAATCTCAAACAACCAAGTCCTGGAGGAGATAAATCGGCGGTCTCAACATATTTTAGATCGCTGAAAAGAATACCACTGAAGAAATGGAGAGCTCAACCGGCAATCTCAAACAACCAAGTCCTGGAGGAGATAAACCGGCGGTCTCAACATATTTTAGATCGCTGAAAAGAATACCACTGAAGAAATGGAGAACTCAACCGACAATCTCAAACAACCAAGTCCTGGAGGAGATAAACCGACGGTCTTAACATATTTGAGATCGGCAGAGAGAAAAACCAGCGGTCTCAAAAATTCAGACCGCCCCCCCCCCCCCCCCCCCCCCCCCCCCCCCCTTCAGGGTACAATTTATATAGATCTATGTTAGACCGACCTTTGGCTATCTACGATCCAATGAGTATTCAAGAATTACAGCCAAAAAATGATCTGTAGGGCAGGTGTGGTTGTGCCGCGGAGGCTGTATCGACATTGCTTTCCCTGTTAGATCATTTAAACCGTAATAATGTCCTTTTCATGCATAACAGAGCTGAACATTCAGCTCGACCTCCATTGGTTCTGAGGTGCGTCAGATGTTAGCAAGGACCCGGCATTCTAACCATCTTTCGCATGAGCTTGGCGAGCTACTGCTACACAGATGCGAAAACACCCCGCTACCTGTGGTCCTGGCAGATTTACAACTCATGCTTCAAGTCAAGGAAGATGAAGTAGAATCCGTTGATCTCTCGTTGGCAGGATTTAAGCCTTAATACCGATTTGTTTTTGATACTTTCCTTTATCATATATATATTTATAACAAATAAGGTTTGAATCACATCACCGTAATGTTCAAAAGATAAGGAAAGGGAAAAAGAAATAGCTACATGTATCTAAGAGAAAAAACGTTTGAGGTCATCACCGCTCCAAGTGTGAGGCAATTATTCTCCTTCATAAGTCTGAAGTCGATAAGCACCATTTTTGAGTACTTCTTTTACTATGAATGGCCCTGCCCAATTTGGGTTAAGCTTCCCTACTGAGCCTGATCTCTCCGCTATATCCACCTTTTTTAGGACCAGATCTCCAATAGTGAATTCCTTGATCCTGACATTTTTATCAAAGAATCTCGCCATCCTTCTCTTAACTTCTTCCTGCCTGATCGTCGCCGTATCCCTCAGCTCTTCAATGAGATTGAGACTACATTTTAGATCTTCGTCATTTCCTTCCATCCAATCATCCTGGTTTTGTTGGGCCAACAACACTCTTGAACTCTTTACCTCAAACTCAATAGGAATAAGAGCTTCTGAACCGTGTGACAACTTAAAAGGAGTCTCTCCCGTAGCTGAGGTGGGAGTTATTCTCAAGGCCCATAGCACTAATGGTAGCTGTTCCGCCCAATTTCCCCGCAGATTTTCTACTTTTTTCTTTAAGAGATTTATTATGAGTTTATTGGCAGCTTCCACTTGCCCATTACTCCTAGGATGATGTACGGAAGCGAAACGTAATTCAGTGACAATCTGTCCGCAGAAACTTATGAGCTGAGGATTGTTGAATTGAGAACCATTATCCTTGATAATTGTCATCGGGATCCCATGCCTACAGACTATTTCTCCCCAGACAAAATTTTTCACGACTTGAGTAGTAATTTTGGCCAATGCTTTTGCCTCAATCCATTTGCTGAAGTAGTCGATCATGACTATAATATACCGGCGTTGCCCACTTGCCATAGGGAAAGTCCCAACCAAATCCATTCCCCAAACTACAAACGGCCATGGGGTTGCTATAGATTTAAGTTGTTGAGCAGGTCGATTCTGGAGAGGAGCAAACTTTTGGCATTGGACACATTTCTTTGCAAATATCTCCGCATCCTTCCTCATTTGAGGGCAAAAATATCCTTGCCTTAGGATTCTTTTCTCCAATGTACGGGCTCCAGAGTGGCTTCCACACTCTCCCGAATGAACCTCCTGAAGAACAATTTGGATCTCTTCCTCCGAGACACACCGAGCCAAAGGAGACAAAAAGGTCTTTCGGTAAAGGATTCCTGCAACAAGATAATAATGAGCTGCTTTCAGCCTAAATTTCTTTCTATCTTTTACCGTGGAGTGGAGCTTTCCAGTTGAAAGATAGAGGATGAACGGATCCATCCAAGATGGCCGCTGATCTATCTCCATAACTTCTCCTTCCTCGATTGCTGGATGGAAAAGCTCCGAGGTGGTTCCTCCCGAGAGAAGACCAAATTTTGCTAGCTCATCTGCTTCTATGTTCTCTTCTCTTGGAATGTGTTTGATAGAGAAACTCTTTAACTTTCCAATCTCTCCTTTTACCAAGACCAGATATTGCTTCAAAGTTTGATCCCTAGTTTCGAAGGTCCCGTTAACCTGAGATGCCATCACTAGGGAGTCTGTCTTGATTTGAACGTCTTCAATTCCCAATTTTATAGCAAATCTAAGACCGGATAGCAAGGCCTCATACTCTGCTTGGTTATTAGTTGTTGGGAAAAAGAACTTCAGAGCTTGGTCCAATTTGACCCCATTTGGATTGATCAAAACAACTCCAGCCCCAGATGAATTCCTGCCCGAGGCACCATCAACAAATATTGTCCAAGATAAGGGCGTTCTGACTTCCTTCTTTAATGAAAGCTCACTTAAATCTACCATGAAATCTGCTAAAACTTGAGCTTTGATTGCCAACCTCGGAACATAGGAGATATCAAACTCACTGAGTTCTATTACCCACTTAGCTAACCTTCCTGAATGCTCCTGTTTTTCTAAGATATTCATTAATGGAAGATCAGTGACTACTTGAATCGAATGAGCTTGAAAGTATGGTCTTAATCTCCTTGCCGAGGTTACGAGCATTAGGCCAGCTTTTCTAGGATTGGATAGCGAGTCTCCGCATCTTTCAAGATTCGACTCACGTAATAAACCGAAAATTGCTTCTTCTTCTCCTCTCGGACCAAAACAGAGCTTATGGCGTCGATGCCAACCCCCATATACAGAAAAAGATTTTCTCCTTCGCGCGGGCTTTGGAGTAGAGGAGTTGAAGTTAACTACTTTTTAAGCTTATCAAAAGCATTATCACACTCTTTTGTCCACTCAAACTTAGCCCCTCCGCGGAGGGTCTTGAAGAAAGGAGCACTCTTATCCCCGGATCGAGAGATAAAGCGACTCAGACCTGCCATTCTTCCTCCTAGCAGCTGAACTTCCTTAGGAGACCTGGGGGGGGTGGCATTTCAAGAATAGCCTTTACTTTGTCAGGGTTGGGCTCTAATCCTTCTGGAGTAAGGAGATGACCAAGAAATTTTCCCTTACTTGCCCCAAAAACGCACTTCAACGGGTTCAACCTCATATTAAAGGTTCGGAGAGTCGTAAATGTTTCTGAGAGGTCACTAAGATGAGAAGAGAATGATTTACTTTTTATTAGAAGATCATCAACGTAAACTTCTAGATTTCTTCCCTTTTGATCTTTAAACACTGTATCCATAATTTTTTGATAAGTTGCTCCCGCGTTTTTTAGCCCGAAAGGCATTACGAGATAACAAAAACAACCATCATTTGTGATAAATGAAGTTTGAGGAATATCGGGCTTATGCATTATGATTTGATGATAACCTGAGAACGCATCTAGGAAACTAATGAAAGAATAGCCTACCGCAGAATCAACTAAGGAATCTATCCGAGGCAAGGGGTAGCAATCCTTGGGGCAAGCTTTATTGAGTTTGGTGAAATCTACACACATTCTCCATTTTCCACCTGACTTCTTCACCATTACAACATTGGATACCCACTCAGGGTATTGAATCGCTTGAACAAACTTTGCCTTCAGGAGCTTCTCCACCTCTTCGCGGATAGGCTGAGCGAGGGTGGTTGCAACAGACCTCTTCTTTTGCTGAATTGGAGTGAAGATGGGATTGATGTTGAGGTGATGGAAGGCGACATTCGGATCCACTCCAGGCATGTCATCTGCCGACCAAGCAAAGATGTCAAGATTTTGGAGGAGGCAAGAAATGAGCTGACTCTTGTCAGCTTCAGATAGTTCAGCGTTGATGGAGAGACTCTTGCTCTCATCTTCCTTGCTGATTCGAACGGCTTGAGTCGCTTGGGAAGGTTCCAAACAGACTCCATCTCTTGCATCTTCTTCCTCAGCCTCTTCGGCAACTCTGATTGGTTCGGGAATTTGGGCCGAGATGGCCATTGCAGCTTCCTGGGGGGACGAAGACATGATCACATTTACAGTTTTTACGTAGCACTCCCTGGCTTTTCTTCGATCACTCCTGACCCGATGTTGCTTGTCATTTAGGGCAAATTTTACTGCTTGGTGGTATGTCGAGACCACCGCCTGATACCCATTCAAAATAGGTCTCCCGAAAATTGCGTTGTAGCTGCTAGGAGCATCAACGACTATGAATTTGGCAAGCCTCACTATCCCTCCCAAAATTACAGAGAGAGTGACGAGTCCCTCTTCTTCCTTCTTTTCCCCTGAAAAACCATAAAGAGGTCCCTCAGTAGAGAGAAGAGTCTTACCTATCTTCAAAGCATCGAAGGCCGGTTTCAAGAGCACATTCACCGAGCTCCCAGTGTCAATCAGGATTTTTTCCACCGTGTAATTTTCTTTTACTGCCTTTATGACAACTGCGTCATCAAAAGGATTTGAGGTTGAAGAAAGATCTTCCTCTCCGAAGGTGACTATCCCTCCAGCCGGGGTCGAGGAGGTAGTAGCGACCTCTGAACGGCAGACCCTTTTCAGGCTGGCCTTTCTTGAGGACTCTGGTCCTGCTCCACCGTGAATACAGAAAAGGTTGCCTAGAGCACCCTCATCATTGGCAGCCTCGCACTCGCCGGGGAAACCGATGTTGCCAAGATGGCCAACATCATCGACCTCCTCGCATTCCCAACGGACCTCTGCTACTTCCTTGGCCTTGGAAGTCGAAGCTTTGGAGGGTTCGTTCTTTTGAAAAAGATCCCGGAGCTTTCCCTCTTTCAGGAGCTTCTCCACTACCACACGGAGGGCTCTGGAGTTTTCTGTTAGATGACCCCTCTCCCTATGATACTCGCAGTAGAGAGTAGGATTCCGAGAATTCGGGTCAGAGCTGAGGGGGGCCGGCCTTTTGAAAAAAGGCTGCTTCTGCAAGACTTGAACTACCTCGTTCATAGAGACACCAAGGTCCGTAAAAGACTCTTGGGAATCATTATAGAACGGCTGGATGGTCAGGAGAGGGGGTTGTGCATACTGAATCTGGTGGACCGGGGTGGCTTGCGGAGCTGGAGCCACAGGGACTGCCATTAGAGGTCCTTTGGGCTGGAAATGTTGGTTTCCCTGATTGAACCGGTTGGCGCGGAAATTCCTTCCCCTTTTAGGAGCGGGAGGAGGAAACTCTTGATGAGACTTTGATGACGACGGTGCTGGATAGAATCCTGCTGATCCTTTCTGAACGGTCCTACCAGTTAAATTCGAGACATAGGCGGGGTTGTTGATTTCCCCTTCTATGTAGCGATTCGCGATGCTGATCAGCTCTTGATAAGACCTGGGTTCCTTGGTTGTAACCTCGAACTTGAGAGGGCCTTCCCGCAATACATTAACTTATGCAGCCATGTACAGAGCGGGATCCACATCCCTGATTCCAAGAATTTCTTATTGGAAACGATCAATGAAACAAGCGGTCGTTTCATTATCCCCCTGATAGATCTTGAAGAGGGCCGCAGGACCACTCTTCCTCTTTTTTGCCGCCGCAAACCTCAGAAGGAGTTCATGCCTCAGAACGGCAAAACTCAGAACGGACTGGGAAGGTAGCTTATAGAACCATTCCCTAGCTGCCCCATCGAAAGAGGTGATCAGCAGCTTACACCTGACCGCATCTGAAATGGTTCTAAGGGCAACAACAGACTCAAAAGCCTGAAGATGTGAAACGGGATCACTCTCCCCAGAGAACATGGGAAGTCTTGGCTCTCTGAAACCATGGGGAATGGGCTCCCGACGAATTTGCTCAGAGAAAGGAGAAGACTCGTCCGTCCCAAAAAATCCAAGCGGGGTAGAGAGATGAGCAGGATAAGGGGCTGGATAGGGAGCGGGGGGAGCTTGAGGATACACGAAATCTTCTTCGAAATTCAAAGCCTGGGCTGGGGGCCCATGGGTTGCTGTTCTAAAAGAATCTCGACGGGCAACGAACTCCTCTTGCTGCGACCGTAGAGGAGCTGAAGGTGGAGGGGTCGCGTGATCACAAGGGTGATCGCTAGCCAGGAGGTCAGGTGTGGCGGCCTGACCCGACTGAGGAAGCATCCTCTGGGAGATCGCGGCCAGGATCTGACCCATGGCCTCAATTTGCTTAGCGGACTCCTGCTGGACTCGGATGGCCTCCTGGCGATCACGTGCGGTCTCCTGCTGAGACCGCGTGATCTCTTGCTGAACTTGGGCAGCTTCCTGCCGAGCTCGAGCGGCCTCTCGGAGGGCTTGCTCAACACGCAACTCAAAACGACGTTCAAGAGCGTCTAGAGGATTCGAGTCGAGGGGAGGTCGACTGTTAGAATACCGGCGAACTCGCATTCGGCGGTCTGTCATCTCGATGTCTATTGATTTCACCTACGCACTCCGAATCTGAAGGTCGCGTGTTCATTCTGTTGGCACCAAAAATGGTACCTCCAAAATTCACACTAGGAAAAAGGGGGAAACTGCGGAATGCAGGTTAGTGAAGACGAGAGATGCTGAGGAACGGGAAAATCGATCACAAAAAGTCGAGACCGCTTACACAGGTTGTAAGCTGGGGCCTCCAATCCAAAAATCCCTTTTTCAGGTACCCCTACCCCTCTATTTATAGACGCAGAGGCTGCCCGAACGGGCAGTTCCAAAAATTACGGGCTGCCCGGGATACAGGAGAGCCAGGGCAGAGAATAGAGAGATTAAAAATAAAAGGCCAGATCACCTTGACACTTTGCGGGAAACCTTGATCCTGGGTGACTTGGTCCGGGCGGTCTTGAAAATGGGAGACTGCTGGTCAGGAATTGCTGGCCGAGCTGGAGACGACGATCTGCACGGTCTCGTAAATGTGAGACCGCTGGAAAGGTCCATTCTGGCTGAAAAAGAGAGGACACGGATTTTCCGGGCAAACATAATCCCCGCACATTTTTAAGTTGCGCTGGAACTTCGAAAATGTAAGCTTTGACCGCCGAGACCGCAATTGGCATAAATGCGCCCCGGGCTATAAATACCCCTCCGATGGTTTGTGAAATCATAATTTCCTGAAAAAGCAAACGAGCTTACCTTGCAAGCGGTCTCATAAAAGTAGATAAGTCGAGCTCTACAATGTCATCATTGCTGTCAACAGTTAGTCTTGCTGCCAACGCAATATGAGCCTATAGGGTCGCACATAAAAGCGTTTGGAGAAATTGGAGAAAGGATTGTGTTGGCCTTACTCATATTGGATATGAGTGGAGGACCAATCCTGTGACTGCTTGGAATCAAGTTGAGAATGTCTCAAAAAGGGAAATCGTTTAAAGTGTTTAAACGAACGGATTTTACACTAGATAATTCAGCTAAATGCATTAACCGAATTCGACTAAAGGGTTTAGATGAATTCGGCTAATGGCAAATTCGACTAAAGGGTTTCGCCGAATTTATATATAGTCGAATTCGTCGAAATGGTTTCGCCGAAGTCGGTTATAGTGAATAGCCGAATTTATATATATAGTCGAATTCGTCCAAATGGTTTCGCCGAATTCGGTTATAGTGATTAGTCGAATTCGGTTAATGTGATTAGTCGAATTCGGCGAATGTAAATCTGGACGGATTTTCTTTTGGTCTGCGGATAGCCTTTACTATATCTTGCGTATATAAAGGCATGCGATTAGGTCTTCGAGAGACACGGTTTTAGACTTAGATCTTTCTGCGAAGAGGAGAACTGCCGACCGGAACCGTTCTGTACGAGGGCACGTTCTTCCGTCCGCCAATCGTGTTCCGCCGCCGCTAGTCGCCGCCATCGTGGTCGCCGCCTCCCTTGGATCGGATCTAGCAGTCCGTGGGGACGTTGAGAGCTTCCTTCTCCGACCTAGTTCTTGTACGACAAGAAGCTAGGGTTCTTCATCGTTCGTGTGGATCGCTGTAGAGGAGCCGACACAATTCGGTTCTTGGAACTCAAAGGCAGATTTTAGATTTCATCTTGGAGCACCTTGGTTGAGTGTTGACTCAATCCCGCAAAGGTACCTTGTATTTTTGATTAGCTTCTTGATTCAATGTTCATGGCCCGATCCAAACTCTTTTGGGTTGTTCTCTTTATTTCCGTTGCGCCTACATTTGATGTATGGCTGTAGAAAACCCAACAACTTGTCCATTTCAACATTCTTCTTGAAGATGAAGAACCTATGCGCAGAGATATCGACATTGGACCTTGATGAGCCTATCTCATAAGTGAAGCTGAAGAGGCACATAATCCGCGGCTTGCGGGGGGAGTATGTGGCCTTTGTTACTTCTGTGCAAGGCTGGGCCAAACAGCCATCGTTGCTGGAGCTGGAAAACTTGCTTGCTTCACAAGAGAGTTTGACTAAGCAAATGGCGGGGATGTCAGTCTCTGGGGGAGAAGATGAGGTTCTCTTTTCTGGAAAGAAGAAGAGATGGGACAAGAAGAAGAAGTCGCATGTTGGAGATGGTCCATCTACTTCATATCAGCAAGAGGGGAGTTATACTCATAAGTCTGATGGAAAGAAGAAGGAAGGGCTGAGGTGTTACATGTGCAACAAGCTTGGTCACTTCAAAAGAGACTGCAAGGTCAATCTTCAGCCAGGGCATGCTGCAAGGAAGGAGGAGGCTGGTTCCAATGCTGAAGGTATTTGGGGTGGTGGAGGTGCTTTCATGATGGGCACTTGTGTCCGGGCATTGGCTTCCATCAACTATCAGGACGATTGGATTGTGGACTCTGGGTGTGGTCATCACCTCACCGGGGATGAGTCGAAGTTCTCCTCGTTGCAAGCATACTCGGGTAATGATGCTATCATTACAGCTGATGATACAGTTCATGCAGTAGAGAAAGAGGGTGTTGTCTTTTTAGGCAGTGATAGAGGTCCACTCACTTTGAGGAGTGTTTATCATGTGTCGGGAATGAAGAAGAACCTCTTCTCAGTGACAAATGTTGTTGATGCTGGTTATCAAGTTCTATTTGGTCCAACGTAAGTGAAATTTCTCCGAAATGTTTCAGCCGTGAAGGTTGAGGTCACTCATGTAGGGATACGAGTGAAGGACTTGTTTGTTTTATCAACAAGCTCTTATTTTGATAAGATGAGGGCTAACGACAGCGTTGCTATCTGGCATGAAAGACTTGGGCATGTTGGGATGGATAAGCTAAAGGCTATGTCGGGAAGAGGCCTTGTGAAAGGTCCGCCTAGTCTATCATCTTTCGGTGATGGTCACGTTTGTGCAGGTTTTCAGTTTGGTAAGGCTCAACGTCTTCCGTTTGACAAATCACAAAGCAAATGCAAAACACCATTGAAGTGTATTTATGGTGATCTGTTTGGACCTACCGCAACTGTTAGTCTTGGAGGTAGCAGGTATATGCTGGTCTTGATTGATGACTCCACTAGATATACTTGGGTTTATTTTCTGAAGGAGAAGTCAGAGCCGTTCGAGAGGTTTGTGGAGTTCAAGGAGCTGGTGGAAGGTTGACTCAACCTGCGGATCAAGAAGTTCAGAACCGATAACGGAGGGGAGTTCACCTCAAATGCGCTCTTTAACTTCTGCAGGAAGCATGGCATTCGGAGAGAGCTCTCTTATGCTCACACTCCACAACAGAATGGAGTTGCAGAGCGGAAGATCCGTCATCTGACGGAGACCTGCAAATGTTGGATTCATGCCAAGAGTATCCCAAAGTCCTTCTGGGCAAAGAGAATGTCTTGTGCGGCCTATGTCATCAATCAGATGCCTCTCAATTATATCAGTATGAAGACTCCTCATGAGTTGATGTTCAAGGAGAAACCAAGCGTGGAACACTTTCGAGTGTTCAGATCTACCTGCTACGTGCATGTTCCTGACGCTCTCAGAACGAAACTAGATGTGAAAGCAAGGAAGCTAGTGTTCATCGGTTATGATGACCGAAAGAAGGACTGGAGATGCATGGATCCTGAGACACGAAGATATGTGGTCTCAAAGGATGTGGTATTTGACGAGCTGACGTCATACTAGGGTAGCTCTTCTATTGAGCTACATGGAAGCAGGTCAGATGGTTGTCTTGAAGAAGCTACCAAGCTGGTTCTGATGGAGTTACCTATTTCTCCAGGTGCTCCAGGTATTTCTAGCTCTGGATCAGGTACTTCAGGTTCTGGAAGCAGGGGGAGCGATGCTCCAAGTATGCCTGGAAAGAGAGCTGGTTCAGAACAGGTAGCTGAAGAGGTGGATCAGAGTAAAGCTCTGAGGAGGTCCAAGAGGACTATCATTCCACCAGATTGGTATACAAGGGGAAATTTGGTGAGCTTCGTCTCATGTTTCTTTGCAGGTCCCCTGGATGAGAGAGAACCATCTTGTTTTGAAAACGTCGTCGGAGTCAAGGAGTGGGAAGGAGCCATGGATGAAGAGATGGCTGCCCTCAAGAAGAATGAGACTTGGAACTTGGTGCCTAAGGTTGAGGGAGTTGCTCCAGTGACACGCAAGTGGGTTTTCAAGCTGAAGAAGAAGGCTGATGGAAGTATTGAGCGATACAAGGCTCGCCTTGTAGCTTGAGGTTTCTCTCAGAAGTATGGGGAGGATTATGAAGAAACACTCAGCCCTGTTGCCAAGATGACTTCGGTCCGGGTGGTGATCGCATTGGCAGCTTGCCAAGGGTGGAATATTTGGCAACTCGACGTGAAGAATGCTTTCTTATACGACGAGATTGACAAGGATATCTTCATGGATCAGCCACCTGGTTATTTTTCTGAAGAGCACCCAAGACATGTTTGCAAGCTCAAGAAGGCTCTTTATGGCTTGAAGCAGGCGCCTCGGGCGTGGTATGGCAAGATTGTAGAATACCTCCAGTTCTGCGGATATTTTGCTTCTGATTCTGATTCGATCTTATTCGTAAAGAAGGCGGGGGAGCTTCAGGTCTTTGTTCTATTATATGTTGACGATATGATCGTCACGGGAAATTCTGAGATGGAGGTAGCTAGGCTTCGTGCTGAGCTAGCTATCAGATTTGAGATGAAGGACTTGGGTGAGCTCCACCATTTCCTTGGACTCGAAGTGGAAAGGAAAGAGAGCGGTATGCTTGTTTCTCAGAAAGGCTATGTAGATCGGATCGTGAAGCGATTCAGCATGGAAGGGGGGAAGAGCAACTCTACTCCACTGAAGGTTGGAGTTCATCTTCGACGAGATGAAGGGAAGGTTCTTACTGATCCTTTGGTGTTCCGGGCTTTAGTCGGGAGTCTGATATACTTGAAGATCACGAGGTCGAACATTGCTTATGCAGTTGGCAGGGTGAGTCGATTTATGGCAGAGCCTCGGAAACCTCATCTTATGCCGGCTAGGAGTATTTTGAAGTATGTCAAGTCCACCTCGCATTTGTGTCTCTTTTACGGGAGAGATTCGGGCTTTTGCTTGCATGGATACATGGATGTTGATTATGGAGGAGATTCAGATGATCGGAGATCAACTTCTGGATATGTCTTCATGACAAGCTCTACAGCTATATCATGGTGCAGCAAGAAGCAGGATTCTGTGTCTGTCTCTACCACGAAAGCGGAGTACAAAGCTTCGGATTTGGCAGCTCAGGAAGCCATCTAGCTTAGGAGGCTTGTGGAGGACATTCAGAAGGAGGTGCGAGGTCCTACTCTGCTACGTGGTGACAATGAGAGTGCTCTCGAACTGGTGAACAATCCAGTTTGTCACGCGCGTACAAAGCACATAGTGATTCAACACCATTTCATTCGTGAGAAGGTGTTGGAGGGATCTCTGATTGTGGAGCATGTACAGAGCAAGGATAATATTGCTTACATATTTACAAAGTCGTTGTCGAAAGGACCATTTGGTCGGTTGCGGAGTTTTCTTGGATTGACTTCCACTTCCCACTTCAAGGGGGAGTGTTAAATTTTTGAAGTAGAAGTGGAAGGGGTCTGGGCGGTCTGAATAAAGGAGACCGCAGAGACCACGCGGTCTGCGCAGGTGTTCTAGTCGGTCTGTTCTGGGAGACCGCAGGTGTCCGAGCAGCTTGCGCGGGTTGTTCTGGCGACTTGTTCTAAGTCGGCCAGATGTTTAAGTAGGTTTGCCTTCTTACAGTGACCGTGCGATCTGACGGCTTGTTCTGGTCGGTCAGGTTTGCTAAAGGAGTGTTCTACTCTTGTTATGAGACCGGGCGGTTTGGTAAGTAACCGCGCAGTTTAATAAGGCAACTGATGGCCATGCTGAGCTCGGGCTGTCTGACATATGAGACCGCTCACGATCTGATGGGCGGTTAATGTATCTCATTTTGGGCGGTGACGACATCCGTCAGCTTGCCTATAAATAGGGGTGCAGGGCCCGCCATTCGTACTGAGAACTGTAAGAACTACAACTTGGGTTTTTTGTGTCGGTCTCATATTTGAGGTCGCGCGATCTGGAAAAGACTTAACCGGTTGTTGTGTTCGCAGGTTAGCGGACAGCAGGTTGCGGTCCTCTTCCTTAATAATTTCCCAGTTGTGAATAACTAGTTCGTCAGCGGTCTTCCTCTGGGCGATCTGTGGTGTAGTTCTTGAGCTGTTCACGGTGAACTTGGCGATCAGGCGACCTTAGCGGTCAGGCAATCTCAATTTGCGATCTAACGACAGCTTGTGCAGTTCTAGTCTTCTGTTCGCTGAAGCTTCTGTGATCAGGTGACCTCGCGGTCAGGTGGTCTCGAAGTGCGGACAGGTTATTCTTTCAGCAGTTGAATAAAGCAGCAAGTCGAGCGGTCCGTGGTTGCGGTCTGGCAGTTCGCAGGTCATCAAGTCTGCTCTGTTCGTGCGGTCTCAGAGTTAGCCGTGCGTCCTGATTGTTCGTGCGGTCTGGCGGTCTCTACTTTGGCAGTTCGCTGGCGACCTGTTTCTTATTTTGTGCTTCTCTCCTCTGTGATTCTTATGAATCATGTCTCGTCATGTATGTCTCGAGTTGTAAAGAGATAGTTAATACAATAGCACTATTATGTCTTCTCATTGTCATTGATTGTCATACTTATGGATTGTGTTGAAGTGTTCCGCATTTTTTACTTCACTCCGAACCTCTAAGAAATTTTAACAATGAGAGTGAGTCACTTTGTGTTCAATGGCATAAGAGACTTGCCCATATTAACTATAAGACAATGCATAAATTATTTTCTAAAAACCTTGTAAGAAAGAGTCCCAATTTAAAATGTGTTAAAAGTAGTCTCTGTCATGCATGCCAAATAGGTAAACAAACAAGGGCCACCTATAAAAGCATTGGCTCCAAAGACACTGAAAGATGTCTGTTTCTATTGCATATGGACTTGTTTGGTCCTTTTCCAATTCAGAGCCTAGGTGGGAAGTTATATACTCTTGTGATTGTTGATGATCACTCAAAGTATACATGAGTTTTCTTCTTTAAGAAGAAGTCAGATACTTTAGATGTCTTTATAAACTATGTCAAGACAATTCAGAATGAATTACAATATACTGTGGTTAAAACTAGAACTGACCATGGTACAGAGTTTCAATCTGGTGTCATGACAAAGTTTTGTCAAGAATTTGGTATCACCCAAGAGTTCACCTCTCCCAGAACTCCACAATAAAATGGAGTGGCTGAGAGAAGGAATAAGACCTTGATTGAGGCTGATAGAACATTGCTTAGTGACTCCTTACTCCTAGAATATTTCCGGGCTGAGGCAGTCAATACAACTTTTTATGTTCTGAATAGAGCATCAATCAATAAGTCCCGTGGGAAAACCCCTTATGAAGTTCTGAAGGGCAAACAACCAACTATTTCATATTTTAGAATCTTTGGTTGCAAATACTACATTTTAAATAATGGAAAAACTCAACTTACAAAGTTTGCTGAAAAATGCAATGTTGGTGTTCTTGTTGGATATAGCTCACATAGTAGAGCTTATAGAGTAAACAACAAGAAGACTCATGTAGTTGAAGAATCAATGCATGTTGTTTTTGATGAGACTAGCCTGCTTTATAAGGGCTGGTCTAGCACTCCTACTCTTGCAGGAAATGATCAAAAGTTGCAAGAGCTGTCTATACAAGACAGATCCAACTCTAGCAGGATTACTTCAGAGATTGAAATAATTCAAGCTGAAGATGAGCAGATTAATGATGAACAAGCTGCTGTAGAAGAAGACCAACAGGGTACTGACAGATTTCCTGCAGTCACCAGACACCCGAGGGATCATCCAAGAGATCTGATTATTGGAGATGAACACCAAGGTGTGATCACAAGGAGCAGGGCTCACAATGAAGCCCTATTCCTGAGCTTCTTATCTCAGGTTGAGCCAAAGAAGTTTGAGGAAGCCAACCAAGACACTTTCTGGATCCATGCTATGCAAGAGGAATTACATCAATTCAAGAGATGCAAGGTATGGAAGTTAGTGCCAAAACCATAAGGATACAACATTATTGGCACCAAGTGGATCTACATGAATAAGCTAAATGAGTATGGTGTCATCATCAAGAACAAAGCAAGATTGGTAGCAAAGGGGTATAGGAAAGAAGAAGGAATAGACTTTGATCAAACCTTTGCCCCAGTTGCAAGGTTGGAAGTAATAAGATTATTCCTTGCCTATGCTGCCCACAAGGGTTTCAAAGTCTATCAAATGGATGTCAAGTCTACATTCCTAAATGGAAATTTGAAGGAAGAGGTATTTGTGGAGCAGCCATCAGGTTTTGTTCATCTAACTCTTCCTTCTCATGTATATTTACTTAAGAAAGCTTTATATGGTCTAAAGCAAGCCCCTATGGCCTAGTATGAGACCTTGTCAAGCTTTCTCATCAAGAACAAGTTCTTGAGGGGAAAGATAGAAAGTACATTGTTTCTTAGGAAAATAATGGGCAAGTGTCTCCTAGTCCAAATTTATGTGGATGACATAATTTTTGGGTCTACTGATGACAACCTTTGTAAAAGGTTTGCCAACCTTATGCAGGGGGAGTTTGAAATGAGCAGTATGGGAGAGCTCAAGTACTTTTTAGGCTTCCAAGTTAAACAGTCTGATGAAAGGATATTTATCTCTCAGACCTAAGTACACAAAGAAGCTTATTAAGAAATTTGGGATGGAATCAGCTTCCACCATGAAAACTCCCATGGGGTCCAACATTTCCCTGAACAAGGGTGAGAAGTGAAAACTGTTTGATGAATCCATGTACAGATGTATAATTGGATCCTTGTTATATCTGATTGCTAGTAAACTAAATATTATGTATGCAACATGTGTATGTGCTAGGTATCAAGCATGCCCTAAGTAATCTCATTACTCAACTGCAAACAGGATTTTGAGATATCCTAAGGGCAGCCAACAATTTGGCCTTTGGTACCCTAGAAATAATGATTTTGAACTAATTATAGGCTTTTCAGATGCTGATTTTGCAGGTTGCAAGGAATATAGAAAGAGTACAAGTGGAACTTATCAATTCCTAGGCAGGAGATTGATTTCATGGAGCAGTATGAAGCAAACCAATGTGGCTATATCCACTGCTGAGTCTGAATATATAGCTGTTAGGAGTTGTTGTGCACAACTAATATGGATTCAACACTAGCTAGAGGATTACAACCTCAAGGTAAGTCACTCTCCATTGTATTGTGACTCATCTAGTGCAATTCTATTGCTAAGAATCTTGTCTCTCATAGCAGGACTAAGCACATAGAAATTAGATATCATTTCATTAGGGAACATGTAGAGAGTGGAGATATCTGCCTTGAATATGTCTCCACTGACAATCAAGTTGTCGATATCTGTACAAAATCATTGGATAAGGCTAAATTTAATGTCTTTAAAATTGAGTTAGGAATGTTAAATGTTGAATAGCCATTTACATTTCATTTAATTCCTCATATGTACTATTTTACACCTCAACATTGCTAAATAATAGTTGCTACTTAAACACTTAGTGGCATGATAGGTCTACAATTAGTCTCACTTAAATGGTTCACTGCTAGGCAGTGAGGTCAGCTGAAACAGCTAAACCGCTGAGACAGCTGAGATGGTCTCAGCAGTTGATAATACCCTGTCCCAGCAGTTTATTATCCAGTCCCATCGGTTTATCATTCCGTCTCAGCAAATCCACTAAGACGGGCTATGTTAATTAAATCAATTAAAAATAATAAGTTAAATCAACATCAATCATTAGGGAAAACTTAAACGCAATCCCTATAAATAAGAGCAATGTTAATTAAACTCTTACAACCCTAAACCTAATCCAGTCGGCGAGACCAACTCTCATTTCCCCCCGTCTCAGCGACTCGTTTTTTCTGAAGAAATGGCGCCAAAGAATGCAAAGGATCTGTTGGAAGGTTATGAGATAGTAAGAAATGGATTTCAACATGCCCCACAGGAAATCAAGGAGGTGATCATTTACTGAATGACCAAGGATTCAAATATTTGTTGTCTGAGCCGTCTCCAATTCTGAGAAATGAAGTTTTGGAATTTTTCAGTAATGTCAAGATATCTCCCTCCAATTCTTCCTTAAAATCTAAGATTGGAGGTGAAAGGGTCAAGATAACCCCAAGAAGGTTGGAAAAAGACATGCACTTTCCTTCATTCAACTGTGATGAAGAAGATGAAGTTTTTGAGAGAAACAAAGATAAGGCACTAAAGTGGTGTGATTACAATGATGCTAAGACAAGCTCGCTAAAAAGGAAAAACTTCAATCAAAGAGGAAAACTATTGGCTGACATTGTTGGGAAAGCAATTCTTTGCAATCCAGGGTCACATGACACCATCTCCAAACATATGTTTGAGTTGATAACAAGGATCATTCTACAGAAGAAGACCTCCTGGGCCAATGTGATCTTTCAAAAAAATCAAAGAATATCTGCAAGCCCCAAACATGGGTAGATTATTATCTCTTTACCTCATTAACTCCTATCTTGACCCTTATAAATAGTTCTAAGGGAATTAAGATTCATTATCTGAAGAGAATGGATATCAAAACATTGGATAGATTCACAAGGGTGCTTCCAATGAGCCAACCAACCGAGGTAAAAGAAAAGAGCAAAATGCTAACCAAAGGACCTAAGAAGGCAAGGATTGTCTGTTAAGATTCTGAATCTGAACACCAAGATGAAGATTTCTCTTGCCAAGCTGATCTTGAATCAGAAAGCATTCAAGATAAAGAGGAGCTGTTGGGAAAATGATTTCTCTTAACCCCTGAAAAAGAGTTGAATATGAATTCTAAGAAAGGAAAATCAAGGTTAAGTAAATATGCGTCGAATAGTATTCGACGCAACGTCGAAGTAGTATCGATGTTCTTTTCAGAATGAGTCGAAGTACCTTTAAGAAGAATTCGACGTATCCTATGTCGACGTAGCTCTGACTTCCAGTCGACGCATCTTGAGAAGTCGACGCACCTTAGTCGACGCACCTTCCTTATTCTCCTCTCGACGTCCAGCCAGGACGAATTTGACGCGTACGTCGAATAGTAATCGACGCACGTTGATTTCTATGATTAATTTAAAAATCGCCAGATCTCTTTCCTTCTCTCATAGATCTGATTTATATGGAATCAAATTATTCTTTATTGCCGTTCTGAATTATTCTTTTCATCTAATGAATTCTTGGCTAATTTGATTAAATCCATTATGGACACTATTTAAAATCAGAATGAATACTTTCCTTCTATGGATATAATTGTTAGGGAAATTTCTCTTTCTTCCTAATACTCTGCCTGCTAATTGATTACTCTCCTATAGTGTTATTTTAATGAACAGAGCTATAAATAACAAGGAGGTCGGCAGAGAGAAACAACAAGTGATCCACCATATACACATTGAAAAAGAGGACAGGCTCCCAAGTGAAAAGAGAGAATTGAGAAATAATTCTGCAGCAACCATCAAGCTTCCACCTTCTCCTGCTTCTGAAGCCACTCTGCTGCATACTCTGATAGCTCTCATAAAAGAGAGAAAAGGCTTACAATCTCCTTCTCACTATAGAAGAGAGATTTCATTCACTATTTCTTGTGCTTCCAATCTTCTTGCTAGGAAGAAGATTCCTACTTGTCTTTATTATTCCTCTTTCTTCTTTACCTTTATTTCACTTTCAAATACTATAAAAGAGTTTTTAGAATCTCTCTTCAAAAAATTCAGTTGTATTGGTTCTAAGAGTCTCCTTTTCAAAAGACTCAGTTGGTTCTAAGAGTCTCCTTATCAAAAGACTCAGGGTGGTTCTAAGAGTCTCCTTATCAAAAGACTCAGTGCAAGATAGTGAATTTCCTACCAAAGGGGGTAGAAGAGTGGACTACCCAAAGTTTGGGGAACCACTATATTTCCTTGTGTTGTGCTGTGATTTTTCTTCTTGTACTTATTTTCTTTACTTGTTTAATTCTTGTTGGTGTGTGGGAAGCTCTAATATGTGATCACTACACCCATATATATATATAATTATTAACTTTGCACAAAAATATTTTAAATCTCTATTCACCCCCCCCCCCCTCTAGAGAATTCTAGTGAGGTTAACTGTGCACTCTTAATTGGTATCAGAGCCAGGTTAATCTAAAAAGGATAACTCCTTGATCAAAAAGATCCTACCTCTTATTTATATATATATATATATATATATTTCTAACAATTATTTTTCACATGGCACAATTCAAAGATTATGCTTCCACCAGACCACCAATGTGCAATCTTGAAAAGTTTGCAGTTTGGAAAACAAGAATTAGGATTTATATGAATTCTATTGATGAAGATTTATTTAATGTTATCTTGACAGGTCCTCCCAAGCCTTATAGAAAAGACTCAAGTGGTGAAGTGACTCAAACACTTGTCCCAAAGGCTGAGTGGACAGTTGAAGAGAAAAAGGCAGGAACATGTGATGCAAAGGCTGTAAATATTCTGGTCTCAACACTCTCTGATGAAATCTTTCAAAGGGTTATTGATTGTGAATCAGCCAAAGAAATTTGGGAGGCTCTCATAAAGATGGTAGAAGGAAGTGCTGATGAAAGAAAAGATAGGAAGGCTCTATTGATCTCTCAACATGAGAACTTCCAAAAGAAGAATGAAGAAAGCATCTCTGAGATGTATGACAGATTTAGTCTGATCATCAATCAACTAAGGGACTTGGATAGAGAAATCTCTCTTACAGAGATCAATGACAAATTGCTGATGAGTCTACCAAGCTCATGGGACTCAAGGATATGGTCAATAAGAGACACAAGAGGACAAAGGGAAATTTCAACAGATGCTCTCTTAGGAAAACTCAGATCCTATGAGCAACTGCTGAAAACCAGAGAGGAGAAGAAGAGAAGAGAAAACACCCCAACTTATTCCAAAGACAGGAACATTGCATTAAAAGCAACAGAAGAAGGAAGCTCTATCACTGAAGAAGAACTATTCAGTTTCCTGGCCAGAAAATTCAAGAAATGGGTCAGGACAGATGGATCAAGAAGGAGAGAGTCAAAACCAAGGTATGACAAAACTCCTACTAAAGAAATTATTTGTTATTCTTGCAGGAAACCTGGACATATTGCCCCAGAATGTCCAGAAAATGCTGAGACAAAGAAAGATCTGAAAAAGAAAGATCTCAAGAAAAAGGGGAAGAAGAAAGAAAGAGGCTTTATAGCAGAAGCCTGGAGTGATACAGACTCTGAGGACAGCTCCCCTTCTAAGAGTGACAATGAAGAACCTAAGCAAGAAGACCTATGCTTAATGGCATTTGAAGGCTCAAAGAAAGATGATGGTACCAACTCATGGAGTGAGACAGGATCAGAAGAAAGCATATCTTCTGAAGATGAAAGAGAAAATAGCCTCATTCTCATAGAGGAATCTGAGGATGAGGATGAGGTAAACATTTTTGATGAAATAGATTTTCAAAGTGATAATTTCAGAAATGATTTTATGGGAGTGTGTCTAGATCAACTAAAAGCTACACAAGAAATTAATGATCTAAAAGATCAAATTAATATAGCTAAAAACCAGAGAAATAGAGAGGTTAAATGCTCTAAAAATTATGAAGTAAGGGCTAACATCATAGAAAAGGAAGCAGAAAGGGCTAGAATAGAAAACCAGCTCCTTAAGGATAAGGTATCCCAGGCAAAAGCCTTTGAAGAATCAATAAACATGAGAAGCCAAACTCTCAAGGAAATCACTGAACAACAAACAAGGAGACATAAAAATCTTGGTCTAGGGGCTGATCCCTCAACCAGCCAAATTCCATCCAACAAACCTGCTTGGATGATCCCTGTAAAATTCACCAAACCCATCAAATCAAACCAAGAGAAAGATTCACTAAATAAGGAAGAAGACTTCCTCAAGGAAATAAAACAATTTTATGAAACATTATATTATTCAGCTGATGACTCTCAAACTTCATCTGAAGAAGGAACTAAGCTAAAAGAAACAATACATAAAAGAGCAAAATCAGAAAAAGGGAAAAAGAAAATTTGTGAAGATACAGTTGCGTCGACTTCATATCGACGTATGAATGATAGTGCGTCGACTTTCACTCAACGCAACCTCTCAGATACCTCGACCTCTACTCAACGCTTGAATAAAAGTACGTCGACTTCCCATCGACGCAACTTTTTTCATGCATCGATATCAGATCAACGTTATCGGGAGAAAGCGCCGAATATAAATCGAAGCAACTATCAACTTGCGTCGAATAGATATCGACGCACAAAAATTCAGAGCTACTTAAATGCCTATCCTCCAAAAACCTTCTATAATTCCCATTCAGGGTCCATTCATCCTAACCATGATTTCCATCATAATCAACACCTCTATCCTAACCAAAATTTCTACCCTAAACCTGGTAACCAAACTTCCCATCCTAATCAAACTTTCTATCCTAATCAACCCTTCTATCCTTCTCTAAACTCAAATTATCATAAGAATAAGATAATCAAGTGCTATATATGTAACAAAACTGGCCACCTTGCCAAACAATGTTGGCACAACCAATCAAACTATCTGTAAAAATTAGTCCAAGACTGACTTAGAACTAGGAAGAGATAAAAAGAAATAAACACCTAAAATTCTTCAGGAAAATCAAAAGTCACGTCGACTTCTAATCAACGCACCGTCGATGACTCAACTCAATAAGTGAAATCAACGCATACGTCGATTACAATCGACGCATACATCGATACGAAACCCTAGCATCTTAACGCGGGTTGTATCAACGCTTACGTCGAATTCCACTCGACGTAACATCGACTTCATAAAAACTAGCGGCAATGCTAAAATATTTTTGGTCACACTCACTGAAGTACCGAATAAGCCTCGAATTGAGTCCCGTTTCGACGCTTCGCCTGACTTAAAAAGACTCTTCAGTTAGAAACCTTCACTACTCTGCATCCTTTATCCTTTTTGCTCCTTAGTCCATCCATTTCCTCCTCTCTTTCACTGACCTAAAATGGCTCCCAAGATAAACTCTGGTTTCGACATTGACCTCGACTCCTTCCAAGCCGCTGCAGAAAATTATAAGAACATCATAGCTCTCTTCACTGAAGCTGGATTGGACAAACTCATCTCCACAAGATGCAAGCTCCTGGAAACAGAGCTCACAGAGTTGATGACTCATGTTCAGATATCTGAACAAGGAGAAATCTAGGGAACAATCTATGAGACACCAGTCTCAATCTCTGCAGAACATATTAGGACCACCTTTGATCTTCCATCAGGTATATCCTAATATTATCTTTGTTCAAATAAAATAGGGAAAGGAAATCAATTTCTAAAGAGTAACCTCATAAGTCTTCATCATTCCCCTATTAGGTGATGAATCTATAGACCTCACACCTGATGAAATCAAGCATCTGCTAACCACCATGAAATTCTCCAAAGACAGACCAATCCACCTGAAGAAAATAGACTTCTCTGAAGAATATAGACTGTTGGCAGACATAGTAGGGAAAATACTACTATGTAAGATATCTGCCCATGATGCAGTGCCCAAGCAGCAACTGAACATCATGGGGGCTCTTGTATTGAAGAAGAAAATAGACTGGGCCAGCTGTCTGCTCAAGATGATAGGCTCTAGATATTCTCACAAAGAGAATGCCTACATGAGGATTATGAGTCAAGTACTCTTCCACTCCTTCCCTGACCTCTGTAGGTCAAAAGGAATTCCTATCCCTCCTGGAAAGAGGATGCCCATTGCCCTCTTCTCCAAATGGACCAGGCAAATCCCCAAGCCTGACTCCATTCCTGAAAAGACTCCATCTCCTCCTAACTCTCATGTTCATCCATCTCCTCCTCCTTCTCCTCAAAGAGACAATCCTTCTCTACCACCATCATCCACTCCAATAGTCTCTACCACCCTCACAACTCCTACTTTACCTACCTCTTCTCAAACACCTGCTCAAACAGCAGTTTCTCCATCTCTTCCTCCTCCTACTTTCTCATCCTCTCCACCTCCTTTATCACTCATACCTCATGTATCAACTAACTTCTCTCCAGCTTCATCACCACCCCCACCACTCTCTCCTCATCATCAACCACAACATGAACCATCTTCATCCACTGAAGCTCTCCTCACTCAGTGTATTGCATCAGCAGCTCAAACATTCCAAGCAATGCTGGATGAGCACTGCTCCCAGATTCATTCCTCCATCCTACACATGCACACCCAAATAGATGGGGTCAGTGCCTCTGTGCAAAATCTGAAGACCTCTCTCTCTTCCTCTAGAGTGACAAGGTCTTTCTTAACCTCCCTGGCCAGGAAGGTCAAGAAGGGGGAGAATCTAGATGAAGAGCAGCTCTCCAATCCTAAATCTCTCTCTCACAAGTCCCCTCCTTCCTCCAAAGATAATAGTCTTGCACTTCTCAAGACAATTGGAAATGAAGTTGTACCTGAGCTACACTCTGAAGAACAAACAATATAGGTACTTAATATAGCAAGAGAGGCTGCAAATCAAGTAGTACTATTACAAGGGGAGGCAAGCAGAGCAGACAATGAAGCTGAAAAGGAAAATATGGCAGATGGTAAGAAAAATAAAGAAACTGAAACTCAGGAGGAGCTGGACACTATTATGAATGAAGATGAAAATGAAAAAGGGCAGCCAGATGCTGTGTTGGCTGAAATAGGAGCTAAGGAGCCAGATACAGCTGGAGCTGAAGATGATAAAGAAATTGAAGAAGTAGAAGGATCAAAGGAAGTTCCATCCCAGGGGGAGCAATCTGCTCAAGGGGAGCTAGGTGAACTTCCTGCAACTGAGAAGGAGAAACCCTCCTCTCCTAAAACAGTAGTATTCAAGAGAAAGAGAAAGACTCCTCCTACCCCTCCTGAGTAATGTTTGAAAATAATACTGATATACTTTACCCTATAGTTAAATACTAATTGATATGAACATGAAGTCTGTTTATATAATTCTGGAAAATTTGGTTATATGATCTCATTTTCCAATTTCTTTTCTGCTTGATTGATATATTTCTTTTCTCTACAAATGCTGTGATGCTAGTACAATTTCCTTCTAAATAGGGTTAAGATAAATAGGGGGAGATTGTTGGGAAAATGATTTCTCTTAACCCCTGAAAAAGAGTTGAATATGAATTCTAAGAAAGGAAAATCAAGGTTAAGTAAATATGCGTCGAATAGTATTCGACGCAACATCGAAGTAGTATCGACGTTCCTTTCAGAATGAGTCGAAGTACCTTTAAGAAGAATTCGACGTATCCTATGTCGACGTAGCTCTGACTTCCAGTCGACGCATCTTGAGAAGTCGACGCACCTTAGTCGACGCACCTTAGTCGACGCACCTTCCTTATTCTCCTCTCGATGTCCAGCCAGGACGAATTCGACGCGTACGTCGAATAGTAATCGACGCACGTTGATTTCTATGATTAATTCAAAAATTGGCAGATCTCTTTCCTTCTCAAATAGATCTGATTTATATGGAATCAAATTATTCTTTATAGCCGTTCTGAATTATTCTTTTCCTCTAATGAATTCTTGGCTAATTTGATTAAATCCATTATGGACACTATTTGAAATCAGAATGAATACTTTCCTTCTATGGATATAATTGTTATGGAAATTTCTCTTTCTTCTTAATACTCTGCCTGTTAATTGATTACTCTCCTATAGTGTTATTTTAATGAACAGAGCTATAAATAACAAGGAGGTCGGCAGAGAGAAACAACAAGTGATCCACCATATACACATTGAAAAAGAGGACAGGCTCCCAAGTGAAAAGAGAGAATTGAGAAATAATTCTGCAGCAATCATCAAGCTTCCACCTTCTCCTGCTTCTGAAGCCACTCTGCTGCATACTCTGATAGCTCTCATAAAAGAGAGAAAAGGCTTACAATCTCCTTCTCACTATAGAAGAGAGATTTCATTCACTATTTCTTGTGCTTCTAATCTTCTTGCTAGGAAGAAGATTCCTTCTTGTCTTTATTATTCCTCTTTCTTCTTTACCTTTATTTCACTTTCAAATACTGTAAAAGAGTTTTTAGAATCTCTCTTCAAAAAATTCAGTTGTATTGGTTCTAAGAGTCTCCTTTTCAAAAGACTCAGTTGGTTCTAAGAGTCTCCTTATCAAAAGACTCAGGGTGGTTCTAAGAGTCTCCTTATCAAAAGACTCAGTGCAAGATAGTGAATTTCCTACCAAAGGGGGTAGAAGAGTGGACTACCCAAAGTTTGGGGAACCACTATATTTCCTTGTGTTATGCTGTGATTTTTCTTCTTGTACTTATTTTCTTTACTTGTTTAATTCTTGTTGGTGTGTGGGAAGCTCTAATCTGTGATCACTACACCCATATATATATATATATATATAATTATTAAATTTGCACAAAAATATTTTAAATCTCTATTCACCCCCCCCCCCCCCCCTCTAGAGAATTCTAGTGAGGTTAACTGTGCACTTTCAGGAGCTGATGAAGAAGATCATGTCCAAGATAAGACCGATACTTCCAATCCTATGGATCTACCAGTTGATGATAATACACAGGATGTGCCTGCTGCTTCAGAAAGAAATGTTGAGGAGCAATTGGATTCTTCTGCTGATTTACAAAGTAAGATTGATATGATCATTTCTAACCTTGAAAGAAGGATTAATCTAATTCCTGATGATCCACCTGGATTCTTGGAAGATAGTCAAGAAAATATGAGTGCCCCATCTGAGGGGGAGCAGGAGAAGTCAACTAGTGATAAGGACAAAAGGATGTGCAGGAAGAAGAACACTCCACTGATTCTGAAGCTGTTAAGGATGATGTTTACTATTACATCCAACCCAATTGATGTTAATACTGAAGAACACTTCCTATTGAAGTTAATACTGAAGAACTCAATGATAATGTTGAGGGCGAGCCTACCAAGGTCCCTGTTCAGGATAAGACTATTACATTCACCCCAATAGCTGAGACATCCACTCTACTTGAGTGTGATGATCTAGGGAATCAAGAGAACAGCTTACCTTCAGCTCAACCATAAATCTACCATCAACCCATCACTGTTGAACAACAAACCTCAACCTCTACACATTCAAATGGACTTCTTTTAAGCTCAATCAAGTCATTGATTGATGGTCAAGTGTCTTCAATCAAGGAGTATATAGATAAATCAGTTTCAGAAGTTAAAGTTGAGGTGATGGCTGAGATCAAGACTCTCAAAGAGGACACAACTCATCTAAACAAATAAATGACCAAGTGGTTTGATATGGCAGAAAAATCAATTATAGCTCACAGCACCATTCTGAGATCTATGGATACAAGTCTCAAAATTTTAGAAAAAGACATGAGTTATGTCAAGAATTATGTAAGTAAGACTGATGAGGTGATAGAGAAAGCCTCAAATCATATTGAAGAATATGTGTGGTCCACAACAACAACAACTATAATAGGAGAAGCTGAGAAGATGAAAGAAGAGCTACAATCTGATTTAGATAATTCCTTTCAATCCTTATCTGGCTCCTTTTCAGCAACATCTCAAGATCTTGAAAAGAGGATAGTTTAAGAAGCCAGGAAGGGGGATGAAAACAATGTTGAGCAAGCTATAAAGATACTTCAAGAAACAAGAGTAGCACTCAACCTTCCTCTCCTAGACAAGTCCAGACCAGATGACTTTGATATCCAAGCTCAAGCAAGAGTTGCACAGGATGCACATCTTGCAGCTAGAAGGAAAAGAGGAGTTTTAATGGATGAAGAATTCATGGTCAAGAATAGAGCTAATCAGTCCAAGGACCCAGATTATGAGTACTGTAGTGATGACTCTAAGAATATAATTATAAATGCTTGGATAAGCCATGGACAACTATGCATGAACATAGACAACATCTATTCAGTAGAGGAATGAATAAAGCATTTGGAAAGGAATTCCCTAAGGGAGAGAATATTCAAAGAAAATCTTGTGAACAGAAATAATCCCAAAAGGATGCCCTCTAAATATTTACCAAAGCCTTTTCTTTATTTCAAGAAGCAAGAGAACAAAAGAAAGGCCACTGAGATGGCTACTGCTGCTGCAAAGAATGCTGCTAAAGATCAAGCTGAAAGTTCCAGTGCTTCCAAGAAAAGAAAAATCTGAACAAATGTTCTAATTTTCCCTAGATAAAATGTGACACTGAAAATTGTAATATAATATGTAGATATTTTATTACTAATTCAAGTGGTCTTTCATTTGATTATCCGAATCTTATGTTTATAGGCAAATTTTCTGTTAAGACTAATATATGTTGTGTGTTGCCTATATATATGTTAACAATGATATTGTTATATTTTCATGACTGCTTATTCTGCTCTCATTATATGTCATAATATATTTTATTGTGTTAATGCATCTTAGCATTGTTGTATGTTCTGCCTTCTTCGAATAAGGGGAGATTGTTGGGAATATTGCCCCTCAATGTTCCCTAAATTTGAAGGTATAACATATACAATGCTAAGTGCATATTGTATTTGATAAGCCACTTTATTTCATGCTAAATACAGGCTTAAGTCATTCCAAACCTTGGAATAGTACTTTGTAATTCACAGTCAAGAACCGCTGAGATATCAGTCTGGTCTCAGCAGAACCGCTAAGACTCAGCTGAATAGTCGTTGAGAAGGAGTGTGTCTCAGTTGTGCAGCATTTGGAGTAAACCGCTGAGAAGGCTACCTGTCTCAGCAGATCCACTGAGACAAATTCAAAAGTAAAAGTTACTCTGACGGGATCAAGTCTGACGGGAGGGACAAGAAAGTAAGATAAACTTTTCTATTCTTGTCCATGTTGTGACAAGGCAATCCTTAGAGCCGTTGAAGATTGCTGAAAGTATAAAAGGGATATCTAGGGCAAATGGAAGGGTACTGAAAGTCGGGAAGAACATTGTAGAAGTTGTACTGAACTTCATCTCCTTCCTCCAGTGAAGTTATCTCTCTCAAGCTGCAAGCAGATCAATCCAAGAGAGGTAGATAGCTCTTGCTGATTCTTTTCAGAAGAACAAGTTGATCTTCTTCCCTCTAAAAAGGAAGAAGACCAGGTGGATCAAGGACAAAAGCTGTTGTTATCCAGTTTTGCTTCAAGGCAAAATCTGTTGTGTTCTACAACATAAGTATCAAGCTAAAGGTTTAATTTATTTAAACTTATGTTGTAAAAGTACAATCAATTATCTCTGTAAGAACATTCTTGTTCTGAGTTTGTAGGGATGTGTGCCTGAGTTTGTAGGGATGTGTGCCTGAGTTGGAGGGTTGTACTCCCATCCTGAGTTATAAGGCTTCTTGATAGGCCTGAGGTAGGTGACTAGGTGAGTCACTGAGTTGTAGGAGTAGAGCTACTCTGAGTTGTAGGGTTGATGGCCTGAGGTAGAGTTTTGGAGGAAACCTGAGAGATCCTGAGGGATCTATGTTGTAAGCTTTTTGAGTTGAGCTGTTGGAGGAGATTGCCTTGCCTAACATACTGTTAAAAAAGTGTAGAGGGAAAGTGGATATACCCAGACCTTGGGGAACCACTATAAATAGTTGTGTTTTTGTGTGTTTGGCTCCACTTTGCATAGACAACTAGAATAGCATATTATAAGTAGAAAAATCAAAGAAACATATTCACCCTCCTTCTATGTGAGTTAGACTACTACCAAGTAAACTATCATAGACCCCCAAGGGCACCTTTGTAGAGGACTTATCTTTGGATTCTTCTCTCCTTAGGCTGGTTCTAGTGGTTGAGGACTCAAGTACTCTTCTCACCCAGGTTTTTGGGTTTGCATTCAGGTTCTCTCAAGTCCCCTCCACGGTGCCCGACTCAACTTTGGTTTGGGAGGGGAAGCTCTATTTGATCTTTCGAGTTTGTGGCTAGACCAACTCGATGTAGATCGCGAGGTCTGTTTCTAGTTAACTACCTTTGTGAGTGAGGTTCTTTGCTCCGAGTGCCTGGCCTAGTGATCCAACTCAGGAAAAGTAAAAGTAAGCTACACCCAATCGGTTCGAACTCCTCTTGAACCATAGTTTCCAGGTTTAATATTCTGGTGCGGTGAGCGTAGATTGTAGCTTGTTTGGAAAATCCTGAGTAAGTTCCATGGCTGTAGACGAAGGGCAAGGAGCTGACCTAGGGAGTTCGCCCCCTTCAGGCGAGTATGTCAGGAAGAGCGACTTCGATGAGTTCAGGAAGTCAATTTTGGAGATCCCGCGTCTTTCCCTCACACCGCCAGGCAAGTACTCAACCCATGAAATCCCAGTACTCTCTTCACAAGCGTTGGGCGAGAAGGCGCCGGGCAGGCGACCGAGGAAGGAGGTGGTGGTGAAGGACAAGCAAGCCCTCTGCGCGCTGGTTCTGTTTCCCATCTTGTCGGGTACTCTCTACCTAGGAGAGGAGGTCGTGCGAGTACTTCTGGCTCGCCCGGCCGGGTTGGGGAGTCCATTCTGTGAGTTGATCCTCTCATCTCTGGTTCTATAGGGATTTACGGAGCCCTCCATGTCCTATTACACGGGCAAGGATGACCCCTCCAACATCTTCAATGGTTTGAGCATGTTGTCTCCATCCGACAAATGATGGACGCCTTCAAGTGTAAGTTGTATGTCATCTCATTCAAAGGAAAGACGAGGGATTGGTTCCACCATCTTCCCTCGAGGACCATCTATAGCTGTAAAGAATTGCATCGGAGCTTCCTGATGTGATTCACCACGTACAAGAATATAAAGATGGACGTCGAGGCTCTTTTCCTAATCCAGCAAGGGGTTGATGAATTGTTGGGTAGCTACATGGATCGCTTCCAGGAGGAGGTTCTTCTGGCCCATGAGGTGCCCGAGCACACCTTGCAGCTTGCCTTCACCCTCGGGTTGCAGTACGAGCTATTCAAGTTGGGGTTCGCCCGGGACCCCCACTGTCTTATGAGGAGCTGATAGAGCGAACAGGGCGGGAGATCGAGAGCAAGGATACAAACCACACATTCGTGGAAAAGTTGGCCAAGTGGTCAGGGGCGAGGAGAAAGCACCAGGAGGTTCTCAGCAGTAGGAGATGAAGAAGAGGGAAGAGCCGAGGAGGCAGGGGTTTTAGGAGCCCCCAGGGGGGCATGATCCAGGGTGGAGATTTCAGTCACCAGTCAACTGACTGATTTGGAGGCCGCCGGGAAGACCTCATCAGGGCCAAAGAAGAGGCCACTTTCAGAGGGAGGAAACTTTCAGGCGTGGCAAGGACGATTCAACCCTCTGGGGTGATGACCGGGTCCGAGGCCATTCCAACCCCCACCCCAGTAAGCCATGTCGATTTGTCGAGGAGGAAGAAGGGAAAGAAGGAATCGCCCAGGAGGGGCAGGAAAGGGGAGGATGGCGTTGCTCTACTGTGACTTCCACCAGGAGGAAGGTTACGCGACGACCACCTGCCCAGAATTCTTGGAAATGAGAGGATGAATGAGAGATCCGGGAGGGAAGCAGTCGCAGCTATGGATCGAGGGAGTAGGAGGAATAAGATGAGCAGAGGTGGAATACCGGTGTGAATACCGGGTCGACGTGGGCACCCAGGGCGGGATCAGAGTGATCCATGAGAGGGTAGGGATCGAGGCCACCCGGAAGGGGATCCTTCATGTCATTTACCGTCGGAGTATAGCTACGAACTCCAGAACCCCACCCCTAGAGGAGTAGATCACCTTCTCAGCGAAGGATATGCCAGAGCACGAAGACTCGTTCTGCGATGCACTGGTGATTCAGATGGTGATCGAGAACTTCACGGTTTCCAGAATCCTGGTGGACAACGAGAGTTCTGTTAACATGATTTTCAAGAAGGCCTTCGATGAAATGAAGGTGGAGGAGAAGAGAGTGCTCGCCTCGGATGGTCCGCTCTTTAGATTCTCCGGAGAGAGGAAGGATATGGAGGGAGGAGCCAAGCTCCTTGTAACTTTGGGGGGAACGTCAAAGAACTGTTGATTCGTCATCGTGGATGCCCCGAGAAGCTACAACGCCATCTTTGGGCGACCCCTCATCAGCGCCTTTCGGTGCGTGCCTTCATCCTACCACCAGTGCTTGAAGTACAACATCAAAGGAGTCCAGATCCGGGTCAAGGGAGATCTCAGGGTGGCTAGGCAGTGCTACGTCATGGCTGTCAACACCATCTCCTGAAAGGAGGAGACAGATAAGGCAATGGAGGACCGGGCCAAGCTGGAGGCTGCGGAGGATATAGAGATAAAGGAAGTCGTCACCCAGGGAGGGAGGCCGAAGAAGGTGCAAGTTAGTGGGAGGTTGAGCAGGGAGGATCAGGAGAGGGCCTAGGAATGCCACTAGTGGAACGTGGATGCCTTCGCTTGGAGCACTGCAGACATGTCAGGCATCGACGCTGATGTGGCATGCCACCGTATCAACCTCGACTCAAGTGTCCGCCCTATACGCCAGAAGAAGAGACTTGTGGCAACCACTCTGGCCGATCCCATCCGGGAGGAAGTAGGAAAGCTGCTGAAGGCAGGCTTTGTGTCGGAGATCCAGTACTTAGGCTGTGTCTCCAATATTGTAATGGTGAAAAAAGTGATGGGAGGTGGAGAATGTGTGTAGACTTCTCTTTGTTGAATAAAGTGTGCCTCAATGATTGTTATCTGCTGCCTCGAATCGACGTGTTGGTATATTCCGCCGTCGATTTCCCTGTGATGAGTTTTTAGATGCTTTTCAAGTTATGATCAGATCAGAATGCACTCGTCGGATATCAAGGACGTTTCCTTCATCACGAGCGATGGATGCTATTGTTATAAGATGATGTCCTTTGGGTTGAGGAACACGGGGGAAACCTATCAAAGGATGATGGACCGAGTCTTCAGGTAATAGAAGGGGAGGAATTTGGAAGTCTACGTGATGACCTGTTGGTGAAGAGCAAGGATATCAGGTCTAATCTCCAGGACCTGGCAGAGACTTTCGCCACCCTGAGGAAGTTCAAGATGAGACTCAACCCCTTGAAGTGTGTCTACTAGGGCAGGCAAGGGAAAGTTTCTGGGCCATCTCCTCACCCCAGCAGGGGTAGAGACCAACCCGGATAAGGTGAATGTGATCTTGGATTTGGAGTCACTTAGGAATGCCAAGAAAATCTAGCGTCTTACAGGGAAGTTGGCAGGGTTGAGCAGGTTCCTTTCTCGGACAGGGGAGAAGTGTTCACCTTTTTTCAAGGTGTTGTGAGGGAACCAGAAGTTTGAATAGTCGCAGGAGTGCGAAGAGGCCTTTCAAGCATTGAAGAAGCAGCTCATGCAGGCCCCACTACTTTAAGGGTCGGGAGAAGGGGAGGATCTGTCTCTGTACCTCGGAGTGGGAGCTGAGGCGATAAGCTCGGTCCTAGTTTGAGGGGAAGGGAAAAAGTAACTACCCATTTATTACATCAGCAGGGTCCCGAAGAAAGCCGAGCTCAGGTATCCCATTCTTGAGAAGTTGGCATTTGCACTGATCATCTCGGCTAGGAAGCTCCGGCCGTACTTTCAGGCGCAGTCGATCAAGGTGGTGATCGACCACCCTCTTCGCAACATCATGGAAGGGGTGGAGCATTCAGGAAGGTTGGAGAAGTGGTCGGTGGGGCTGAGCGAGTTCGAGATCTCCTTCGTACCTCGACTTTCAATGAAGGCGCAAACGGTGGCTGACTTCCTGGTAGATTACGTGGCCGAAGTGGAAGAGCCCGAGTCTCCCGAGCACGTGGCTTGGGAGATGCTCATTGATGGAGCATCAGGAAGATACTCCCTGGGAGGGGGAGTGATTTTGGTAATCCCACATGAAACGAAGATAGAGCAGGCAATTGACATCCGCTTCCCTCTCACCAACAACCAAGCCGAGTACGAGGTTGTCATCGCAGGGCTTCGCTTGGCAAGGGAGTTAGGGGCCCAGGACATGAAGGTTTCAACAGACTCGATGGTGGTGGCATCAGGTCAAGGGGGAGTTTGAGATGAGGGAGCCGACTCTCTAAAGGTACCTGGCAAAGGTCAAAGGTCTGATCGGTTTGTTCCGCACCTTCTCCATTCAGCATGTGCCGAGGGAGGAGAAAACTCAGGCAGACTACTTGGCGAAGAATGGCCCTCGCGCAGGGGGAGCGATGATGGAGTTATTTCGTCCATCCATTGAAGAGGGAGAGTTGATGGAGATCGACCGGCAACCCATGTGGATGGACCCTTTCATTGTTTTCTGACCTTAGGCAAATCTCAAGAGGGGGTTCCAGATAAGAGGCGGCTTAGGTACAAGTCCGCATATTATCTGCTTCATGAAGGAGACCTGTATCGAAAGACCCTATCAGGGCTCCTGGCAAGGTGTGTCACCGAGGAAGAGGTCCCTAGAGTTCTGGACGAGATTCATTCCGGGGAGTGCGACAGTCACTCAAAGAGTCGAACTTTGGAGAAGAGGGTGTTGCGACAAGGCTACTTCTAGCCCATGATCGACAGAGATGCGACAGAGTACGCAAAGAAGTGTTAGAAGTGTCAACTCTTCGCATCTCTTCAGCTCCTACCAATGCAAAGGCTCAGAACAATCACGGCGATATGGCACTTCGCGATCTAGGGGATGGACCTTGTAGGACCTTTCCGCCAAGACAGCAGGTAGAGGAGGTTCCTCCTGGTCATGATTGACTGTTTATCCAAGTGGTTGGAGGTCAAGGCGCTGGCAAAGACAACCTTGCGTGTAATAAGAAATTTCATAAGGGGAGAAATAATCTTCCGGTACGGGCTACCCCTATTCATTGTCACGAACAATGGGCCATAATTTGCTAATGATGAGCTCACCAACTTCTGCAGCCAGTTGGGCATTGACCTCCGCCTCGCATCCGTCCATCACCCAAGGAGAAATGACCAGGTGGAGGCCGCGAACAAAGTTATTGTAAACCTATTAAAAAAGAAGGTGGAGAACTTGAAGGGAGATTGGGCGGAGCAACTCCCCTCAGTCCTTTGGGCTTTGCGAACCACACCCAACAAGACCATGGGGGAAACCCCTTTTAAACTCTCTCATATCTTGGAGGTCGTGTTGCCGGTGGAGTTTGAGGTGAGGTCCCCGCGGGTTGTTGTCGCGGGGGAAGGAGATGATTAGTGGAGAGTGAAGAACGTGGAAGAGCAGCGACTCTCGCTTGATCTCGTGGAAGAGCTCCGTGACTTGGCAACGGTTTGCCAGGAGGAAATCAAGTGTAGGATGGACAAGTATTTTGATCAACGCAATTGAATTAAATAATTTGTAAAGAGAGACCGAGTTCTCAAAAAGGTCGACGTTGAGGGAAGGTCAGCGATGTTGAAACCGGCAACCGGTCTCTTGAGTTCGGACCCATATGGGGTGTAGCCCGTGGTTACTTCTCCCTCACTAAACCCTCTTGACTCTGGATGGAAAATATGGAACAGACCCAAGGCTGTAGCGATAAGGTCCCGCCACACACCCGGAAGATCTTAGAGAGCTTCCCCTACCAAACCAATGCTCAGTCGGGCACCTTGGAGGGCACTAGCAACCAACTCCGAAACTAGCCTGGGGGATAAAGCTCAAAAGATCTGATCCCCTCCAAGGTGACCTTAAGGGTCTATTTATAGATTTTTCTAGTATGATCTTAGAGACCAACCAGGCGACTGCCAATCTTCCCCCGCCTACTCCCGGGAGCGTTCCACCGGCCCAGGAGCCCGTCCTACTAGCCATTCCTGGCGAGATCCTGCATGCGCCCGGTAAGCTCATCACTGCCTTCTCGCCTGCCTTTTACCTTTCACTCTTTTCCTGACCCTGGGTTTCTGTAGCTCTCACCTTTGGGACCACAGGGTTACCTCCCCCCTTGCGCAACTCTCCTGCCCCCGAAACCATCGTCAACTCCCCCGCTCTAGAGCGAGAACGTTCAGTGGATAAGGGTCCCAAGAACAATTCTCCCGCCGCGGAGTTGGGCACCACCTCGGGTGTCGCCGACCAGGTCCATCGCCCTGGGAATGGGAAATCACTCCATCCTCCCAGCTAACCATTCACAGGGCAGGCCGGGACCTCTCGCCAATCCCCCGTTGAGCCTTATGTACCTGGTTAGTTGCTCTCTTATTAGACTCAAGATTGGTATGACCCAGAAAAGACTAACTTTTGCGCTCGCAGGCTACCGCCTGATCCCGCCGGTGGATCCCTAAGGGGAGGAAGGGCTGATCTTGCCACGTCCCTCTCCCTACGACGTCTCAGATTTTCTCGGCGACCACGAAGATGCCAGGGGCCTGAAGGAGAGGATGACGGAGCTCTTCGGCAAGCTGATCTGGATGCAGCAGACCTGCCCAATCAGACGGAGGAGCACCGGGCGGTATTTGAGTGCCGAATAAGTGTCCTCGAGCGAGATTACACGCATCTTATTGGGGAGATGGAGCGCCAGGGGGGCGGGTGCGAGGAGACTTCCCCCGGGAGGCATATCGCGTGGGTTAGGGACCAGATGCGTCTGGTCCACCAAGAGCACACTGCGGTAAGGGCGTATCATTACCTGCGCATGCCTCCAAGGACAGGTAGGTGAGGCCGGGGTCGATGGAAATGGATACAATATTAAGCCTACCGACCCTCGCCCCATATGTTCTCCCACACCCTTGTAATTTTTTGTTTCGCTCGCGCATTGGACCAAAACGAGACCTTAGGCGTCTCGCGAATCATTTCTGTAATATTTATTTTGTTGTCTTTTGCGAATGCTTTCTTTGCGAGTGCCTTTAGTAGTGCCATGCTTTTTGTTGCCTTCGCCCGAAGGGCCTCGCACAACTCTTTCGCCCTCTATTGGCGGCTAGGTATAGACGGGCTGGCACGAATCCCGAGGCATCATAATAGCGCGGCCTCTATCTGTAACATCCCGACTTTTATTGGGCCACTAGACCCTAGTGAGCCCAATAAAAGTAGGCTCGAGCGATAGAAAACTACCATTTTAAGTGGTGTTGCACGCCGCAACTAAGTCGTTGGGGTACAGTGACCAAATGAACCCCGAATTGACTTCTGTCAGTTCCGTTAGACTCGTATGAACAATACGAGCGCAACGGAGTTCGTTGCACTTCGATCTGAGGTCGTTTGGAGAAAACGACCATTTCGGGTGTCGTAGCGCGCCACTACCTCATTAGTATGAATAGTGACCGTACGAACCCCGAATTGACTTCTGTCAGTTTCGTTAGACTCGTATGAACAATACGAGTGCAACGGAGTTCGTTGCACTTCGATCCGAGGTCGTTTGGATAAAACGACCATTTCGGGTGTCGTAGCGCGCCACTACCTCATTATTATGAATAATGACCGTACGAATCCCGAATTGACTTCTGTCAGTTCCGTTAGACTCGTATGAGCAATACGAGCGCAACGGAATTTGTTGCACTTCGATTCGAGGTCGTATGGAGAGTATGCCATTTTAGGGCTATGCAGACCACCTTAGTGCAACGCACGAAATATAAAGCGCACGAACCCGACATTAGCCCCGGCAAATCATAATGGACCCCGGGACCATGGAGGACCCCGTCCTAGGTTGACCTCGGTGAAACTCCCCCCCCCCCCCCCAACTTGAAATTATTGGAAAAAGAAAAGAAAGAGGGGGGAGAGAAGCCCCTCCCCCAAGGGAAAGGGGCTGCCCATGAATAGGCAGCCCCCCATTGGGGCAAAATGGGCAGGAGAGAGAGAAGAGAGGGGAGGGGGAGAAAATATCTCCCCCCACTCACCCTCCCTTAACCCCACGTGGGGAAAAGAGGAGAGGGAGGGGGAGGGAGGTCTCCCCCTTCCCTATATAAGGGAAGGCTCGGCCCTTCCCTGAAGCTAACCCCCCCCCCCCCCCCCCCCCCCCCCCCACACACACACAACCCCTCCTCCTTCTCCCCTGCCAGGAAGACCAGCCCACCCCCACACCCTCGCTGGAGCCCTGCCCAACCAAACTGCCGCCACCCTCCCTCCTCACCATGGCCAGCCGCCCCTCTACCTCCCGAGATCCCCCTCCATCACAGGTAGAACACCTTCCCCCTCCTCCTTCTTACCTCCCGGAGGCAACCCGACGCCCTCCTCGTCGCCGGAGCACCGCCAGCACCACCCCGAGGCTTGCAAGCCTCAGGGAGGGGAGCTGGCCGTGGAAGCCAACCCCCCCAGCGCCGGTGGTGGTGCTGGGGGAGCAGGTCCCCACTCGGGTACCTTGGCGCCGACGAAGGGGAGGCAGCCGGGCCGCCGGCGGACGCAACCCCGACGGCTCCCGAAGCCCCCTCCCCCTCCTCTGTTTTCCTGTAGGGAAAAACCACCACCCCCGGCGGCGGTCGGCGGCTCCAGGCCGTCGGACCCCCACCGGAGGTATGCCCCCTCCCCGGCGTCGCGACCAGGGGCGGCAGGGAGGGCCCTCCCTGAGGAGGAGGCGGCGGCGCAGCAAGCTGCATGGCCCATGCAGGCTGTGTCGCGCCTCCCCGCCCCCTTCTGCTCAGTTTTCCGGTGGGGTCTGGCGGCGCCAGGCCGCCGGACCACCACCGGGGTGGTCGCCGACCCCTGGCGCACCGGCCGGGGGGCGACACCGGCACCGTCCCAGCGGAGGCGGCGGCGCAGCGAGCCTGCATGGCGCATGCAGGCCGCGCCACCGCCTCCCTCCCCTTCTGTCTGCTTTACCGGTGGTAGCCGGCGGCGTCGGGCCGCCGGACCACCCCTGGAGAAGTCGCCGGCCCCCTGCGCACCGACCGGGGGCGGCGCAGGCCCCAGCCGGCCACTGCCCGGCGGTGGCAGCGGCCGCCTCCCGTTAAGGCTAACGGGAGCCACCCGATCTCCCCCAGGAAATCGGGCGGCTCCCCTTTTCTCGTTTCCCGCCTCCCACCTCCACTTGTGTGCCCCCCACAGCGGATCCTCCGAAGATCTGCTGTGGGAGCCGCGGGATGGCGCGCGGTGCAGCACCCCCCCCCCCCCCCCCCCCCTGCGCCTCCTCCCTTCCTCTAACCGCACCCCAATCTCCCTTCCCCCTTCCTCAATTTTTTGAGAAAAAATGGGGCAGATTGGGAAGAAACTTCCTAAATGGAAAATGTGCCCCATCCTAAGGGGCACCTCCGGTATTTTTTTTGGGAATTTTAGGATTAAGTTTACTATTTTTAAACCTATTTATAAGGTTTATTTTAAGGAAATAAAAGCCCAAAAGAGTTGGGAAAAATCACCAAAAATTATAGGCCCTACTTAAGGGTGTTTTACAACTACTATTAAAATTGGGAGGTGTGATCTCTTATTTTGGTCCTCCAAAAGTATTTGGCAAGCGAAATAAACGCCCGAAAAGGAGCGAAATTCACCGAAATAAATCGACGTCCTCTCAACGTATAATTTTTAAACGCATAATAAAAATTACGCATATCGATCTAAGGAATCGACTAAGTTAAGAATATCGACGCAAAACTCGGGACGAAATCATGGTGCGACGCCGCACCCTAATAATAACGGAATAATTATAAAAGAACGAATCCACGATAAAGGAGGAGTTACTAAGAATATCATGAAATGTAAATAGACTCCCGAGACGGAGTAGAACCCCTATGAACGGGGAGAAAACAGAACCTCCTCCTATGAACGGAGTCGACGTTGAAGCCTCCTCTTATGGAGAGATTGGACTACTAACCATTTCCTTATTTACTGCTTTTTGTACGTCTATTTAAATCCAGTCTCGTACTGGTCCCCTGCATTTACTTTCTGTACTTTTCTTTAAATCCAGTCTCGTACTGGTCCCCTGCATTTACTTTCTGTACTTTTCTTTAAATCCAGTCTCGTACTGGTCCCCTGCCTTTACTTTCGGTACTTTCAATTCTCCAGTCTCGCACTGGTCTTGATAATATGGCCTTTGCTTTCGGCCTAATTTTCTGCTTAATATCATGGCCTCTGCTTTCGGCCTAATTTTCTGCTTAATATCATGGCCTCTGCTTTTGGCCTAATTTTCTGTTTAATATCATGGCCTTTGCTTTCGGCCTAATTTTCTGCTTAATATCATGGCCTCTGCTTTCGGCCTAATTTTCTGCTTAATATCATGGCCTCTGCTTTCGGCCTATTTTTGTTGCTGCACTTATTTCTAGTTTGGTACTAACTGCATCCCTACGCCGGCAAGTGGTGCTTATCCTCCCTTGCGAGGCCTTAGCTGGGGAAAACCCGGAGTTGAGCCCCTCCTCCCAGGTTAGCCCCAAATAGGGAGCCCTCATACCGCTGAGCCTCCCGGTCAAAAGTTGCGTGACCGGTCGAGTAAGAATGCCGCGTCAAGTTTTAAAGCGCTCGCTTTAAGTTTTAAAGATTGTTTGAAAGTGGCGGGTCGGTCACGCCACAGACCGTTCGTACCGGTGTGGGAGGGTTGACGACTCATGGCGACAGGGAGATGTGCACAGCGGGTTATCTCCACTCTGAACCCGCAATTTTGCCTCCAGTGGTCGGCCTAAAAAAAGGTTCGTCGGATGTCGCTCACATCCAATTAGTACACCAAGTTGTACAGGAGTGCCTGAGTGATACGGTACGACTACACTCAGAAGTGGAAAGACTGGCCACTGTCACCGACGGCCACATCGGTGAGGCCCGCGGGGTTAGCTCCCCTGCTTGAAATAAAGCGGTCTAAACTGTGTCGACACGGGGTTTTTGTGTGTGTACAGGTTTGAATACCTGGGTGCGTATATGCGCGAGATAGTGTTGTGTATTTACTATTCGGCGCGATTATGGATAATAGGGCGGGAGCCCTTTTATATATATATGCATACATGTTGCTAACTCTCTTCCTTGCATCGGCTATTTATTTCTGTCTTTTAGCCGCCTCCTGGATATGGATCCGGGGAGGGGATGTATTTTCTACTTAGCTCTGTGACTAACAGTTATTTCTTATAACCAATCACAGGAGAGGGGACAGCACGAAGCCCTCACACCACAGGATGAGATACCATCCTTGGAGATGGCCCGTTCGATTACCCCAGCCTCACTCCCTGTCTTCCGCGACGTGAGTCCTAGAGTATAGGACTAAGACTAGAACCTTTTGTTTCGTCGATGTAGCCCCAGGGTAGTAGTTGTAAACATTAGACTTCGACCCTGTTTAAATATGTGAATATAAGCTGTGTGCTTGTTTTTCTGTCTTTCGATTGCTTCCGCTATGCGTTCTGATGTGATGTTATGATTCTTGTGCCTGACAAGGAGACCGCTCGGTGCTTAAGAGGGTGGGACGTTGCCACCCGGAAAGCGCTAAGTGGTCATCCCTGGGCAGTAAGATCCCCCCTCCCTGAACCCGGTTCAGTTTGGGGAGGGGGGGGGGGGTCTTACAAATGTATCAAAGCGAGGTACCACGATCCGACCACATGGACAGTCTTTCGATCCTCCCGTTCCCGGTTCCGTTTCTTGGTTCGGGACGAACCACGCAGCGGAAGCCTGGTAGACCCTTTAGGTTTAAGGTTAAGGATTCGAGACTGCACGGTAGTACACCCGCACGCTTTCCGCTTTCTTTTCGTTTCAGTCCTGCAAAATTCCCTTATTTTTGCAAGTACTGATGTTCGTTTTGTTACTTCTCCACATACCCGAGTCGAGTAACGGAAGATCCTCCTCTAGGGATCAGTACCACCCTACCACTCCACCACCAGCCTCGGCCACTCCAGCCGCAGCTCCGTTTGGGGATACAGAGCTAGGACGGACCTTGATAGCATTGTTAGCCGCTTTCGAGACAGCCACCCTACGGCCACCCCAGCAGGCCACCGTACCCACCAATCTTCTGACGACATTCCGGGGGCTAAGGCCCCCCAGCTTCCGAGGTACCGAGTCAGCCATTCAGGCCGAAGAGTGGGTGGAGAGGGTAGAGGAGCTCTTAGTCGGGATGATGTGCCCCGCCATAGCCGCAGTGTCCTTAGTGGTGACCATGCTAGAGGGCTATGCCCGAGATTGGTGGAGGGCCTCCAGCCGCTCTACATTTAGAGGGCGACCACTCAGCACGATCCTCTGGGCGAGTTCTCAGAGGCCTTTTTAGAGCACTTCATTTCAGATGCGGACCGGATAGCACTCCAGGAGCGGTTCCTGCAGATCCGGCAGGGAGATAGGACGGTTTCAGACTACCAGAGAGAGTTTATCCACTTGGCCTGCTTCGCCGGGACCTTAGCAGGTACGGATAGAGACAGGGCGGCCAGATTTTACCGGGGATTACGAGACGATCTCCGTCAGGCCCTGATCATGATTTCCTAGGCATCCTTCCACACGATTGCCTCACATGCCACCGCTCTAGAGATAGATCAGCGGATGGTGGCCCAGCAGCGGAGGGGACACGTGGGTGTTCCCCGGACTCAGGGCCAAGAGAGAGGAGTAGGCCCACGCAGACAGGACCAGGCCAGGAGACAGCGTCACCAGCCATATCGGCAGGCACCCCCGCCTCGACCAGCACCTCCAGCCCCAGCACCTCAGCTCGCCCCAGCCGCATGACGAGATGTTCCCTTCGCAGGGAACTGCTACCTCTGCCAGCATCCCGGGCACATATGAGCCTTTTGCCCTCAGGCAGTAGGTAGGCCCGGCCTAGGAGCCGTGCAGGGAGCCGCGGAGAGAGGACGAGGACGAGGTAGACGCAGAGGACAGCCTACAGGCAGGAGAGGACAGGCCAGGCAGGGCAGAGCAGCACTCCTCGAGGCATACACTTTAGACCTCCAGCACGGTCCTGCACCCGATGTAGTGATAGGTATCTACTTTCAGTAGTTACGATATCCTAGGAATATATGATAGATATATTTATATGTCGTGACCTTTTGTGTAGCATGTATAATCTCGACTCCTGTATATTTGTAAAAAACTCATGATCATGGTATATATATATTATCAGGTTTACTTTTGGTAGAAGGTCATCCCGCTAAAAAGATATTCGATACCGGTGCCACGCATTCATTCGTCGCACAGAACTTCATCGCTGACAAGGGAAACACTGTACGATCATTCGGGATGTCAATACGAATATGACTCCCGGATGGATCAGATATGACGTCCACAGAAAAGTGTTCCTTCCAAGCAATGCTAGGAGGAATAGAATTCGAAGTCAACGCGACCGTTTTGGCAATAACCGGATTAGACATCATTCTAGGGATGGACTGGTGGCCGAGCACAGCGCCCAAATTAACTGTTCAACTCGGGAGATCCACCTTCAGAACCCAGATGGGTTGTCTGTCACACTAACAGGTATACCTTCTGTCACCTGCATTATCTTAACATCCGCACAGACAGTGAAAGCAGTCCGACGGAAGGACGAGGTATACCTAATTTACTTCGAGATGGAGGACAAGACTCAGGTGCTCTCTAGAGTACCCATAATTCGGGACTTCCCGGACATCTTTCCAGAATCCCTTCCCGGGTTGCCCCCGCAACGGGAAGTGGACTTCCAAATTGAACTTACACATGGAGCCCGACCCGTGTCCCGAGCTCCCTACCGAATGGCCCCGAGAGAACTAGCTGAGCTCAAGATTCAACTACAAGAGCTAGTTGACGCCGGTTTCGTTCGCCCAAGTACCTCGCCCTGGGGAGCCCCAGTGCAATTCGTTAAAAAGAAAGATGGATCCCTGCGTCTCTGTGTGGACTACAGGGAACTGAATAAGCTCACTGTCCCAAATACTTATCCCCTGCCCCGAATAGATGAATTGTTCGACCAATTACAAGACGCGTCCGTCTTTTCTAAGATGGATTTAAGATCCGGCTACTATCAACTCAGAGTACGAGAAGAAGACATCCCCAAGACCGCTTTCAGCTCCCGCTATGGACTGTACGATTTCATGGTAATGCTGTTCGGATTAACCAATGCTCCATCTGCCTTCATGGCTTTAATGAATACGGTGTTTAAACCCTTCCTAGATCACTTCGTGATAGTCTTTATAGATGACATACTCATCTACTCGAAGAGCAAAGCTGATCATTCCAGGCATCTCCAAATGGTACTGCTCAAGCTAAGGGAGCACTCGCTCTTCGCGAAGTTCAGCAAATGTGAGTTCTGGATGAAAGAAGTCGGCTTCCTTGGACACACAGTTAACAAGAACGGGGTAGTGGTGGACCAAGCTAAGATACGAGCAGTACGAGACTGGCCGCCACTTAAGTCAGCAGCAGACATCAGGAGTTTCCTTGGCCTCAACGTCTACTACCGTAAGTTTGTGGAAGGATTCTCTAAGATTGCGTTACCACTTACCTCCCTCACCAAAAAGGATGTGATGTTCTAGTGGTCTCCCGAATGCGAAGCAACATTCATAGAGCTAAAGAACCGACTGATATCGGCCCCAATTCTGACACTCCCCTCAGGTATAGAGGGATTCCAGATCTACGCCGACGCATCGCTGAAGGGACTGGGAGCCTTGCTAATGCAACACAGCAAAGTAATCGCCTACGCCTCACGACAGCTAAAGCCTCACGAACTAAACTACGCCACCCATGATCTAGAACTGGGTGCGGTAGTGTTCGCATTAAAAGTTTGGAGGCACTATCTCTACGGAGTGCGATGCGAGATCTTCTCCGATCACAAAAGCCTCAAATACATCTTCACCCAGAAAGAGCTAAATCTCCGACAGCGCCGGTGGCTGGAGTTCCTATGCGATTACGACTTCGCTCTCCAATATCACCCCGACAAAGCCAATAAGGTTGCAGATGCCTTAAGTCGGCAACCTCCGATGGCCGGCAATTGGCTAGAGATGATGCCAAGTGAGTTAATCAAGTCCTTGGCAGACTTGGATATTATCCTCATTTCCCGCAGGAACCCGATGGAATATCAGGCCCAGCTTTACTGGATGGAGATACAGTGTGACATCAGGGATAGAATACGAGAGGCCCGGAAGATCGACGTTGAAGCAGCCCCGATCATTCAGGCCTTGCAACACGGTGCACAAGAAGACTACAACTTGTATGATGGCATCCTGCAGTACAGACACCGCATATTCATTCCCGCTGCAGAGGGAATCCGGGAGGATATACTCCGTGAAGCACACCAAACAAGGTATTCAATACACCCAGGGGTAGTAAAAATGTATACGGACCTGCGAAGAACATTATATTGGCCAGGAATGAAGAAGGACGTCACTGATTATGTAGCGCACTGCCAGACCTGTCAAATGGTCAAAGCGGAATGTCGTAGCCCAGGAGGTTTGCTACAACCCCTGTCGATACCAGAATGGAAATTCGAGGATATCTCCATGGACTTCGTCCATGGCTTACCCCGATCTCGTGCAGGGAACGACTCAATATGGGTCGTAGTAGATCGCCTCACCAAAGTGGCTCGTTTCATCCCGAACAGACAAGGAGACGGTGTCGACATATTAGCCCGGCTATTTATAGAGCAAGTGGTCCGATTTCATGGGATACCCAAGTCAATCGTGTCTGACCGCGATGGACGCTTCACGTCAAAAGAATGGAGGCGAGTGCAGGCTTATCTGGGAACCAGATTAGCTTTTAGCACCGCCTTCCATCCCCAGACCGACGGGCAAACAGAAAGGACGAACCGGACGATGGAAGACCTCCTCCGATTATGCATAGTGGAACACAATGAGCCTTGGGAGCAGTTACTGCCCTTAGTGGAGTTCTCATACAATAACAGCTTCCAGGCGAGCATCAAAGTGGCACCTTACGAAGCCCTTTACGGAAGACGTTGTCGAACACCACTATCATGGGCACAGGACGAGGACCCCGAAGCTTTAGGAGTCACCTATATAGATGATACCACGGCAGCTATAAGGTTGATTCAAGAACGTATGCTGGAGGCACAGAGTCGTCAAGCCAAATATTATGATGCGCGTCATCAGATGGTAGAATTCAATGTGGGAGACATGGTGTTCTTAAAAATTAAGCCGATGCACGGGGTATCTCGAATAAAGAAGCAGAAAAAGCTAGATCCACGCTATCTAGGCCCATATCAAGTCACTGAAAGGATTGGCCCCGTCGCTTATAGGTTAGCTCTGCCAGCTGAACTGGGAAACCATCACGACGTATTTCATGTCTCCTCGCTAAGATGTGTTCTACGCCAACCGGAGCAGCATCTACCCACACCACCAACATCAGTACAATCTGACCGATCCGTCCAACTCGAACCAGTAAAGATAGTGGACTCCAAGATCAAAGAACTGCGAAACAAAACCATCACGATGGTCAAGATCTTGTGGTCAAATTGTGGACGCGAAGAGTTTACTTGGGAACCAGAGACGCTCGTTCGAGAAAAATACCCGGCACTCTTTCCCCAGGTATATCCTTTAAACCCCTACTTTAGCCAATTTTCGGGGACAAAAATCTCTTTATTTTTATTGGATTGTAACATCCCGACTTTTATTGGGCCACTAGACCCTAGTGAGCCCAATAAAAGTAGGCCCGAGCGATAGAAAACTACCATTTTAAGTGGTGTTGCACGCCGCAACTAAGTCGTTGGGGTACAGTGACCAAATGAACCCCGAATTGACTTCTATCAGTTCCGTTAGACTCGTATGAACAATACGAGCGCAACGGAGTTCGTTGCACTTTGATCCGAGGTCGTTTGGAGAAAATGACCATTTCGGGTGTCGTAGCGCGCCACCATCTCATTAGTATGAATAGTGACCGTACGAACTCCGAATTGACTTTTGTCAGTTTCGTTAGACTCGTATGAACAATACGAGCGCAGCGGAGTTCGTTGCACTTTGATCTGAGGTCGATTGGAGAAAACGACCATTTCGGGTGTCGTAGCGCGCCACTACCTCATTATTATGAATAGTGACTGTACGAACCCCGAATTGACTTCTGTCAGTTCCGTTAGACTCGTATGAGCAATACGAGCGCAACGGAATTCGTTGCACTTCGATTCGAGGTCGTATGGAGAGTATGCCATTTCAGGGCTATGTAGACCACCTCAGTGCAACACACGAAATATAAAGCGCACGAACCCGGCATCAGCCCCGGCAAATCATAATGGACACCGGGACCATGGAGGACCCCGTCCTAGGTTGACCTCGGTCAAACTCCCCCCCCCCCCCCCCCCACAACTTGAAATTATTGGAAAAAGAAAAGAAAGGGGGGGGGGAAGAGAAGCCCCTCCCCCAAGGGAAGGGGGCTGCCCATGAATAGGCAGCCCCCTATTGGGGCAAAATGGGCAGGAGAGAGAGAAGGGAGGGGAGGGGGAGAAAATATCTCCCCCCACTCACCCTCCCTTAACCCCACGTGGGGAAAAGAGGAGAGGGGGGAGGTCTCCCCCTTCCCTATATAAGGGGGGGCTCGGCCCCTCCCTGAAGCTAACCCCCCCCCCCCCCCCCAACCCCTCCTCCTTCTCCCCTACCAGCAAGACCAGCCCTCCCCCTCGCCGGAGCCCTGCCCAACCAAACCGCCGCCACCATCCCTCCTCACCATGGCCGGCCGCCCCTCTACCTCCCGAGCTCCCCCTCCATCACAGGTAGAACACCTTCCCCCTCCCGGAGGCAACCCGACCCACTCCTCGTCACCGGAGCGCCTCCAGCACCACCCCGAGGCTTGCAAGCCTCGGGGAGGGGGGCTGGCCGTGGAAGCCAACCCCCCCCCCCCCCCCCAGCGCCGGTGGTGGCGCTGGGGGAGCAGGTCCCCACCCGGGGACCTTGGCGCCGACTAAGGGGAGGCGGTCGGGCCGCCGGAGGACGCAGCCCCGGCGGCGCCCGAAGCCCCCTCCCCCTCCTCTGTTTTCCTGTAGGGAAAAACCGCCGCCCCCGGCGGCGGCCAGCGGCTCCAGGCCGCCGGACCCCCGCCGGAGGTCTGCCCCCTCCTCGGCGCCCCGACCAGGGGCGGCAGGGAGGACCCTCCCCGAGGAGGCGGCGGCGGCGCAGCAAGCTGCATGGCCCATGCAGGCTGTGTTGCGCCTCCCCGCCCCCTTCTGCTCAGTTTTCCGGTGGGGTCCGGCGGCGCCAGGCCGCCGTACCACCACCGGGGTGGTCACCGACCCCCGGCGCACCGGTCGGGGGGCGGCACCGGCACCCTCCCAGCGGAGTCGGCGGCGCAGCGGGCTTGCATGGCGCATGCAGGCCGCGCCACCGCCTCCCGCCCCTTCTGTCTGCTTTCCTGGTGGTAACCGGCGGTGCCGGGCCGCCGGACCACCCCTGGAGAAGTCGCCGGCCCCCGGCGCACCGACTGGGGGCGGCACCGTCCCCAGCCGGCCGCTGCTCGGCGGTGGCAGCGGCCGCCTCCCGTTAAGGCTAACGGGAGCCGCCCGATCTCCCCCAGGAAAACGGGCAGCTCCCTTTTTCTCGTTTCCCGCCTCCCGCCTCCACTTGTGTGCCCCCCACAGCGGATCCGCCGCAGATCCGCTGTGGGAGCCGCGGGATGGCGTGTGGTGCAGCACCCCCCCCCCCCTGCGCCTCCTCCCTTCCTCTAACCGCACCACAATCTCCCTTCCCCCTTCCTCAATTTTTTGAGAAAAAATGGGACAGATTGGGAAGAAACTTCCTAAATGGAAAATGTGCCCCATCCTAAGGGGCACCTCCAGTATTGTTTTGGGAATTTTAGGAGTAAGTTTACTATTCTTAAACCTATTTATACGGTTTATTTTAAGGAAATAAATACCCAAAAGAGTTGGGAAAAATCACCAAAAATTATAGGCCCTACTTAAGGGTGTTTTACAACTACTATTAAAATTGGGAGGTGTGATCTCTTATTTTGGTCCTCCAAAAGTATTTTGCAAGCGAAATAAACGCCCGAAAAGGAGCGAAATTCACCGAAATAAATCGACGTCCTCTCAACGTAGAATTTTTAAACGCATAATAAAAATTACGCGTATCGATCTAAGGAATCGACTAAGTTAAGAATATCGACGCAAAACTCGGGACGAAATCACGGTGCGACGCCGCACCCCAATAATGCCGGAATAATTATAAAAGAACGAATCCACGATAAAGAAGGAGTTACTAAAAATATCATGAAATGTAAATAGACTCCCGAGACGGAGTAGAACCCCTATGAACGGGGAGAAAGCAGAACCTCCTCCTATGAACGGAGTTGACGTTGAAGCCTCCTCTTATGGAGGGATTGGACTACTAACCATTTCCTTATTTACTGCTTTCTGTACGTCTATTTAAATCCAGTCTCGTACTGGTCCCCTGCATTTACTTTCTGTACTTTTCTTTAAATCCAGTCTCGTACTGGTCCCCTGCATTTACTTTCTGTACTTCTTTAAATCCAGTCTCGTACTGGTCCCCTGCCTTTACTTTCGGTACTTTCAATTCTCCAGTCTCGCACTGGTCTTGATAATATGGTCTTTGCTTTCGGCCTAATTTTCTGCTTAATATCATGGCCTCTGCTTTCGGCCTAATTTTCTGCTTAATATCATGGCCTCTGCTTTCGGCCTAATTTTCTGTTTAATATCATGGCCTTTGCTTTCGGCCTAATTTTCTGCTTAATATCATGGTCTCTGCTTTCGGCCTAATTTTCTGCTTAATATCATGACCTCTGCTTTCGGCCTATTTTTGCTGCTGCACTTATTTCTAGTTTGGTACTAACTGCAGACCTACGCTGGCAAGCGGGGCTTATCCTCCCTTGCGAGGCCTTAGCTAGGGAAAACCCGGAGTTGAGCCCCTCCTCCCAGGTTAGCCCCAAATAGGGATCCCTCATACCGATGAGCCTCCCGGTCAAAAGTTGCGTGTCCGGTCGAGTAAGAATGTCGCGTCAAGTTTTAAAGCGCTCGCTTTAAGTTTTGAAGATTGTTTGAAAGTGGCAGGTCGGTCACGCCCACAGACCGTTCATACCGGTGTGGGAGGGTTGACGACTCATGGCGACAGGGAGATGTGCGCAGCGGGTTATCTCCACTCTGAACCCACAATTTTGCCTCCGCTGGTCGGCCTAAAAATCGGTTCGCCGGATGTCGCTCACATCCAATTAGTACACCAAGTTGTACAGGAGGGCCTGAGTGATAAGGTACGACTACACTCAAAAGTGGCAAGACTGGCCACTGTCACCGACGGCCACATCGGTGAGGCCCGCGAGGTTAGCTCCCCTGCTTGAAATAAAGCGGTCTAAACTGTGTCGACACGGGGTTTTTGTGTGTGTACAGGTTTGAATACCTGGGTGCATATATGCGCGAGATAGTGTTGTGTATTTACTATTCGGCGCGATTATGGATAATAGGGCGGGAGTCCTTTTATATATATATGCATACCTGTTGCTAACTCTCTTCCTTGCGTCGGCAATTTATTTATGTCCTTTAGCCGCCCCCTGGATATGGATCCGGGGAGGGGATGTATTTGCTACTTAGATCTGTGACTAACGGTTATTTCTTATAACCAATCACAGGAGAGGGGACAGCACGAAGCCTTCGCACCACAGGATGAGATACCAGGCTTGGAGATGGCCCGTTCGATTACCCCAGCCTCGCCCCCTGTCTTCCGCGACCTGAGTCCTAGAGTATAGGACTAAGACTAGAACCTTTTGTTTCGTCGATGTAGCCCCGGGGCAGTAGTTGTAAACATTAGGCTTCGGCCCTGTTTAAATATGTGAATATAAGCTGTGTGCTTGTTTTTCTGTCTTTCGATTGCTTCCGCTATGCGTTCTGATGTGATGTTATGATTCTTGTTCCTGACAAGGAGACCGCTCGGTGCTTAAGAGGGTGGGACGTTGCCACCCGGAAAGCGCTAAGTGGTCATCCCTGGGCAGTAAGATCCCCCCTCCCTGAACCCGGTTCAGTTTGGGGAGGGGGGGGGGGTCTTACACTATCCGCACCCCGCGCATAAGGAATTACCTCTGTTGTCCCTTTTTTCTATAAATAGTCGGTCCAACCACCGCCTTTATTACGCTTCCAATTCTCTCTCCCTTCTTGCTCTCGTGATACCACTCGCCCTTCTTTCTAGACTCTCGCGAGACCTCCCCACCCCTCAGCGATGCCGAAAGAGGATAACGGCAGAGCCAATTGCGCCCAAGCTTTCGCCAACCGGGATTTCGAGACCTGCGATCTCTCCGAAGAAGATTTTACCCAGGCCATCACCGACTACGTTCCGCCGGGGTTCGTCGCGCGCCACCTGGGGAACCAAGATCGCATCAACCAGTTCTCACCTGACACTCTCGCGATCCCCCTCGAACACTTCGAGGTGGGACTCTGCCTTCCGGTTTGGACAGAGGTGCGCCAATCCCTGGGCTATTTTGGAGTCGTTCCCGCACAGTTTAATCCCAACTCCATCGCAATGCTTGTGGCATTCGCCTGCTACCTGCGCAAGGAGGGGATCGAGTTCTTGCTCCTAGTCTTCCGTAAACTCTTCAACTTCAGGGCCACCCGCGGAGTGGCGTTTTTCTCTGGGAAGTCCCCCCTCAACGTGACCAGCACCGCGAATAAGAACCACGACTGGGTTTGGTGGTTCATCTTCGTCACCGGGAAGTTCGGCCATGTTCCTCTCGCGCCCATCCAGGAGGACGAGTCAACCTTCCGGCCTCGCGCGCTCAAGGGTTATGAGGTCAAGCATCACGCCTTCATTCTGAAGCGCGAGATGGATGTCGTGCATCTGCGGAAGCACGTCGACTCGCTGCCGCCGGTTCCGGTGGGAGAGGGTTAGTTAGAATATTTCGCCCCCAGTTTTCGATCCTTCTTCTCTTGCTTCCGCCTTATTAACCTATCCTCCTTGCAACAGGAGTGCGAAGTCTTCCCCTCCACCCTCCGAATGCGATCGTGGAGGTCGCCCACGCCGATCCCCTTGCTCTCGCGCGATCCTCCGCTGCGGCTTGCCGTGAGGATCCACCTCCCGCGAAGTCCAGCGGACAGAAGCCGCCTCCCGAGAAGTCCAGCGGGCAGAAGCAGAAACGAAAGCCCGATGCCTCCCCTAGCCCTTCCGCCAAGCGTGCGAAGCCATCCTTAAAATCGAAGGGAAAAGCGGTCCTGGACGAGACCCCAGGTTCGAGCGCTCCTGCAGCCGAGAACCCATCGATCGAACCCGCAGCCGAGAACTCAGCGCTCGAGCTCGTGGTTCAGCCGGTAGAGCCCTCCTTGGTACCAGTGCCGAGAGGTCACCGGAATTTCCCTCTCGGCGAGAGGTATGCAGATGTGGCCGGCAGGCCTCTGCTTCATTGGGACCGGCGGGCCAACCGGGTTTCTTTCTCCACCCTTCTTCCGTCCTGGAGGGAGAAGGAGACCACCAGCGGCGACGCCTATGGTCTTTCCTATGCGCTCTACAGCCGCGAGGGCGCATCTATCTATGACGCCGAGTCCACCCAGACTCTTGCGCATGAGGAAGCGCGAGCCATGATGCGCGCTCACGAGTGGACCCATATGTCCTCTCGCCGCAGCATGACGCTTGCGCGGAATATTGTTGAGGTTGAGAAGACCCGCGCTGTCATCTCCGCTGAGCTTCTGGTCGCGAAGAAGCAATTGGCGACAGTCGAGGCCCTTCTCGCCAGCCGCCGGAAACGAGAGGTGAGTGCGTCCTCCTGCCGAGACCTAAACTCTCATCCTTCTTTCATCCCTTCACTATGCTAACTGTCTTTCTTTCTGTAGGACATAGCCAACTATGATACCTTGCTCGTGCGGTCTTGCATTCTCGAAGAGCGAAACAGGGAGCTGGAGGACGAGAACACAAAGTTGCGAGAAGCCGCTGCTCGACCACCTCCAGGAGAGAGGGACACTCGGCACTTGTACTATAACATCAAGTTCGAGGGGTTGATGCAGAGGTCCGCTCAAGAGCAGCGAAACACACGCTGGATGTGCTGCGGAGGGTCGTCCTTTTGAAGGAAGAGGGTGAGAGGATTCTCGCCCGCCACGTGCTTCCAGAACTCTTTGCCCAAATTGACCCTGCGGATGAAGCTGGCGATGGGCGGGAACTCGGAGACCTCCCCTCTCCAGGCGCGAGCAGCGGATACTCCGACGACGAAGCTGACGACCCTTGAAGACTCCCCTTCTTTCCTCTTTTTGATGTAATGCGAGAACTATTATGTAATCCTTTTTTACACTGAAATGAAAAGAAATGTTTTGCCTCTTGCGCCACGTCACGTATATACATACATATATATATATATATCTTTTTTTGTGCCTCTCGCTATTACCAGTCGATGGCTCGTGCGTCTGTACGTAATTTTACACGCCTTCGCACTTTCGTGCGCGTACTTGTCTATCGTTTGTTCGCTTTCAGCGTCGCTGGGCTTTAGTCTAGGTCCTGACCGAGACTCTTTCGCCACACAGGCGTGTCACGTGGTCGCAACCCTCTCGTACTTGCCCCAGCCTTCTCAAGACTTAGGCGATTTCGTTGATTTTCTGTCGGGAACGGAACTACGCCATGAACCCACCATATCCTGCTAAATTCTCGCAGCCCACGGGTCTGGCCATCGTCCCACTACGCACTCGTCGGGCGAGTGTCTTTCTAGAGCAATATCATTCGCCGGCGAGAATACCTCGTGATGGACACCACTCGCTGACCTTATGCTGGGACTTACCCTGTGTCAATTCTCCTCCTTGAATTTCTCTCTTACTTTGCCTTCCTCCAAGGCCATCATCAAGTGAGCCTTCGACCCTGCTGGCTAAGTGAGAGCCTGGTCAGTGAGTCTGCTTGGGGCCAACCTTTGAACCTTTAGAACCTTCCACCGAGTGAGCCTACGGCCCTGCCATCTAGATGGGAGCCTGGTCAGCGGGTTTGCTCGGGGCCAACCTTCGAACCTTTAGAACCTGCCACCGAGTGAGCCTACTGCCCTGCCAGCTAGTTGGGGAGCCTAGTCAGCGGGTCTGCTCGGGGACAACCTCCAAACCTTTAGAACCTGCCACCAAGTGAGCCTATGGCCCTTCCAGCTAGATGAGAGCCTGGTCAGCGGGTCTGCTCGGGGCCAACCTTTGAACCTTTAGTACCTGCCACCGAGTGAGCCTACGGCCCTGCCAGCTATATGGGAGCCTGGTCAGTGGGTCTACTCGGGGTCAAACTTCGAACCTTTAGAACCTGCCACCGAGTGAGCCTACGGCCCTGCCAGCTAGATGGGAGCCTGGCCAGCGGGTCTGCTTGGGGCCAACCTCCGAACCTTTAGAACCTGCCATCGAGTGAGCCTACGGCCCTGCCAGCTAGATGGGAGCCTGGTCAGCGGGTCTGCTCGGAGCCAACCTTCGAACCTTTAGAACCTGCCACCGAGTGAGCCTATGGCCCTGCCAGCTAGATGGGAGCCTGGTCAGCGGGTCTGCTCGAGGCCAACCTTCGAACCTTTAGAACCTGCCACCGAGTGAGCCTACGGCACTGCCATCTAGATGGGAGCCTGGTCAGCGGGTCTGCTCAGGGCCAACCTTCGAACCTTTAGAACCTACCACAGAGTGAGCCTATAACCCTGCCAGCTAGATGGGAGCCTGGTCAGCGGGTCTACTCGGGGCAAACCTTCGAACCTTTAGAATCTGCTACCGAGTGAGCATACGACCCTGCCAGCTAGATGGGAGCCTAGTCAGCGAGTCTGCTAAGGCCAACCTTTGAACTTTTAGAACCTGCCACCGAGTGAGCCTACGGCCATGCCAACTAGATGGGAGCCTGGTCAGCGGGTCTGCTCGGTGCCAACTTTCGAACCTTTAGAACTTGCCACCGAGTGAGCCTACGACCCTACCATCTAGATGGGAGCCTAGTCAGTGGGTCTCCTCGGGGCCAACTTTTAAAGACTTTCTATCATCATCTTACTAGTTATTACTCCCCGTATGCATAAGAAAGATAATGTACAAAGCATGGATATTCTCATTATATGGACTTAAGGATAGAAGTGTTTCAAGTCGTCACCACTCCACGTATGACTAACAGACTCGCCCTCCACATTCTGGAAGCAATATCCCCTGACTTTGAGGCTTCTTCCACTACATAGGAGCCCTCCCAATTGGGATTGAGCTTTCCTACCGCGGCTGGCCTACCGGCCGCGTCGACCTTTTTCAACACGAGGTCCCCCTTCTCGAATTGCTTGATCTTGACGTGTTTGTCAAAGTATTTGGCCATCCGCCGCTTGACTTCCTCTTGACGAATGGCGGCGAGATCTCAGACTTCCTCGATCAGATCCAAGGAGAGCCGCAACTCCTCCTCGTTTCCTGTTCTCCATTCTTCATCACCGTATGAGGCGGCCATTACCTTTGGCGTCTTGACTTCCAATTCCATGGGAATGACGGCCTCGCAACCATGAGAGAGCTTAAAGGGGGTCTCACCAGTGGCAATGTTGGGGGTAGTCCTTAGAGCCCATAGAACTGAGGGAAGTTGCTCCACCCAATTGCCCTTCAAGTTCTCCACCTTCCTTTTGAGCAGGTTTACTATGATCTTATTCGCCGCCTCCACCTGCCCGTTGCTCCTGGGGTGATGGACGGATGCGAACCTGAGGTCTATCCCCAGCTGACTGTAGAAGCTGACGAATTCTTCGCTGGCGAATTGGGGACCGTTATCTGTGACGATGGCCTACGGAAGCCCGTGTCGGCATATGATCTCTCCCCATACGAAATTGCGGATTACCTGGGAGGTGACCTTGGCTAGAGCCTTGGCCTCCAACCACTTCGAGAAGTAGTCGATCATGAACAAGAGGAATCTTCTTTGCCCTCTGGCCTGAGGGAAAGGTCCTACCAGATCCATCCCCCATATGGCGAAGGGCCAGGGCATCGTGATGCTCCTTAGCCTCTGAGCCGGCAAAAGTTGAAGTGGAGCGAATAGCTGACACTTTTGGCACTTCTTGGCAAACTCCGCTGCGTCCTTGCCCAGAGTCGGCCAGAAGTACCCCTGCCTCATCACCCTTGCTTCCAATGTCCTGCTCCCCGAATGACTCCCGCATTCGCCGGAATGAATCTCTTCCAGGACCCTCGGGACCTCTTCCTCAGAAATGCATCGCTCCAAGAGTCCTGAGAGAGTCTTCCGATACAGGTCCCCTTCATGAAGCATGTAGTAGGTGGACTTGTACCGAAAGCGCCTTTGATCTGGAACCTCTTCCGGAAATTTGCCTGTTGCCAGGAAGGTCACAAAAGGATCCTTCCACGAGGGCCGCTGCTCTATATCCATGAGCTCCCCTTCCTCGATCGAAGGGCGGAACAGATCCATCAAGGTCCCTCCAGCCCGAGGGCCGGACTTGTCCAGCCGATCTGCCAGGACACTTTCTTCCCTTGGTATGTGCTTGATAGAGAAAGTCTTGAACGTTCCGATGAGACCCCTTACTTTGGACAGATACCTCATGAGAGTGGGCTCCCTTGCCTCGAACTCACCCTTAATCTGTGAGGCTATCACCATTGAATCGGTGAGGACTTCCACATCATGAACCCCCAACTCCTGGGCCAGGCGTAGGTCGGCGATCACTGCTTCGTACTCTGCATGGTTGTTGGTGACGGGAAAATGTATCACTAATGCTTGCTCAATTTTCACTCCATGAGGGCTTTCCAAAATCACCCCTCCCCCTAAAGAATTCTTGCCTGATGCCCCGTCGACCAACAGCTTCTAGGGGACGTGATGTAGGGCTTGGCCCTCCTCCATTTCGACCATGTAGTCCACCATGAAATCCGTGACCGCTTGAGCCTTCATCGATAACCGAGGGACAAAAGTGATGTCGAACTCGCTCAGCTCCACCGACCATTTTGCGAGCCTTCCTGAATGCTCCACCCCCTCGAAGATTTTGCGAAGGGGGTGGTCAGTCACCACTTGGATCGAATGAGCTTGGAAATATGGTCTGAGCTTCTGAGCTGAGATGACCAGAGCGAATGTCAGCTTCTCCAAAATCGGGTATCGGAGCTCAGCCTTCTTCAAAACCCTACTTACGTAATAAATAGGTAGCTATTTCTTGTCCTCTTCCCGGACCAAGATGGAGCTCACGGCTTCAGCCCCGACTCTGAGATACAAGGCTAGATCCTCTCTCTCCTTGGGACCTTGGAGCAGCGGAGCCTTGGTGAGCTGGCTCTTCAGGGCCTGGAAGGCCTCCTCACATTCTTTCGTCCATTCAAACTTCTGATTGCCCCGCAGCACCTTGAAGAAAGGGGAGCATTTCTCCCCAGCCCGAAAGAGAAACCTACTCAACCCCGCAAGCTTCCCCGTCAGGCGCTGGACTTCCTTAGTATTTCGCGGCGATCCCAACTCCATTATGGCTTTAACTTTATTCGGGTTAGGTTCCACCCCCGCTGGGGTAAGAAGGTGACCCAGAAATTTCCCCTTGCTGGCCCCAAATATGCACTTCAGGGGGTTCAGCCACATCTTTTACTTGCGCAGAGTGGTGAAGGTCTCCTCGAGGTCCTGGCGGTGAGATCTCACGCTCTTACTCTTCACCATGAGGTCATCTACGTAAACCTCCAGGTTTCTTCCTCTTTGCTCCTGGAATACCCAGTCCATCATTCTTTGGTATGTCGCCCCTGCGTTCTTTAGTCTGAATGACATCATCTTATAGCTATAACACCCTTCTCTTATGATGAAGGAGATGTCTTTGACGTCCGGAGGATGCATCCTAATCTGATGATAACCTGAAAAAGCATCTAAGAAAGACATTACAGAAAAACCAACGGCTGATTCAACCAGTGCATCGATTCGAGGCAAAGGATAACAATCCTTGGGGCAGGCTTTGTTCAATAGAGAAAAATCGATACACATACGCCAGCGACCATCGCCTTTTTTTACCATGACGACATTGGAGACCCATCCTGGATACTGGATCTTTGACACAAAGCCTGCTTTGAGGAGCTTCTCCACCTCCTCACAGATCGGCTCCTCCAGCTTGTCGGCGATGGCCCTCCTCTTCTGCCTGATGGGGCGGGCCCATGGCACGAGGTTGAGTTGGTGGCAGGCCACGTCTGCATCGATGCCCGATATGTCTGTCGCGCTCTATGCGAAGATGTCCACGCTCCTCTGGATGCACTCCAGCATCCTCCTCCTGTCCTCCGGGCCGAGGCCCCCACTGATCCGCACCTTCTCTATAAGTTTATAGGTTTGTAGTCTAAAACACCTATAGGGGGGGTGAATAGGTTTCTTTTATTTTTCCTCTAAGTACCCTAGCTGATTTCTGAGTTAGTTTAAACAAATCAACAAACACAGAAAGCACACAAGAATTTATAGTGGTTCCCCAAAGACAGTGTGTCTTTGGGTAGTCCACTTTCCCCCTTCACCCTTCTAACAGTGTGTTAGACAGGGCCAACTCCTCCAACTCAGCTCCAAGAGCTTACAACTCAGATCCCTCAGGATCTCTCAGGTTTTCCCAACCCTTCCTCAGGCTAAACAGCCCTACAACTCAGATCAGCCCCTGATCCTACAGCTCAGACCTCAGCAGGTCCTACAACTCAGGCTAAACAGCCCTACAACTCAGGCTCAGCAGCCCTACCTCAGATCAGCTCCTGATCCTACAGCTCAGACCCCTTCCAGGTCCTACAACTCAGAGGAATCCTCCTCCTACTGCTCAGGCCTTCAGCCCTACAACTCAGGTTGTTAAGCCCTACAACTCAGAACCCTCAGGTTCCTACAACTCAGACCAATGGTCCTACAACTCAGGTTGTTAAGCCCTATAGATAAAAGATAAATCTTTGTCACTAGAAGACAGAAGAAATCAAGCATGTTCTTCTTCTACTTCTTAACTGCTGTTGTTGCAGACTTGAACCTTGAAGCTGATCTTCAGCTCCAACTTGTTCTTCTTGATCTTCCCCTCAGATGAGGAAAGAGATCTACTGCTCTATCTTGAAGTCAATCAGGAAGAGCTATCTTTGTTCTCCTTGCATCCTTGAGTATTCAGATGTTGGCTGCCGTCAATGGAATAGTGTTCCTTTTCAATTTTACGTGCGGGAGAATAAGCAAAGGTCTCTGATTCAACCCTAACTTATCTCTTTTATACTCTTCTGAGCTCCAACGGCTCTCAGCCATCCTTTTGACAGGTATGGGAGAGATTGGCGGACCCCACAATGTCTTTCCGTAGTTTCCACCAAGGACAGAACCCGCCAGAATACATTTGAACTGCGTTCGACGAACTGCCTTGTCTCTACGTTCGACGATCTGCCTTGTCTCTGCGTTCGACGATCTGCCTTGTCTCTGCGTTCGACGATCTGCCTTGTCTCTGCGTTCAACGATCATGCCTTGTCTCTGCGTTCTACGATCACGCCAAGTCTCTGCGTTCTACGATCACGCCAAATCCTAGCGGTCGACGAACACGCCAAGTCTCAGCGGTCGACGAACGTGCCTGGTCTTAGCGTATCTTTTCTTCTCAGCGGCAGCTGACCTCGTCTCAGTGGTTCCGCAGAGATAGTGAGCTCATCTCAGCGGATTTGACTGTCCGTCTCAGCAGTTCTGCAAAGACAAATCTTCATCTCTTAGGAGAGATTTATCCTGATCTAAGGGCATTATCGGCCCTTCCTCTTGAGTCACATGTGCCTGTATATCTTTACACAAATACAGCTTTATCAAATACACCATGCACTTAGCATTGCATGATGACCCCTCTTCAAATCAAGGGAATTTGAGGGCAAATTCCCCACATTCTCCACTCTCCCCTCCTGGGTGGTGACCTCCATCTTGACCACTTCCTCAGCCGCCTCAAGGCGGGCCGGCTCTTCCCATCTGCCTCTTGCCTCACTTCCTTCGGGCAGAGTCTCCTCTTCCACCGTAGCCTCCTCCTCCATCGGCTCGATACGCTACTCCGGAGCCACTTCCCTCTCCTCTCATCGGATGTTGATCTCTCATTCTCCTTCTCCCTCATCCTCTTCTGGCCCCTCTGGCCTCTTCATCTCTCTATCCACCTTTTCAGCCTCCTCCATCCAGTAGATGGTGTTTACGGCAGTCACATAACACTGCCTATCCACCTTTGTATCCCCCCGGATCCAGACCTGGACTCCTCCACTGCGAAACTTCAAGCACTGATGGAAGGACGAGAGAACGCACCAGAAGGTGTTGATGAGAGGGCGTCCGAATATGGCATTGTAGCTGCTTGGAGCGTCAACGATGACGAACCGGTAGTTCCTGGGTACCCCTCCCAACGTCACCTGGAGGCTGACTCCTCCCTCGACCTCTTTCCTCTCCCCTGAAAACCCAAACAGGGGTCCATCTGAGGCCTGCACTCTCTTTGCTTCCACCTCCAACGCATCAAAGGCTTTTTTGAAGATTACATTCACAGAGCTCCCGTTGCCGACCAAGATTCGGGAGACCGTGAAGTTTTCGATCGCCGTCTGGATCACCAAGGCTTCACAGAACGGGTCTTCGAAGTCTGGCATGTCCTTTGACGAGAAGGTGATCTTCTCCGAAGGGGGTGGGGTTTGGGAGGTCGACGTGACGCTCCTCCTGAACATCGCCTGGAAGCTTCTCTTGCGAGTTGTTGGAGCATGCGTTTCGCACTCTTCCAATTTGATAATAACAAAATCTCGTTTGTATTTGATTCTATTTTTATTGATGGTGTGCAGGTAACAGGTATGAGATGTTCACAATTCTGATTGGAGCTCAATTTAACTGTATGGAGAATTTCGATGTCGGAATTTTCCGACATCTACTGTCGCCCAGGCGACAGGACAGAAGTTACAGCAGCAGCCCGCACGACAGCACGACAGCACGACGAGCAGTATTTTGGCGCTGTCGGAATTCCGACAGCGATGTCGCCCAGGCGACAGGACAGAAGTTACAGCAGCAGCCCGCACGAAAGCACGACGAGCAGTATTTTGGCGCTGTCGTAATTCCGACAGCGATGTCGCCCAGGCGACAGTGAAAAACTATAAATTGGTTCGTTTTGTTCGTGCATTCCAAGCTTTGAAAATTCTAAGTCCTTTCCTGAGTGCATACGAACCAGAGAGCTCCAAAACCTCATCAACTCCCATTTGTGCTTAGAAGGTTTGAAATTGAAGACGAGATCGGACGCGCTTCTACATCAACGATCATCTCGAGGCTTCAACCTTCCTTTCAGAGATCTGAATTTCTAGGGAGTTCTTCATTTGATTTTGTATTTTCATTTATATACATTTCACTTTGTATTGGTAGGGAAATCGTCTCCTTGTGCGTGACGTCTAAGTCCTTGCGTGGCTTAGGGGAAAATCGCTTCCTTGTGCGGAGCGTCCAAGTCCTTGCGTGGCTTGGTAGGAAATCGTGGTCTTGTGTGCTACGTCTAGATCTTGGGAAGATCTAGAGGATAGGCTTGGGCTTGGTCTAGGGAGAGACTAGTGATAGCCTTCCGATCCTTGAAAGAAGGATTGGTAAACTCAAATTGTTAAAAGTTTATTATCATATTTGTGCATTTATCTTAAGCATTGTTAAAATCATTTTTATTGTATGTGAATTTCATGATTAAAAAATTATGACATTTTCTTTAATTGCAAATTTGGTTGCTTAATCTTTAACTTAGAAATTTGTGTTTGAACTAATTTAAAAATTACATTGGTTTGAAAATTTTTATAAGTGATTTTTAGAAAAGCAAAATTTGTTTTAAAAATTCTTAAGTAAAAAATCATAATTTAAAAAGGCCCTTATTCACCCCCCCCCCCCCTCTAAGGGCGCCACAAGATCCAACACGTGGTATCAGAGCTAGGTTACTCCAAAACGGTTTTACCACCGGGAGTAATGGCGCACAACGATCACGCGTTCGTTGAGGGGCAAGGAATTAGTAGGCCACCACTTTTTACGGGCACAGGCTATAACTATTGGAAAACCCGAATGCGGTGTTTTCTAATAGCTCTCGACATAGAAGTTTGGAATATGGTCGAGACGAGTTATACTTCCCCAACAATTGTTGTAGGAGATGTAACTATGGACAAACCCAAAGACAAGTGGGATGACAATGATAAATTAAAATGTAAGAATAATGCAAAAGCCATGAATGCTTTATTTTGCGCACTAGATCGCACTGAATTTAATAGAGTTTGTGCTTGTTATACAACCCTCATTCTCCGAGGGTAGGACCCACTCAAGGCCACGTAGGCAGAAGTCAAAGGTCAAAGGGTCAGCACAGAGACCAGCAGTCCAAGACACAAGACAAATCAGCCAGCAGGAGCGGTAGAAGGTTGGCGAGTATTGGCTATATACTCGTCAGGTGGGCGACTATGGTCGAAGATACGTGCCGAGCATCCCATATGTCGCCCCAGGGCTAGTCAAACCACAGAAGACCTGCGCGAGTATCGGCCCGGCTTGTGCGAGCAGCACCCAATACTCGCCAGATGGGCGACTATGGCATAGTACTCGCCGAGTAACCCATAGTCGCCGGGTTGGGGGCTGGACTATAAAAAGCCCCCCTACCCTTTGGTTTTCCTATAAATAGGACCCCAGGGGTACTTGGATTGGCACCTGGACTTGAGCTTTTGGACCCCGATTCCCGAACTCTCGAGCCTGTCACCCTTGCTTTCTAGCCAAGTTGGTTCCTTCCTCGTACCCTGCTCGGCCATTTTTGGTCTTGGAGGGGAAGTCTCTTCGGAGCTTCTGGGTACGTGGTGGGACCTCCCTGCCGCAGCGACCTGGGGTCCTGTTGTTGTTGCTCGCATAGCTTCCTCATAGTCGCCAGCTTAGTCATCTCTTCGAGCCACTGGGCAAGTAGTCTCCGGCTGCATTTGTCCGAATCTTGAGGTCAGGATTTTCCTGGCGTCAACACTTGTGATACTGCATTTGAAATTTGGAATCTTTTAGAAATCACTCATGAAGGTACTTCGCAGGTAAAGGATTCAAAGCTATTTCAACTAGAGTCAGAGTTCGAAAGATTCAAAATGGAGGTGGATGAAGAAATTGATACAATGTACACACGATTCACTAAAATCGTGAACGATTCAAAGGTGCTGGGTAAGGTTTTCTCCAATGGAGATTTAGTAAGGAAAATCTTAAGATTACTTCTCCCGAAGTTCAATCCTAAAGTGACTGCAATTTCTGAGTCGCATGATCTTAAGACCTTACAATTGGAGAGCCTCATTGGGAATCTAAAAACCCATGAAGTGGAGTTGAAGATTCAAAGCCAATAGTACAATTTGGAGCCCAAAAAGAAGAGCTTGGCGTTGAAATCTAAAAAGGAAATTGAAAGTGAGACTGAAGAAAGTGAGGAAGATGAAGAAGGACTGTTTGTGAGGAACTTTAAGAAGTTTATGAGAAATTCTGAGAGGAGAAACTCATTTAGAAAAAATTTCAAAAAGAATGATTTTTCCTACAACAAAGGCAAGGGAAAAATGGATGATGAAGAAGAACGTCCGCTACCGGAATGCTATCATTGCAAAAAGATTGGACAAATAAGAAGCAAGTGCCCAAAATATCTGAGGGAGCAGAAAGAGAAGAGGCACGATAAGAAGTTCAAAAAGAAGGTTCTGAAGGTAGAGACTTTGGATGACACAACTTCTGAAGGCTCAAGTGAAGCAAGCGATGTAGATAAAGAAGAAGCAAATGTATGCTTGATGGGGAAAGAAAATGCGTCATCTGACGACGATAGCAGTGTCCAAAGCGACACGGAGGTAACTCCTCCATCTTATGATGATTTATATTCTGAATTTATGAAAACTTGCAAATTTTTGGATAAAAGCCTAAAGGAAATCGATTTTTTAAAATGTGAAAATAAAGATCTTTTGAAAGTAAATAAAAAGTTATCAAATGAGTTGAAATCTATTGGGAACGAGAAGGTAATTTATCAAGAGTGTGATCACTCATCGACAAAGATAAAAGAACTTGAAAGTACTATTTCTAAGTCCGATCAAAAAATTGTACTTGTAAAAGAGAAAAAGGACTTAGAAAAAGTTGTTAAAACCTCTCATTCTCAATTAGAGAATTATAAGAAAAATCTTGCAAATAGATATGGCATGATAGTAAAAGAAAATTCAATTTTAAAGTCCAAAGTAAATGTGTTGAACATGGCAATTAGAAAATTTGGTGTTGGAAAAAAATCTCTGGATATGATTTTAGCCAACCAATGCCATGGGATAGCAAAATTTGGGCTAGGATACGTTTCTGGAAGCTCTGGAAGCTGTCAGAAATTTCCGACAGCTGATGTCGGAACCAGCGACAGCGCCAGGTTCAGAAAACCTGTTTCTCAAAATAAAAATTCTTCTAAGTGCACATATAAAGATGTTTCCTCCAGCAAGAGTCCAGAGAAACCATTGAAAAATGGTTCCTCACTATTCATTGTATGTGCTAAATGTCATCGATTTGGTCACATCTCGGGCTCATGTTGGAAGAAAGGAAAAGTTCATATTAAACAAATCTGGGTACCTAAGGCGTCCACCTATACCATGGGAGGGACCACTTGGGTAACCAGATCTTTACTCTCATCATCTTTTTAGGTGTGCGTGCAGGCTAGGAACAAGGAAGACGTGTGGTATTTGGACTCTGGCTGTTCAAAACATATGACGGGCGATAAATCAAAGTTCCTAAGCCTGGAGATGAAAAAAGGAGGAACGAAGAGTTTAAAATTTCAAATGTTTTATATGTTAAAGGTTTGAAACATAATCTAATCTCTATTAGTCAACTATGTGATAAAAATCTAAATGTTTTATTTGGCTCTAGCTCAAACCTTTGCAAAATTATTGATTCCAAAACAAATGAAATTGTACTTACTTCACCAAGAATAAACAATGTCTATATAATAACTTTTCATGATTTATCTCATTCTACACTTAAATGTTTTATTTCAAACATAGGAGACTAGGACATTCTAGTGCTAAACGCATAGTAAAGCTTTCTAAAAATAAAATAATAATAGGTTTACCAAATTTGAATGGAAAGCTTTCTTCATTATGTTCACCATGCCAAAAAGGAAGTTTACAAAATCATCTTTTAAAAGCAAAAATGTTATTTCTACTACTAGACCTTTACAATTATTACATATGGACTTATTTGGTCCAATTACTACACAAAGTCTAAGAGGTAGAAAATATACGTTTGTTATTATTGATGATTATTCAAGATTTTGTTGGACATCGTCTTTAAATTCAAAATCTGATGCTTTTGATGAATTTGTAAAACTGATTTCACGTATTCAAAATGAGCTTGATTTAAAAGTAAAATGCATTAGATCAGATCATGGAGGAGAATTTGTTAATGAAAATTTTATTTCATATTGTAATGAATTTTAGATAAGACACGAATTTTCCGCTCCTCGCACACCACAAAAAAATGGTGTAGTGGAGAGGAAAAATAGAACACTTCAAGAATTAGCACGTACTATGCTTTGTGAATTTAAATTGCCAAAATATTTTTGGGCCGAAGTCGTTAGTACTGCATGCTATATTATTAATCGTGTCATGATTCGTCCTACATTACAATTAACTCCTTATGAAATTTATTTTCAAAGAAAACCAAATGTATCTTACTTTAAAGTTTTTGGTTGTAAATGCTTTATTTTGAATACAAGAGATAACTTAGGTAAATTTGATGAAAAATGTGATGAAGGAATTTTCATTGGTTATTATTCAACTAGTAAGGCTTATAGAGTTTATAATAAACATACAAAAGTAGTTGAAGAAACTATTCATGTAAAATTTGATGAAGGCATTTCTTGTGTAGAGAATTCTAAAGCTGCAGGTAATGAGAACAATGGAGAAGATGTGGAACAAAATCAGAAGAAAAATGATGATAATGAAGATGAAGAAAAAGTAGAGAAAGAAGATGAAAAAGATGGTGAAGAAGGATAAGAACAAGGCTATGTACCTCCAACCGAGCTAAGGTTCTCAAAAGATCATCCGCAAGAATTTGTTATTGGAGAACCATCAAGTAGGGTACGTACACATTCTAGTTTACATGAAAGTTTTTCAAATTTATGTTTTGTCTCAAATATAGAACCAAAAGATGTTGCCACCGCTTTAAATGATGAATCTTGGTTTCTAGCTATGAATGAAGAACTTAACCAATTTGAAAGAAATAAAGTTTGGATTCTTGTAGATAGACCTAGTGATCATCCTGTGGTAGGAGTCAAATGGGTTTTTAAAAATAAATTAGATACTGACTCTAGGATCACTAGAAACAAGCTAGGCTTGTAGCGAAAGGATACAATCAAATTGAAGGGGTAGATTTTGATAAAACTTTTGCACTCGTTGCACGATTGGAAGCAGTTAGATTTTTTGTTGCATTTGCTAGTCATAAAAGATTTAAATTATTGCAAATGGATATTAAAACTGCATTTTTAGATGGGTTGATTAAAGAAGAAGTTTATGTTGAACAACCCCCAGGCTTTATAAATGAAAAATTTCCTAATCGCGTGTATAGATTACTAAAAGCTTTGTATGGTTTAAAACAAGCACCACGAGCATGGTATGATAGATTGACCTTATATTTATTACAAAATGGTTTTAAATGGGTGGTGTTGTTGTACACTCTTCTTTAAGCAAGTTGATGATGATTTAATTGCTTTACAAATTTATTTTGATGATATTATTTTTGGAGCCACTAATGAAGAGTTATGTAATTATTTTGTTAAAATGATGGAAAGTGAATTTGAGATGAGCATGGTAGGAGAACTAAAATATTTCTTAGGATTTCAAATTATTCAAAAACATGATGGAATTTTTATAAACCAATCAAAATATATACATGATGTTTTGAAAAGATTTGGATTTGAAAATCTTAAACAAGCTAGTACTCCTATGAGTGTCTCTTTAAAATTAGGAAAAGATGAAAGTGGAATATCCATAGATCAAACTTTATATAGAGGCATGATAGGTTCACTTTTATACTTAACCGCTTCTAGACCAGATATTATGTAACATCCCCAAAACAACTAGACCCCTAAGATGCACCTTGTCTTGAAAAGACCATGACATTGCTCTAAGAAGCCAAAATGGCCCTAAGAACCAAGGTGAATAAGTGAAAAATCACTTTGGTGTGCAAATAGCCAAATTTGACTCCATGGCTTTTGACTTGATATTTAGACTTCAAGATGACAAATTGAACCCACCAACTCTTCTAAACACCTTATGGAGTCCCTTGGGTCATTTAGAACCCATTAGGATCAACCCAATGGATCAAATTGGCCAAAATCAACTCTAGCTTGAAATAAGTCAACCATCTCTATTAAGAGTCAATTAGGATTCAAACGATCAAATTGGTCAGACCCAAACTCTCCAATCCACTAAGGGAGATCATTAGGTCCTTTTTGACCCATGAAGTTCAACAAAATGCATGATTTTGACCAAAGTCAACTTTAAGCCAAACTGGCTCAAAATTAGCCCATATGGGTTCAATTGACCCAATGTGAGCCCCACCATTACCCTATACATCATTGATGGTGTAAACAGACCCATGACCAGCATGTGGGGCCAGCCCCCCTATAATTTGACCAAGTCAACCCAAAGGTCAACACTTGGTCAAATAGGCCTAAATTGGGTTCGAGAGGAAATTAAGCCTAATGCCCATGGGGCATGGGCTCAATTTGAGGCCCACTCTGCAGCCCTATACCTTTTACCTTGGATGCCCTCTGAAATGGGGAAGAAACCCACATGCAAAGGGGTAAATTTTGGTTTTCCCCCAAATTGGAGAAGGGACAAAAGAGGAGGCATGGATTGAGTGCCAAATGGCACTCAATTCCTCTTCCAATGCCTCCCCCTGAGCTCTAGCAGCAATTCCCAACAGTCTCCAGGCCGGCCAGCTGCCAGGTGGAGCTCAATTCAGAGCTTATATGACGGCCAAGAGGTGGCATTAATGGCAACCTTGGAATAAGCCACCCCCGACCCTCTTCAGACCTCCCATTAGCTTCAGAAGGTGCCAAGGAGGAGAAGCCCCATGGTTTCAGAAGGAGGCAAGCTCTAAGGAGGAAGATCGAGCAAGGAAATGGAGCTTGGATTCGGCCATGGCAAGTGCAGAAATTCCCCTCCCCAGGCTCGATTCAAGGCAATTTTCCTCACCCTCTCCACCTGTGCTAGTTTTCCTTTCCTTCCTCGTTCGAAATAGTTGAGAAGATGGTGATCCACCTCTTCAATTTTTGATGTTCTTGGCCGAAAAATGAAAACAACCATGGACCACCTCCGGCCTCCTACCAAACGGCCACCGCCATTCGGTAGCCCTAGGTCGGGTGGAGGTAATAGCTTGGGCGTTTGGCCGGAGACGGCCCCAGATGGCCGGAAAACCGCCCGCAAAATGCTTCAGGCGCGGCGTATCTGAGCTGTCGGCTCAAGGAGGAAGACGGGTTCCTAGCCGTTGGATCTCCCGTGATGGATAGCCGCAGACCTGTATGAAATTAATATATGATATGCACACTTAATACTGAATCTTGTAGCATGAATTTGAAGCTCTTAGAGGCCATTTCAGCCCAGGGTGTCTGATACAACTGTTATAGGCCTTAGTCTCTAGATTCCATAGGACCCAAGATCAGACCATTTGGAGGTGTATAGAACCCAGGGCACCTGTTTTGGTGGGACTGGTCCTAGGCTAGGTCAGAAACTATATTGCTTATAACCTTTTTGCTAGACCTCATCTTGACCTGAAATTTCTACCATGCATGCATGGTATGATGACACACCTAGGGTTAAAATTTGAGATTTTTTGGATGAATATCCATTGAGTTATTCTATTTATTAGAAAAAGTAAATATTTGGTATTTATGGAGTTGTACAACTCCAAACACCCCCTAATTTGGGTGGTGAGCTCTTTATATATATCTGTATCACTGGTAGAAATTTGAGACCATTTGGCCTTGTGTATGTGGAGTTATAAGCCATGCAAGAGCTAGGCTAAGGACCTTAAATGTGTGCCTTTAATGATTTTGGGGTGGAGTGAGCCCCAAGCCTTGGGGGTTAACCCAATGGCTTTGAAATGTTGGACATGGGTCCATGGCAGTAATATGCCCTTCCAAGAATTATTTGGGGATTTTTGGGTACAAAAATCCCAAGATATAGAATTTACTACATTACCCCTAAAAGTGGGTTATAAAATTTAAAAAGGGGTTATATGATTTAGAAAATGTGAAACTTAGGATTTGGTGTTTTTAGACCAGTATTATGCCATGGTAATTTTCCCAGAATTTATTGAGGTCATAATCTACTACTTGATGTGTAAATCCCTATTTGCACCCCATTTATGTTAAATAGAAATTATGGTCAAATATTCCTGTTAAAATGTGAAACTTAGGATTTGGTGTTTTTAGACCAGTATTATGCCATGGTAATTTTCCCAGAATTTATTGAGGTCATAATCTACTACTTGATGTGTAAATCCCTATTTGCACCCCATTTATGTTAAATATAAATTATGGTCAAATATTCCTGTTAAAAATGTGAAAATTAGGATTTGGTGTTTTTAGACCAGTATTATGCCATGGTAATTTTCCCAGAATTTATTGAGGTCATAATCTACTACTTGATGTGTAAATCCCTATTTGCACCCCATTTATGTTAAATAGAAATTATGGTCAAATATTCCTGTTAAAAATGTGAAACTCAGGATTTCATGTATTTAGGCCAGTAATATGCCATGGTAATTTTCCCAGAATTTATTGAGGTCATAATCTACTACTTGATGTGTAACTCCCTATTTGCACCCCATTTATATTAAATAGAAATTATGGTCAAATATTCCTGTTAAAAATGTGAAACTTAGGATTTGGTGTTTTTAGACCAATATTATGCCATGGTAATTTTCACAGAATTTATTGAGGTCATAATCTACTACTTGATGTGTAAATCCCTATTTGCACCCCATTTATGTTAAATAGAAATTATGGCCAAATATTCCTGTTAAAAATGTGAAACTCAGGATTTGGTGTATTTAGGCCAGTAATATGCCATGGTAAGTTTTCCAGAATTTATTGAGGTCATAATCTACTACTTGATGTGTAAATCCCTATTTGCACCACATTTATGTTAAATAGAAATGATGGTCAAATATTCCTGTTAAAAATGTGAAACTTAGGATTTGGTGTTTTTAGACCAGTATTATGCCATGGTAATTTTCCCAGAATTTATTGAGGTCATAATCTACTACTTAATGTGTAAATCCCTATTTGCACCCCATTTAAGTTAAATAGAAATTATGGTCAAATATTCCTGTTAAAAATGTGAAACTTAGGATTTGGTGTTTTTAGACCAGTATTATGCCATGGTAATTTTCCCAGAATTTATTGAGGTCATAATCTACTACTTGATGTGTAAATCCCTATTTGCACCCCATTTATGTTAAATAGAAATTATGGTCAAATATTCCTGTTAAAAATGTGAAACTCGGGATTTGGTGTTTTTATACCATTAATATGCTAAGGTAATTTTCCCAGAATTTATTGAGGTCATAGTCTACTACTTGATGTGTAAATCCCTATTTGCACCCCGTTTATGTTAAATAGAAATTATGGTCAAATATTCCTGTTAAAAATGTGAAACTTGGGGTTTTGAGGTCTTTAGACCAATATTATGTTACAGTAAATTTATCAGAGTTTACGGAGATCGTTAGTTGACACTCGATGTAGAAATCTCTATTTGCACATCCCCTATTTTAATAGGATCTATGATTAAAGATTCCCTAGAAATTTATGAAATTCAGAATTGAGGTTGTTAGATCAATACTCGTTGCGAACCTATGGTAATAAGTGGAACTCATTCGGATATGATGTGATCAAGATCGTACATAGGAGTCAAATCTAGTTCAATCTTATTTTGGTCTGCAAATAGTAAAACTGATTTATATGATTTAGACCACCACTGACCTTCACACATAGAACTATTAAATCTTGATTATTATGAAGGCTCAGATTATTTGGATGAGCATCTCTAAGGGCATCGTGGGAAATAAGGATTGGGGTGTGTTTAGCAAGCTATAAGTGTATGAATTTACAGTGATACGAAATGAGGTTAGACCTCATCAAGGGTCCCACACCAAACTCATCGGTATTAAGTGATTATATGAAAGTAGAACTGCCCTTAGCCGGGTGAGCCATCTTAGGGTAAAACTCAAGGGTGAAGTCGGGAAACGTCTAAGGCAAACCCCGGGTTAAGGATGTCGAAGAATAGGAGTGTGGGCCCGAGTAAGGTTGAGAATGCTAAGTATATGTGTGCAGTTCCTCGGTGAAGAAGGGAACTTGAGTTTAAAATGTGATGACGGGAGAGTCAGCACCCGGTGATAGTTGGAGGTGTTGGAGTTCAAAAGAACTCCCCCACACCTAAGTGCCAAGTTTAACTCATCATAGAGATTTAATGTAATTTGAGAGTAAAATGGGGATCAAGTAAAAAGGGGTAGATACCAACAAGATTAAGTGCCTTGGGAAGAGGAAGTTCGGGGTGTCAGCCCGTCACACTTCCCAGTACCGCTGCGATCCCCTCACCGGGTAACCCTCCGGAAGTCCAAGGCTAACCCTAAAGCTTCTAAGATCAACTAAATTATAGACAAGACTAGTTAAGTAAGAGAACATGATAAGTTAACTTCCATCCCAAACCGGAACATTTTATAAGGAAGGACTGGGATAGTCCTGCGAGCGGTAGGCTCGGGTTATAAGGAAGGACTGGGATAGTCCTACGAGCGGTAGGCTCGGGTTATAAGGAAGGACTGGGATAGTCCTGCGAGCGGTAGGCTCGGGTTATAAGGAAGGATTGGGATAGTCCTGCGAGCGGTAGGCTCGGGTTATAAGGAAGGACTGGGATAGTCCTGCGAGCGGTAGGCTCGGGTTATAAGGAAGGACTGGGATAGTCCTGCGAGCGGTAGGATCGGGTTATAAGGAAGGACTGGGATAGTCCTATGAGCGGTAGGCTCGAGTTATAAGGAAGGACCGAGATAGTCTTGCGAGCGGTGGGCTCGTAGCTTAAAGATAAGACTAGTGTAGTCTAGCGAGCGGTAGGCTCGTAGTTTAAATATAAGACTAGTGTAGTCTAGCGAGCGGTAGGCTCGTACTTTAAAGATAAGACTAGTGTAGTCTAGCGAGCGGTAGGCTCGTAGTTTAAATATAAGACTTGTGTAGTCTAGAGAGCGGTAGGCTCGTAGTTTAAATATAAGACTAGTGTAGTCTACCGAGTGGTAGGCTCGTAGTTTAAATACAAGACTAGTGTAGTCTAGCGAGCGGTAGGCTCGTAGTTTAAATATAAGACTAGTGTAGTCTAGCGAGCGGTAGGCTCGTAGTTTAAATATAAGACTAGTGTAGTCTAGCAAGCGGTAGGCTCGTAGTTTAAATATAAGACTAGTGTAGTCTAGCGAGTGGTAGGCTCGTAGTTTAAATATAAGACTAGTGTAGTCTAGCGAGCGGTAGGCTCGTAGTTTAAATATAAGACTAGTATAGTCTAGCGAGCGGTAGGCTCGTAGTTTAAATATAAGACTAGTGTAGTCTAGCGAGCGGTAGGCTCGTAGTTTAAATATAAGGCTGGTATAGCCTGGCGAGCGGTAGGCTCTACTTTATAAATGTTGATATAGATTTATGAGCTGGAGGCTCGGTAGTAAATGGCTAATACATGTTGCTTGTGTGTAAGATGTGGTGGGTCTTCGGTTCTGTCTTAGTCGTCACACCGACAACAGTTCCTTGACTCAGCAGTGCTAGTGGTTTTATGGGGGCCAGGTTGTCTTACTGCGCATCCGACGGGACGGATTCCCTAAACCCTGCGTGGCCAATTCAGTTTAGTACACAGGAGCTCGTGAGTACCGGGTACCGGTATCACAGCGTACGTTAGGGCCTGGGTCTGGTAGTGTGACTTACCCACCTAGGTGAGGAGACGCCCGCTCCTCTGCCACCGTTTGACCACGACGGAAGGTGCCCGAGAGGTTAGCTACCTCCGAAAAATGGGAACTAAAGGTCTGTACGTACAGAGTCGTGTGGGTGAGTTGCATGTGTATGAACTAATAATAAGAACATTTGCATCATTGCATTGCACATCATAGCATAGCATTTCTGCACAAACAGAGACATCATCGTATAAATTAGTGTGGGCTCTTTTATACGATGAGTTTACTTCTTGCCAGATCACTTGACTTATGTGCCTTGTGTGTACGCATATAAGTTAAGGTTAATTTTTCTAGCTGCTCTTCATATTACTTTACTTGCTCATATTACTGCTATTGTAGCTTTCTTCTATTGTTTGCTCTTAATTATAAGCCAAATTGTAGAACTGCTAGAACAATCTTAATTGGTGTACTCCTGCTAACTAGAAGTTATGTATCTTTTACTTTATATACATTGCTAGTTTTACCATTTGTCACCTGCTTCTTTTGAATTACCCCTTGATGTCCTCCTCTTCCTCCTCCCGCATGGTGCCTAGGAGTTGCGGGTGGAGGCGGTGAGGAATATGCTGAGTCTTTTAGACTGACGGTCAGTGGACCATATTATTTTAGGGATGATGTACCGGAGCAGCAGGACCCCGTTTAGGAGACAGGATAAGAAGACGGGATGGAGCAGATCAACCACTACACGTCGTCGCAGTAGCAGCTACAGTTGTATGAAGACAGATTTTGATTGCTTCCGCATAAAAGTAGAGTTAGAGAGTTTTTGTACTTTACTTGAACATGTACTGGGCGTAAGCCCTTCCTCTCTTACTTTAAATTCTCATCATGGACGTTGTAAACATGTAATTTGCATATTTAATGTAATTTGTGGACTAGTTTATTCTATTTGCTTCTATTACCATGAATTGTGGTTGGCCTGGATGATGTTGATTAGCCGGCAGGATCGGCGTATTGTGGCGGCGACCATTGGGTGTAATGGTCTCGCCGCAAGATGGCGGTTCTGGGCGGTAAGACCCGGGAAGAATTGCAAAAAAAATAGGGTCTTACATATTATGTTTTCAGTTTGTTTATGTGCTAGATTTCAAGCCGATCCCAAAGAATCACATTTAAAAGCGGCAAAAAGAATTTTTAGATATTTAATTGGCACATCTAAACTTGGTTTGTGGTATCCTCATATCGATGATTTTACTCTTTTTGGCTATTCTGATTCTGATTATGCCGGTTGTTCACTAGATAGGAAAAGCACTAGTGACACTTGTAACTTTTTAGGCCCTTCACTCATTTCATGGTCGAGTAGGAAACAGAATTTTGTTGCCCTCTCAACCACCGAGGTCGAATACATCGCACTTGGTAGTTGTTGTGCACAAGCTCTTTGGATGAAACAAACTTTAGAAGACTTTAATATTAAACAACAAACTATAGAGCTATGGTGCGATAACAAAAGTGCAATTGATTTAACTTACAACCCGGTTCATCACTCTAGGTCTAAACATATTGACGTTAGGCATCATTTTATAAGAGACCACATTAAAAATAATCAGATTAAAATTTCCTTCATAGGAACGGATAATCAACTAGCCGATATATTCACAAAACCATTGCCGGATTCCCGGTTTTCAATGCTAAGGCTTGAATTAGGAATCCTAGATATTTCAAACTAAGCATATCCAATATGACAAATCAAGTTTAATAAGATAAAGAACAGTGGAAAAACATCATTTTAAATCAAAACATAGAATTTGAACGACTCATATCATTAATAATTCATACAAATTGTTCCAGAAAAACAGTAGAAATAAACATAATATTAAGTTCAGTAAACAGAAAATGAAATCTGGGTAAGTTCACTGTCGCCCAGACGACAGTGAGTGTCGGAAAATTCCGACATCAGTCAGAAGCAGCAACCTGCTGGAAACTACTCAGAATCATCATATCCAGCCCCGCTACTTTCTGGACAGTCTTCTGAAGATCCACGTCTTACAGCCTTTCCACGTCGAGGCCGCATAACCGATTGGCGTGGCGGTTCTTCATCTGGGACTTCCCATTCGGCCGCTTCTTCAGGAGTAGGCTTTAACTTCAGTCCCTTCACCAGAAATTTCAAAAATTTCTGCAGTCTACTGCGATCTTTCTTCACTTCTTTCTTGTGTTCTTCAAATGAATCACGAAGATCATCTATAGTCTCTCGTAGTAATCCTCCTCTAGGATTTGTAGGCTCTCTAATCTCTATTCCAGGATGAGGCTTCTTAACTTTCATGGTACCCGCATAGTATATTTCAGGAATACAATCATCTAAGTATGAATCTTGACTTATCCATTCATACTTCTTATAGAGAATACGTTGAATTATAGCCCCCATTGGCAAAGTATGAACCTTCACCCATTTTGGTTTTTTTAATCTAATAGCATAACGAATCTGGGCAAGGATGAGGTCCGCTACATCAAAGGGTTCCTTCTCTATAATAAAATATGTAAACATCGTCAACTGTGCTGTGATACTCCTTGTATCACCACTTTTTAGCATTACTGTGTTTCTCAATATGTCTTGGACTAAATAGGCATCAGGAGTGAGTGAAGAGACTTCTGTGATTAGGGTCCTCTTTTTACTTCCATGTAAACTCATGTTTACAAGAGTCCAATCTCTGTCCCTTCTATAGTTTTCTACTATGTCTGGCATATGATCAATCATAAGAAGACCAAATTCATCTCTAAGATCAACATGTGTTATTTCCACTTCTTGACCTTGGATTCTCGATCGCACTCCCCCATCCAATTCAATGTGTTTAGGGTCTTCCAAATGATTGTAAAACTCGGATCAAGACAGATGAGAACATATCTACTAAAATTACTGATAATATACCTGCATTAGCAAGAATAGTGTAGATATGGTCGTGCTTAGGAGAGACAAATTCAACATATTTTGAAACTCCAATAATTGCCTTCTCAATCCCCGGATATACTTGATATTAACTATGAGCATCTTCAGATATACTTTTACGAGCCTTAGAACTGGAAGACATTCTGCAAACATAACAAAACTAAATTTAAGTTAATCACTGTTCTGTGCACTGGGACGATGTCGCCCAAGCGACATTGACTGTCGGAAAATTTCGACATTGATCCAGTGAGCCTTTTTATAAGTTTTTTCAACATAGACTTCCAGATCTACTCATAATCAAGTTATATTTATGTTAAAAAAAAATTTGAACAAAACTAAACCTTCTCACATATCATTTACTATTCATCTTCTTCAACCATCTTCAAAAAGATCATCTACAGTTTTTGAAATTAATCAATATAAAAATATAAATCTTAAACCCCCAAAAAAACACAAGATTCAAACATACCTTATTTCAAAATTTTAAGTCAAAAACCTAAAAATCAACCAAACATACCTTAGATCTAGGGTTATCGCCGCACTCTGACACCTTCCTCTCGCCTTCCAATCCAGAAAATGATGTACAATCGGGTTTGACTCGGGTTTTTAGCCGTTTATATACTTTTAGCTGTCGCCCAGGCGACAGTGCGTGTCGGAAAATTTCGACAGCTCCCAAATTTGATTAATCTTCAATTTTGGTCTCTCTGATACTCTACACTAGTTATATGTCATTATTAATGCCACAACTCATGAATTGATGCCAAACCATGTGCTTTTTATTTTTTAAAAATGGCTATTTACATGGTTATATGATTTCATTTTCACTTTATCATAGTATTGACACTCCTGCTAAGTGGTTTAGACTATTGGAAATTGTTTTCGCATGCCTCTAAGTATGAGAAATTGTTTATATATAATAATGAGCTATCACGTTCACTTCTTTTGATCCATACATATGTCTTTCTATTTAATATATACATGAATCATGTTTGCTTTAACATGATACAATAGCATTTCATAAATACTACTTTCAAGCTTGATTTGTTAGCACAACCAAATATACACCATCTTTTGCGATTCAAGTGAATTCGGAGAGCCTTGATCAATTAAAAATAAAACTATATATAAATATCTATACAAACTACAAAGTTAAGATATCACAAAATATGTGATCAACAAAAAGTTTAAATTGAGAGCAAGGATACTCCACCAAGCACTACTTACCCTCCGATAAGTCTTAATAAGCATTGTGAGGTTGAGCACCTTGGAAAGAATTGTAAAGTGTCTTGTGCAAAATAAAAAATGGTATTCTATTCTTATTGTGCTATATCTTCAAGGTCAAAGTTTTTTTTATGCTTATGTTATGTTGTTTATTCAAATGATCATGTAAATTAAATAATTTCATATGTTTGATCAAAGCAACACTTGTACACATCATTATGTTATATAAACCTTCATCTCATGAGAATTGGACCGAAAAGATTCCAAATTTCTATACACAATTGTGTCTTTCTATGATACTTTAAAATGACATTAATCATGTTTAAGTTATTTTTTTTATTCTACTACTTCATATGGTTATACCATCTCTTCATGAGTTTATTCAATATTATGGCATATTACTATTATTTCAAGACTTTCAATTATTTTCAACACAAGTGCTTCCGCCTACTCTTCTTTTCTACATCCTATCTCTTCCCTTAAGAACTACTCATTCATTTCAAATTAACTTTTGCTAATACCAAAAGGGGGAGAATTATAAGTATATTCAAGAAATCAAAGAACAATAAGAACAATTCCACCTAAATCTTCCACCTAAACAATACATCATTTCAATTTACTATAACATTTAGGGGGAGCATTCATTTAGGGGGAGCATTCATCTAGGGGGAGCTTACATTTAAGAGGAATATATCATGTTATTTTTGTGCACACACCATATGTTAAAAACAACAACCTAAATAGACATGATTTCTTTTTATAAGGATTTGTTATTATCAAAAGGGGGAGATTGTTGGAGCATGCATTTCGCACTCTTCCGGTTTGATAATAACAAAATCCCGTTTGTATTTGATTCTATTTTTATTGATGGTGTGCAGGTAACAGGTATGAGATGTTCACAATTCTGATTGGAGCTCAATTTAACTGTATGGAGAATTTTGATGTCGGAATTTTCCGACATCTACTGTCGCCCAGGCGACAGGACAGAAGTTACAGCAACAGCCCGCACAACAGCATGACGAGCAGTATTTTGGCGTTGTCAGAATTCCGACAGCGATGTCGCCCAGGCGACAGGATAGAAGTTATAGCAGCAGCCCGCACGACAGCACGACGAGCAGTATTTTGGCGCTGTCGTAATTCCGACAGCGATGTCGCCCAGGCGACAGTGAAAAACTATAAATTGGTTCGTTTTGTTCGTGCATTCCAAGCTTTGAAAATTCTCAGTCCTTTCCTGAGTGCATACGAACCAGAGAGCTCCAGAACCTCATCAACTCCCATTTGTGCTTAGAAGGTTTGAAATTGAAGACGAGATCGGACGCGCATTTACATCAACGATCATCTCGAGGCTTCAACCTTCCTTTCAGAGATCTGAATTTCTAGGGAGTTCTTCATTTGATTTTGTATTTTCATTTATATACATTTCACTTTGTATTGGTAGGGAAATCGTCTCCTTGTGCGTGACGTCTAAGTCCTTGCGTGGCTTAGGGGAAAATCGCTTCCTTGTGCGGATCGTCCAAGTCCTTGCGTGGCTTGGTAGGAAATCGTGGCCTTGTGTGCTACGTCTAGATCTTGGGAAGATCTAGAGGATAGGCTTGGGCTTGGTCTAGGGAGAGACTAGTGATAGCCTTCCGATCCTTGGGAGAAGGATTGGTAAACTCAAATTGTTAAAAGTTTATTATCATATTTGTGCCTTGATCTTAAGCATTGTTAAGATCATTTTTATTGTATGTGAATTTCATGATTAAAAAATTATGACCTTTTCCTTAATTGCAAATTTGGTTGCTTAATCTTTAACTTAGAAATTTGTGTTTGAACTAATTTAAAAATTACATTGGTTTGAAAAATTTTATAAGTGATTTTTAGAAAAGCAAAATTTGTTTTAAAAATTCTTAAGTAAAAAATCATAATTTAAAAAGGCCCTTATTCACCCCCCCCCCCCCCCCCCCTCTAAGGGCGCCACAAGATCCAACACGAGTCGCTTCTATTCCCACCCCACCATGGATCACTCTGATCCCTCCACTGGCTCCTACATCCGTCCTGTCTTCGCATCTATCTTCTTCCTCTCCGGGTAGCACCTCTTCAATCCTTACAGGTCACTACTGTTGCTGACCTCTTCCCCTCATCTCCAGAAACTCCGGGCAGGTGGCCGTCTCGTGACCTTCCTCCTGATGGAAGTCACAATAGGGCAACGCCACCCTGCCCCCTCTTCCTCCACTTCCTCTTCCTCCTCTTCCTCGGCCTACCGCCATGGCTTGCTCTTGAATGGGATGAGGAGGTCTGGGGCCTTGCCTCCATCCCCGGTGATTGGCCCTTCCCTCCCTCCTTCTCTGATGATCTCTTTCCTGACCTCTCAGCGGTCCCTCCTGGGGCCTTCAAGCCAGCCGATTATTGGGCTCCTGATACCCCCAATCCCACTGCTGCCCGCGAAACCCCTGACCTCTGGGTTCATCCCTTCTCCTTCCCTCCAGCTGCCTCACCTCTGGCTCGCTCAGCCTCGCCAACCTCTTAGAAAACTCTGGGTTGGCGGCCTCTCCCTCAATCTCTTCTGTCGTTTGCTCCATCAGTTCCTCGAAGGATAGAGGGGCCTTCCGCTTTAGGTCCATTTTGAAGAACCCCTCCCGCAGCCCCACTATGAAGGCTAGCTGGAGGGTGAACCCCGGTACCTCCTGGACTTGCAGAACCTCCTCCTGTAATTTGTCCACGTAATGGGACAGCGACTCCCCTGGCCCCTGCTTGATCTTGAAGAGCGCCTCCGCGTCCTTCTTCCTCTTCTTTGACGTTGAGAAACGCAACCTGAAGCTCCAGCGCAAGTCCTCGAAGGCGTAGATGGAACCCACGGGGAGCTAGTAAAACCAGTCCCTCGCCTTCTCCTTTAGAGTGGTGGCAAAGAGACGACACTAGAAGGCATCTAACATTGGAAGGATCGAGACCATATTCTCGAACTACTGCAGGTGCAGTACTGGGTCATCCTTGCCGATGTAGTAAGACATCTACGGCTCTCTGAACCCCTCTGGAACCGGGGTCGAGAGGATCAGCTCACAGAAGGGGCTCCCTTCCCCTGCTCGGCGAGTGGTCTTCTCGCGCGGATTCAGATCACACATCTCTGCACTTGCCGGGCAGCTGAACAGCTGCCGCCCGGGGAGATTTCGCGTGCTTGCCTCCGTCGCTACCTCCTTCCCAGGCCGCTGGCCCGGAGCGTTCTCGCCAATCTGCTGGGGCGGAACCACCGGAACCACAGGTGTCTCGCACTCGCCTCTCCCGGCGAGAGCCACTTGCATGGTATGCATGACCTCCCGCTTGAAATTCTCGAACATCTCCAGCCACTCCATTGCTTCTGCCGGCTGCGAGTGACTTGGGTAGAAACCATCTCTTCCATTTCCTGCCATCAAGCTCAGCTTGAGATTTTCTTGCGCCGGCTACGGTCCACGCTCACCGCATAAAAAATGTTGAAACCAGCAACCGGTCTCTTGAGTTCGGACCCACAGGGGGGGTGTATCCCGTGCTTACTTCTCCCTCACTAAACCCTCTTGACTGTGGATGGAAAATCTGGAACAGACCCAAGGCTGTAGTGAGGAGGTCCCGCCACACACCCGGAAGATCTTAGAGAGCTTCCCCTCCAAACGAATGCTCAGTCGAGCACCTTAGAGGGCACTAGCAACCAACTCTGAAACTAGCCTGGGGGAGAGAGCTCAAAAGATCTGATCCCCCCCAAGGTGCCCTTAAGGGTCTATTTATAGATTTTTCTAGGCTGGTCTGCAAATAGTCTGAATCCGCCTTCTGGTTTTACTAATCACACCCCAAATTGGTCTACTAACAGCCTAACTCCGCTGTTCTGAAGGGCTATTGGCAGCCCACTAAGGGTATCTAGGTAATTTCCCCCCTCAAAACCTTCTGGGCGAGTGGTCAGTGAAGGCACCATTCGCCAGGCTTCTCGAATACTCTCCATGGAGGCACCACTCGCCTAATCGCCTGGCCGGCTCGGCTAGTGGGATTCCGCCCCTACTCGCCTAGTCCTCTGCCCACTCACTCCTCTGAATGGGCGAGTGCCCTGCAAATGGGACTCACACTCGCCTGGAGGCTCTCCCGCCTCTTCTGGCTGGGCGAGTGCTCTGCCTGACTCAGATCTAGCCTCTTGACCCCCTTTGGAACTAGGGACCCACTCGGCGAATACGGGGTTGTACAAGCGACAGCTGGGAAACTCCATCCCAACTGGGAAGGTCCTTTTGTAGTTGTGGAGGCATTAAAGTCAGGAGAGTATCGCCTCCAAAATTCTGAGGGAGCCCCCCTTAGTAATACTTGGAGTGGCGATGACCTGAAACACTTTAATCCTTGAAAAATAAATAAAAATTGCTTCCCAACACATTCTCCTTTACGATAAATGCAGTTTCTACTCGACTAGGTCAGGGTACGAAGTGTCTGATAGTCCCCTGCTAGAGTGAAGGGAATGTCATTCTGGTTAGGATCCCCTGAGAAGATTCCGCTGACCGGGCTCACAAGCCGGCAGGGCATGTTGATCACTCGGGTGGTAGGTACTAAAGAAGTTATTTTCAAAAGGAGCCCCTGGGAAGATTTTGCTGACCGGGCTCTCACAAGTCGTCAGGGTATGTTGATCACTCGAGAGGCAGGTAGAAAAAAGTTATTTTTGAAAGGAGCCCCTGAGAAGATTCCGCTGACCTGGCTCTCACAAGACAGCAGGGCAGGTTGATCACTCATGTGGCAAGTAGTAAAAAAGTCATTTTTGAAAGGATCCCATGAGAAGATTCCGCTGACCGAGCTCTCACAAGCCGGCAGGGCAGGTTGATCAATCTGGTGGCAGGTAGTAAAAAGTTGTTTTTTAAAGGAGTCCCTGAGAAGATTCTGATGTTCGGGCTCTCACAAGCTGGCAGGGCAGGTTGATCACTCGGGTGGCAGGTATTAAAGAAGTTGTTTTTAAAAGGATCCCCTGAGAAGATTCTGTTGACCGAGCTCTCATAAGCCGACAAGGAAGGTTAATCACTCGGGAGGCAGGTAGAAAAGAAGTTGTTTTCAAAAGGAGCCCATGAGAAGATTCCGCTGACCGGACTCTCACAAGTCGGCAGGGCAGGTTAATCACTCAGGTGGCAGGTAGTAAAAAAGTTGTTTTTGAAAGGAGCCCATGAGAAGATTCCACTGACCGGGCTCTCACAAGCCGGAAGGGTAGGCCAATCACTCGGGTGGTAGGATAAAATAGTTGATTTGGTGGGATCCTCTCGGCCTTCGCGAGGATCCTCTCGGCGACTCCAAGCCGCATCTCTAGGTCTTCATCTTGCTCCTCTGCGAGCTTCCTCTTGGCCTCGGTGTCAAAATACTTCTTGCTGAAGCTCAGGCCGCGGCGCAACGCCACGTGGGAGAGTTCAGCGGCGGGCAAGTGGTCCTGCGAGCTCTCATACGCGAGATCTCGCAGAGTTGCTTTCTCGTAGGCGGACGCATCTTCCCTCCCATACAACCCATAGGTAAGGGCGAAGGCGTCTTCGCCAGATTGGCTGCGCTCGGCCCAGGAAGGAAGGAGGGAGGAGACGGAGACCCTATTCATCGTGTCCTCCCAGGAGAGTAGAAAGTCTCCCGCGCTATCATGGGACCTCTGCCCCAAACCGAAGTTAAGGTGCGTGTCCGGCACCTCCGCCTCGCTCTCCCCTGAAGCATTCTTGGTCGAGGCTTCAGGGCGCTCAGCGTGGTGGCCTTTTTCTTCTTTGCCATGATTTTTTGCTTCTTCTTCGAGTCGGTGGGGGGTGGGGGGTTCAAGGTCCACCAGGAGTCTCTTCCCCTTGCCGCTGCTAGGCACGGACTCGCCCAGGTCACTGGCGTAGGCGGCCGCGGCAGCCTTCGCAAGGTCGAGCTGGGAAGTAGGCAAGGCCTTTCCCGCGTGTGGCAGGTTCACATGGATCTGGAGCTCACCTGCATCAGAGACGAAAAGCGTAAGTTTAATCCCTTAAAGAGGGCGAGTAAAATAAATAACGAAGTTAAGCGAGTGGAAGCATACCTTTCCCCGACTGCACATGGGGGAGCGAGTTGAGGCGGCGCCGCAAGTTGGCCACCTCGAAGTTGTTCCCGGCGAAGAACTTGTAGAACTCCGCCACTTCGTCGTCTACACGATGGGCGTGGTAGACTGACTAGCTTTTTTGGACCGACGAGTATAGAATGTTGCCAAAGTCCCCCTTGATGAAGAGGAACTTGTTGATCCAATGGGGGACCTTATTGGAGGTCTCGCAGACCTTTAGTTGTGAACTGGTTAAATAGGAGACTTCATCTGGGGTCGCCCGGTAGATGAACAACTTCCTGAAGACTGTCAGGTTGAACTCAATCGTCTCCTCCCGCAAATAGCACGTGAACGCGGCCAGCATGGCGATCGCGCTCATGTTGATCTGCGCAGGCACAGTTCCGAAATATTTGAAGAACTGCTTTACCTCAGGCTATAAGGGGAGGTGAAGCCCAGCGTCAAAATGAGAGAGGGGGAAGGCGAGCACATCCGGGTAGAAGTTGTTAATGGCCTCGCCTTTCCCTAAGCAGCGAGCAGTATACCTCGTCGGCAAGAGAGTGGCCTTGAAGGTAAGAAGATCATCATCTGGTACCTTCCCATCAGGGAAGCAGTGGTCGGTGAAGTTCTGCACGCAATTCCCGCACCCATCCAAAGACTCAGCGTCGCCAGCCATGGCGAGAAGGATGAGCGAGTGGAAGTCACAAGTGCAATGAGAAAGAAGTTAAGGGTTGGGGGTTTAGTTAATGCGGTAGGTAAAATAAGGGGGTATATATAGAAAAAGTTGGGTGGGGCTCGCAATTTTCAGCGCGACCCACTAGCCCCCAACCCCCTCGATCCTACCCGAGCCGCGAGTCCCACCAGCTCGCCCCTAAGAGACGAGCATGCACATTCCCCTCACCCAAAACTAGACATCACAAACTGAAAAGAACAATAAAACGCAAAATGCGAGTCATATCAAATAAGAAGCATAAATACCCGCGAGTCAGGTTTAAGCACAATAGAAAGAATAAATTGTTCAGGATGCAGGTAAGACAGAGAAAAAAAACATTCCAGCATTCTCGAAAAGAAGGGAGGGTGAGAGCGGAGTCGCAGAGGGTGCCACCTCCAAAAACCCCAACCTCGAGTCTGCACACTTGGACCTCGTCTGGCGCTGGCGCACTCGCGGACAACAGTGACCTTTTGTTGCATAACGCACGCGCGGTATTCAAGTCACTTAAGGTGACCCTCCATAGACGTCATGCCCCCCCAGCTCTGCTGCATTTCTTCCGCGAGCAATGCACAGTCCTCCTCCAGAGCGCTCATCCGCTGCTCCAGGGCTAGGATGCGAGGGAAAGGGCCATTCTCGCCCAAAGCCCTCTCCTCCTGGATCTCGCGGATCATGTACCCATGCTTCCGGAGCACCCGGCCATTTGGCTTTTCAGCTCTTCAGCGTTGAAGGGGTCGCCCAAGAACTCGTCAATCATGGAAGGGGAAGGCGACGCCAAGTAGATTCCTGCACCATCCGACTCGTCAGCTATTGATATGTTAGTATCTGAGAGTGAAGGCAAAAAGTTAGCGCGAAGTTAGAGATTGAGAAAGAAAGGGGCGAGTGCATTCACTTACCATGTGAAGTCTCAATACCCTTCCCCTTGTGATGGGGGGAGGGCTCGCGGTGATGCTGGAGGGATACCTCGGCGTCCTGCCAAAGGTGCTGGAGAAGGGAAGTACCAGGAACTTTCCTGAACCCACTAGCGAGAGAGCCTTGTCAGATCCCCGCACTACAGGGACCGCGGCAAGGCCAGGAGAATTGCTCGTCGGGGTAAGAATTGTATTGGCAAGCTCATAGGTCAGGCCGCGAGTAGGCGACTTCTGCGGCGGGGAAGTCGGGGCGAGATCGATAAAAAAGGGTACTACGAAAGTGAACACGGTTAATTGTACTCATAAGGCACGAATCGAGCGTGAGGAGAAAGAGGGTTACCTACCAGAAACCTGGGGGCGAGTGTCAGGGTTCACCTGAGTGCTCGCGCCCTCCTGTTCATCGTCCGCCCGGCCTGCCGTGTCATCCTCAGCGGCATGGTTGGGCTGCGAGATTGACTGGTTGTGAACTGGAGGGATGTGATAAAATGAAATTGAAAGCAGTAAGGAGGAGAGGGAGACTCGCACCTGGTCAGAAATTCTGAGATCCACGATGAACTCGAGTTATTGTTGTAGCCCAGGCGAAGTATTCACCCCTCCCATTGACTTGCGCCTCACCTTCTTGGCGACTCTTTCTTCTACGCGCCTCTGAGGTGTGCGCGGGGAGTGCTCGGAGATGATGGCCAGCAACCCAGAAGAGATTGCCTCATTCTTTTCCTTAAAGGCGCCGATGCGAGCTAGGATATCTTTGGAAGGTGGCATGATGGCGAAGAAGTGACCAGCTGAGGGGAAGTAAGGAGATGAGGTAGAGAGGGGGTGTTGAACCAGGAAACCACAGTTCAACCCTTGAGCCCAGAAACCACGGCTCGAGGAGTTCGGACTGATGTAGTTTGCTCTTACTTCTCCTGAGGTCTATCTTCAGACTGGGCACTCAGGACTAGAAAGCTCACTCACAAAGGGTGAAAAACTAGAAACTGACCTCCGAGCTGCAACGAGGAGGTCTCGCCATTAACCCGGAAGATCCAGAGAACTCCCCTCCCAAACCAGTTGCTGAAGAGGACACCTTGGAGAGTGTCAGGGAGTTCTTCCCACCCACTCGGAAACCACGGTGAGCAGCAAGCCGGACCTCCCTAGCAGACCAAAGCTAACCATAGGAGAGAGAAACAAGTGAGAAACCCTCTGCAAAGGTGCCCTTGGGGGTCTATTTATAGTTTTCTTTAAACGGCCTAGGATAGCTAAATCCCGCCTCTTGGTTTTACTAAAAGCAGCCTGAATTGGTCTGCCAACAGCGGAAACCCGTTGTTTGGAATGGCTAACTGCAGACCAAAATGGAAACCCCTGAAAAACATGCCATCAACCTAATGGGCGAGTCCAGGATATTCTAAGCCGACCCGCCGGAGTGGCGAGTGCCCGGTGGAGCTGGGAGTACTCGCCACTCGCACCAAGTTGGGGGCGAGTGCCTGCGATAGGCGAGTGTGAGCTGAGGCGCGCCACTCGCCTGGACGACTCGCCTATGCCCAGTTCTACTCCAGATCACCTAACGGCTTGGTGAACCCAATCAACAAACACGAGGTTGTACACAATCCCCGCTCTTTGCGAGTTTGCTTCAAGCTTGGAAAGATAGTTCAGCCCCGGATGTTTGGCGAGTGCCTTGACTTTGAGGGGAATCTTTTGTGAGTTTGCTTCAATTGGCACCATAGTTCTGGCACACCCGATCCCGCACGGCTTCAAGCTCCAGAACATGGAAACGTTTGACGGAATGGACGATCCGCTGGAGCACGTCAACCACTTCACCACCATTATGAGGATTTACAACGCCACCGACCAACAATTGTGCCAAGTGTTCCCGACAACACTGAAAGGGAAAGCACGAACCTGGTTCCACTCTCTGAGAGAAGGAGCCATCGGCAGCTTTGCAGAACTTGCTCAACGATTCGCATAACAATTCAAAGCCAACCACAGAATCCTCTAGGAGCCCTCCCACCTTTCAGGGATATGTCAGAGCGAGGGAGAGACCCTCAAGGATTTCTTCCGCCGCTTTACTACTAAGGCGCGACAAATTCCACGGGTGGACCCCAAGCTTCTACGAGGAGTTTTTCTTAGAGGGCTCCGTCCCGGTGGTTTCTACTCCGCACTGATGGGTGAGACTATGCCCAGCTACTGTGATCTTGTTCATCGGGTCGAGGCCCAAATCGCAGCTGATGAGGCAATAGAAGCGCACTGCTAGTAGTTCAACGCGAGCTTGAATAGGTAGCGGGGGCAGGAGTCATCGCCATTGTCGGTTCCCATGAATCACGATGGGCATCACGACGACTCTCGTCGGCCCAGGGGGCACCAGTAATGTCAGGACTTCAGTCCCCTCAACACCTTTCAGATGAATATACTCATTGTTATCCGCAACGACGAAATTATCAAGAGGCCCAGGCCTCTTCCTCCAAGCACCGGCAACCAGACGCAATATTGCGACTTTAACCGCGGGTGTGTACACAAAACTGAAGATTACACTCGACTAAAGGAATAGATCAAACGCCTCATCCGTCAAGGTCTCCTTGGAAGATTTCTGGAGACACAAGCGCTATGACAGATAGCCTTGAGCGAGCCTGGGGCGTCTCTGAGAATGGCCATCCCCGACGGAAGGATTCTTCCCAACACCCAGAACACGCGGAGCCTGCGCCTCATCTATTAGCAATTTCTCCTTTTTCTGCTTACTTTAAAACAATAAGTCGTGAGTTCAAGCTTGCACGATATCTTCAATATTACTGTAATCATTTCCCGAACTTCATTACGGGTATTCAAAAACGAATCCCCGAACATTTACAGCAACTTCCTCCGCGCAGCGCGCTCATTTACAACAACTACCTCCGGGCAGTGCGCTCATTTACAGCAACTGCCTCCGGGCAGCGCGCTGATTTACAACAATTTCCTTCGGGAAGCGCGCACTCATTTACAAAAATTGCCTTTGGGCAGCACGCTCATTTACAACAACTGTCTCATGGCAGCACACTCATTTACAGTAACTGCCTCCGGGCAGCGCGCTCTCATTTACAGCAACTGGCTCCTGGCAGCGTGTTCATTTACAGCAACTGCCTTCGGGCAGCGCGCTCATTTACAACAAATTCCTCCAGGCAGCGCACTCTCATTTACAATAATTGCCTCCGGACAGCGCGCTTATTTACAACAACTGCCTCCGGGAAGCGCACTCTCATTTACAGTAACTGCCTCTTGGCAGCATGCTCTCATTTACAACAACTTCCTTCGGGCAGCGCGCTCATTTACAGCAACTGCCTCTGGGCAACGCGCTTTCATTTATAGTAACTGCCTCCTGGCAGCACGCTCTCATTTACAGCAACTGCCTCTGGGCAGCGCGCTCATTTGCAGCAACTGCCTTCAGACAGCGTGCTCTCATTTACAACAACTTCCTCCGGGAAGCACGCTCTCATTTACAGCAACTTCCTATGGGAATCACGCTCTCATTTACAGCAACTGCGTCCTGACAGCGTGCTCATTTACAACAATTGCCTCCGGGCAGCGCGCTCTCATTTACAGCAACTGCATCCAGGTAGCGCACTTATTTAAAGCAACTGCCTTCGGGCAGCGCGCACTCATTTACAGCAACTGCCTCCTGGAAGCGCGCTCTCATTTACAGCAACTGCCTCCAGGCAGCGCGCTCATTTATATCAACTGTCTCCGGGCAGCGCGCTCTCGATTACAACAACTATCTTCTGGTAGCACACTCACCATTACAGCACCTGTCTCCGCGCAACACACTCACATTTACAACAACTGCCTCTACGCAGCGTGCTCATTTACAACAACTGCTTCTGGTCAGTGCGCTCTCAATCACGGCAATTGCCTCCGGGTAGCACGCTCTCAATTACAGTAACTATCTATGCGCAACGTGCTCTCGATTACATCAACTACCTCTGCGCAGCGCGCTCTCGATTACAACAACTGCCTCTGCGCAGCGCGCTCTCAATTACAGGCACTGCCTCCTGATAGCGCGCTCACCATTACAGCACCTACCTCCGCGCAATGCGCTCACAATTACAACACCTGCCTTCGAGCAGCGTGCTCACAATGACAGCAACTACGTCCGAGTAGCGCGCTCACAATTCCAGCAAACAGCATATGCGTTGGGCGCTCTCGATTCAAGCAACTGCCTCCTTATAGCTCTCTCACAATTACAGCACCTGCCTCCGCGCAGCGCTCACATTTACAGCACCTGTCTTCGAGCAGCGCGCTCACAATTACAACACCTACCTCTGAGCAACGTGCTCACAATTACAGCAACTGCAGTTGCGCAGCGCGTTCTCGATTACATTACCTGCCTCTGCGCAGCGCGCTCTCGATTACAGCAACTGCCTCATGGAAACGCCCTCACAATTACAGTACCTGTCTCTGCGCAATGCGCTCACAATTACAGCACTTGCCTCCGAGCAGCGCGCTCATAATGACAACACTTGTCTACGAGAAGCGCACTTATAATTACAACATTTGTCTCTGGGCAACGCGCTCTCAATCACAAGGACTGCCTCCGGGAAGTACTCTCACAATTATAACAATCACCTTTGGGTAGGACGCTTGCACTCACACCGACAACATCCGGTGTCATTCCTGAGGAACGAACTCACTCGCAACCAACATAAGAAGACAAAGGTCTCGCCACACCATAACCGAGCACCAACTTCCGGCCTCAACGCTGAGTAACAATCTCCTATGCTAATGCCAAACAGTAAGCTCAAAAGTGAGCCCCGACTTCCGGCATCAACGTCAAACAATGAGTCCACAACACTTAACACCACATAACAGGCTAGAAGCTCGAACACCAACTCTCTGCACCTATGTAAAGTGGCAAGTCCATAAGCACGTTGAATGTGACTTTTCTCGTAGGCAAGCTCGCGCATATGAAGATATATAACCGTCGGGAAAAAAATTCGGGTCGACGAGCGTGATTCACCCGTCAGGTGGTTGCGGTGGTTACAACGGCAAAATTACCAGACTACCCATGTGTAGGCTATAAAAGGAGCCCTGAGCTCTCATTCAAAGAACAACTTGTCTTCAGCACCAGAAAGAACTCATTCAAAGAATCTTTCAAAGATCTCATTCGGAACTCGAAGATTTCTTTCCCTTCGAAGATCTCCTTCAAAGGCGACTCGAAGATCTTCCTTTTCCCAAAAGGCGACACGAAGATCACACTTTTCCCAAAAGGCGACTCAAAAATCTCCCTTTCTCCGGAATGACGACTCTAAGTTCTCACTTCTTCCTCCACCAAATACTTAGATTCACGAGCGGTGCCCTATCACCCTCTCGCATTCTTCTACAACTGTAACGAGAGGCGGCTTGTCGCCCTCGAGTTCTTTACTTTTACTTGTAACACACCAAGATACAGTGCAGTTTGCCTGACACCGATCCAGCCACGTGGTTTTCACCCTTTCCGGGTTTTCCACACTAAAAGTTTTCTTGGCAGCTGTCAATTCTCTTCTTTGACTGTGTGCGGCGTCCGGCTCGCTCTCGAGCTGAGACGGTCCATCTCGACCGGCCAGCGGAGCGTCAGGGGACACGCAACAATATCAAATCTAGTATTTGTTAAGTAAATAAAGGACCATATGAGTGATCTATAACTCTCTTCTTCCACCTTTTCTTTTGCGTTGTTCTGGGATAATTTTTCATTACTCACCATTGGAGTAGTTGTTGGATTACATGTTTTCATTTTAAATTTCTTGCATAGGCCGGAGACCTATTTGCTTTTTAATAAAAAGATGCTTGTTGAGGATTGTGTAATTTGGATACCTAAAAAATATTTCATAAGCCCCAAATCAATCATTTCATACTTGTAATGCATATCTTGACAAAAATTTTAAGTGTTGGAGGTGGAATTCCCCGTGATAATTAAGTCATTTACATAAAGCTCTGCAAACATGAATTCCTCTGCTTGTCTTTTAGAATACAATGTGGTTCATTGAGACATCTTCTTTGTGCTAGGAAATATTTGTCGATATTCGCATTCTAAGCTCTCGGAGCTTGTATCAGCCCATACATGATCTTCTTCAATTTATAATTTTTTTTCTCTTCTCCTTTCTTCACATAACCTTGAGGCTGGCCCACATAAATGTCTTAATAGATTTCTCCGTTCAAAAATGCAGATTTGACAACGAAATGGTGCACTATAAGATTATGTTGAACTGCGTAGGCTAGTAGTAATCAAATGGTAGTCATTAGAACTACTGGAGCAAAGGTTTCCTCAAAATCTTTACTTGGTTTCTGAGTGTAACCCTTTGCAATCAATCTAGCTTTATGTTTTGGTTGGTTTGTCCACTAGAGACGAGGTATGATTTTTGGATATCATCCCTATCTCTGCATTTATTGCAGTCTGTCGTTCAGGAACTTTGCTTGCTTCTTCATAACTAGATGTGATTGAATTGAATGATGTCGGATCACAAGTTTGGTATAATTCTTCCAAACTATTGAGTTTTGTGGGGCGATGATGTTTCTGAGCCTGAATCATATGTTACGGCTTCGGTAATATTTTCTATAGGTCTGATTTGGAGGGAGCCATTGTAATTCTGTGGTTCAATTATCATCCTAGGATGATAAATTGGGGGCTCTATTGAATCTCAATTCAATGCTACTTCTTCATTAAAAAATTAAATCTCTTGAGATGAAACTTTTTCTGTTTTGGTTCGGACAATCGATAAGCTTTTGATTGTTCACTGTAACTTATGAAAATGCATTCTTCACTTTTTTGTATAGCTTTTATTGCTTTCCACTAGTAATGATAGTGTAGGCAACACATCAAAAGATCTTCAAATGCTCCACTATGGGCGTTCTGTTGAACAGAGCTTCATAAGGAGTAGCGCTTGCGAGGGATTTAATATGAGTTCTATTGAGGATATGAACCACAACAATGGGTGCTTCAGTTCAAAAACGTTTTGGTAATTGTTTGTAGCGTAACATAGTCCTTGCCATTTTCACAAGTTATGTTTCTTCTCTCTACCACCCCATTCTGTTGAGGTGATCTTGGTGTTGTAAGCTTCATTCAAATTTCGTTCTCCTTACAAAAGGAGTTCAACTAAGCAGAGGTGAATTCCCCTCTTATGTCAGTTCTGAAGGTATTAATGTGGTAGCTAAGCTATTTTTACATTTCACTCTTAAAATTCTTGAATATTTTGAGTGTTTCAAAGTCGTTAGTTAAGTACTAGATCAATATAGATCTACTGAAATCATCTACAAGTAAGAAACAATAAAATTTACCTTCAAGTGATTTTGTTGCTATTGACCCCCACTTGTCCCAACGAATAAGTTCCAACGGCTTTTTGTTTCTTTGACAAAGGCTCCGTTTGGAGGGGATTATTTTCACCGGTCAAGTGGTTACGACCGCAAAAATTCTCCAAGGTTTGAAATTATTTTCTTCCTTTCACCGGTATGGCTTATATGAAGGTTCTCTTTTTTTTTTATCATAGTATGAAGGTTTGGCAAGCTGCATTTTTGTTTGTAGTGCTTAATCAAGGGGTGTGCAACTCCTGAAAGTCTATCCTCATGTGATTTTAATGAAGCTATTAGTTATGTCATTGACAATTTATAAAGGTCTTTGGACTCCTCTATGACTGTAACTACCAGGTCATAACTCCTCTATGAAGCCATTAGTTATGTTGTTATATATATATATATATATATATATATATATATATATATTTAAAGCATTACCAATAATCCCCCTGCACCACCAATGCCTGAATCGAAAGCTTCCTTGGCCACCTTCAGCTTTCTATCATTAACAAAATTAGGAAGAAAAACTATGGCTCCGTTTGACGCGGTTGTAGCGGTCATGAACACGGTGGTTATGAACCGTCAACACTCAATTCACTTTTATGTTCAAAACTAGTTTTCTTTTCTTGGTGACGGTCATAACCGTTGTAATGTCAAACATACATTCTATGACGGTGGCATTTTTGGCCAAATTTAACGGAGCAAAAAACGCTGCTTATATTCGTAATCCGTCGAATAGAACACCAGAAGGGCATAAGCTAGGCAGTTAGGATTTCCAGCACATCCTGGCTTGTGATTACAATCCAATCTCTCATAACAGCCACTGGGAAGTTCACTGATACTGATACCTTGAAAATACAATACTGACAACATATGCTACAGCAATCTACCATAATGCCACTACAACAAAATTCCCATAGAAAAGGTTTTCTCAAACTGCAATGCATCATTAACCTACCCACATTCAAATCTATCATCATTCATCCAAAGTTCTCACCCAACATAAACTTCCACGGAAATAACGCAAACTTTTCTGCGAAAAAAAGCTTAAGCGGCGGCGCCATTCTCGCCTTCATGCAGCAGCATCTGATCAAAGTGCCAGACTCCATGCCCCTTCCCAACCCTTCTCAGCTGAGTAACATACTCTGATATCCTCTTTATGGCCTCAACCTGATTATTATTTTTAAATAACAATTTAATTGATGAATATAAGTTTCCAAGAATATTCCGAAAAACAATAAACATGAGAATACAAATTTATTTAAACTCATGAATGTGTAAGAAATTTACTAAAAGGGAAAAAAGCTGGATTCAACCTGCTCTTCAAGGAACTGGCTTTCAATGAACTCCGTCGTCTGCGGATCGTTGCAACGATCTGCGACCTGATTAGGCGTATACGTAGTCATCATTATTGCTCTTATATTGTCAAATTAATTAACGATTCAAAGTGACAAAGAAGGATACTCACTGCGTGTAAAGCAAGGAGCTTCTCGTTTACGAGCCTCTCGAGTGCTAAAGTCAGCTCCATTGCTACAGGGAGGAAGATCAACATTTCAGTAAAGAAGAAATATTAAAACTAGCACCAACAAAAAGGAGAAGAATTTAGTAATTTGAAGCTGTCTGCAAACAAAATGTCATGATTCAGACACACCTGATTGAAAATTCCATTGCGCAGGTGGAATAATTTATGGGAAATAATATTATTGGAAATTCATATAGCAGTATTATTAATTTTTCATTAAGAGAAATATATTTATGTTATGTTAAGAAGTCATATAGTATAATCATAAGAGATGATAAATAAAAAAATAGAAAATGGGAAATTTTGAATAAATTTAATTATTAATTACCCAAATCTTCCATGTGAGTTAGCAAAATTACAGGTTGCACCTTTCCATCTCTTAGAATTATAAAAAGTGCTCATCTGAGTTTACATTTCATAACATTTATGCCCAAAAATACCCACTTGGAGCTCTCCCTTAGGCTGCGGGAGTATTTTTGTGCATGGATGTTAATGAAATGTAAACTCAGAGGGTAGGTTTTTGTAATTGCAAAAGATAGAGGAGTGCAACTTGTAATTTTCTAAATTTATAGGGGAGGGTCTGGTAAATTGCCTTAAATTTAATAAAAGAAAAAGATACACCGGCACTGCTTGATTCTCATAAAAGGAAAACTATCGAGGATAGTAATATTTAGTTGTAATAGTTATTAGGGCAGCCCAATGCACAAAACATCCCCGCACAGCGAGGGTCTGGGGAAGGGTCCCACCACAAGAGTGAAATGTAGACAAACCTTACCTTGCATTTTTGCAAGAGTCCCACCACAAGGATGAAATGTAGGCAAACTTTACCATGTAATAGTTAATAAACAAAAGAAGAAGAAAAAAAACAAGTAGATGACCGATAAGATGGAAATAATACCGTAGAGAGCGTCGCCTTTCTCTTGATGATTAAATTCAGATAAGGGCATGATAATGGACTGAAGCTTCACTCTTCCTCCACGCTTGTTCTGCAACCAAGAATACATCATAAGATCTTATAATTGCTTCTTTCATGGAAGAAAAATGGAGAAGAAGGGATTCCAAAGTCACGCCTGATACTCCATCAACTTCTCAGCATGTTCTCTCTCTTCTTCGCTTGATTCCTTGAAAAACCTAATGAAAAGAAGAAATTCCCATTAATGGAAAGGGAGGAAGTGGAATTAGGATTCGTGAGGGTTGACTTACTTGGCCATGCCTTTGAGCGCGATATTGTCCCGGTCGAAATAGGCGAACATGGCGTGGTAGACATAGGAGATGTTGTATTCGATGCTGGAATTCGAAGACGGTCATGAATCAGATGAAAGGGAAAATTATAATAGACATGTTTTTTATAAGAAATCAGCAATATTAAATTCTTTGTAGACTTGCAAACTTTGAGCTGACTAGCTGCAAAAAATTCAAAATTTCTGATTGACTTTACTAATTCTTACTAAGCTTAGCCAAACGGTGAGCATGTAAAGCCTACTTTATCCAGGCAAGCAAGAGCCGAACTTCAGAAAGAATATAGTTCTCTTTCTCATAATAAGAGAACATTTTCACAAATCAACATTCATCACTGCATGGTATGCACTCAGTGACCAGATTCTGGCAACACGATATCACTTTTGCGAATCACACAAGATCACATTTGATCGTAAGATCAATATTGATCTTGCGGGATGAGAAAAACAATCATGCAATGCACATATCATATTGAATATATGCATATATATATGCACAATCAATCGTATGAGATCATAAAAGCGAACTTGCGGGATCACGCCAATCATATACGAGGGATCTTGCAATCAAATATTGATCGCAGGTGATCACGTGTTAGCATCATGACGATCCAGAATGTTTGTGTCCGGGATCTGGATAAAAAAAATTTAGCCTCCGAATTGAGGAACTGTTGGTGTGCATTTAGTAAATTAGGTGTATTGGTGTGTAGATAGTAAAGTGGGAGTGCTATTGTATAGAGGGGGTATAAATAGATGTATGTGATATTGAGAAGATATAGAAACCCTATTTTTCAACTTGGTATCAGAGCAGGGGACGGCGTCGCGCGCCGAAGCTGCGTCCGATCGAAAGCGGAGAACAGCAGCATCGATCGGAGGAGGAGAAGGCTCCGCGTCCGGCGTCAATCGGAGGAGGGGAAGGCTCTGCGTCCGGCATCGATCGGAGGAGGGGAAGGCTCCGCGTCGCTCCGCGTCCGGCATCGATCAGAGGCAGTCTCGCCGGCATCGATCGAAGGAGCGCCGTCGAAGGAGCCTCCGTCATCGATCAGAGGGGGTCTCACCTGCGGGAGGGACGGAACCTGCTGGAGGTGCATTCGTCGGTGATGTAAGGGACGGAACCTGCTGGAGCGTTCGTCGAAGGAGCATCCGACGGAAGGAGCGTTTGTCGGAACCTGCTGGAGCATCCGACGAAACCTGCTGGAGCGTTCGTCGAAGGAGCATCCAACGGAAGGAGCGTTCGACGAAAGTAGCGGAAGGTGCGTTCGACGAAAGTAGCGCTGCATCGAAGGAGCGTTCGACGAAAGTAGCGGAAGGAGCATTCGTCGAAGGAGCATCCGACGGAAGGAGCATTCGTCGGAAGGGGCACTCGTCGAACCTGCTGGAAGATCTTTCGACGGAAGGAGCACTCTCGTCGATAGCCTTCGACGAATCCACCGCTTCCTCGATCCAGCAAGGGTTGGAAGGAGCCTTGTGTTCTTCCTGATTGAAGTGGGCTCCTGGGAGTGTCGTCGTCAGGCACGAAGATTCCCACCTTGTCAGGGGCCATCTCGGCCATGATTCAAGAAGAGACACGATCCAAACTCCAGGCGGGACCAGGGGATTCCGCTGTGACGAAGTCGGCATTGGTGGCAACGGGCTTGCCCTTCCACAAAACTCAAGAAGACACTCGCCAGTGCTACAACTGCGGGGAAATTGGACATATAGTGGCTGTGTGTTCTAGGACACCCAAGGAGAGGGGTCCCCGTGGTCGTGGACGTGGTCGTGGGCATGGCCAGGGTCGCAGTGGCAGAAGCAGTCACCGTGTCAATCTGGGCACTGGTGGAGGTGATGACAATCATAGCGGTATCTACACTAAGTAGGAGCAGACTCTACTCAGTATGATGAGTATGATGGAAGCTCTCAAAGGGAGACAGATTGGAGAGGGCAGCAAGAGTGGAACAGGAGGGGCATCCGCCTTAGCCTCGTATGCTCACCCTTCCAAGACGTCGGATTGGATTGCTGACTCGGGCGCCTCTCAGCATGTGATAGGAGATGCTGGTGAGTTCTCTTCCTATACTCGCTTAGGTAAGACTGATAGCATACAGACAGCAGATGGGACTTTCCAATCCGTGATCGGTAAGGGCACTGTCGATTGCACAGGTTCGGTAAAACTCTCTAACATCTTGCATGCTCCATCCTTTCCTGTTAGCCTTGTCTCTATAAGTTCCATAATTCTTCAACTCAAATGAATTGTTTGCTTTGGCATTCCCAAGGTGACCTTCTGGGAGAAAGAGACGGGCCGGATTCTTGGGACTGGGACCTGGCATGATGGGCTATGGTACTTGGACCGAGGGGAACTTGACGTTGCTCTCACCTCCAAGTCACGGGAGTCAGAAGAAGAAGGAGCGAAGATGAGTGCAGAGGATATTCTTCTCTTGCATCACCAGCGGCTGGGACATTTATCTTTTGATACTCTAGCTAGAGTTTACCCTGTTTTGTATAAACATTCTAATCGAAGTAAACTTATGTGTGAGGCATGTGATTTGGGAAAACTCACTAGGAGTTCTTATGTTAGTACTGGACATCTAAGTTCTGCTAGTTTTGATATGGTGCATTCTGATGTGTGGGGACCATGCGCGGTGAATTTTTTGAATGACTATAAATACTTTGTAACGTTTATTGATTGTGCATCGCGCGTTACCTGGCTGTATTTAATGAGAAATAAGAGTGAAGTCTTCTCTTGCTTTCGGGACTTCCACAAATATGTTCAAACGCAGTACGACAAGATGATAAAAGTGTTAAGGTCGGACAATGGGACGGAATACACTAACCGAGCGTTGGGAGAATACCTATCTGCCCATGGGATCCTGCATCAGACAACGTGTGCGTACACCCCTGCACAGAATGGCGTTGCGGAAAGAAAAAACAGACATCTAATGGAGGTGGCTAGGAGCATGATGCTGCACATGAACGTCCCACAAAGTCTGTGGGGATACGCCGTACTAACTGCAACTCAGCTGATAAACAGAATGTCATCACGTATTCTCGGATGGAAATCTCCATGTCAGAAGCTGCAAGGAAATAATGGCGGGATGCTTCCATTAAAGGTTTTTGGCTAACATACCGGGTGTTGGAAAACTCGATGCAAAGGCGCTTAGGTGTATCTTCGTAGGCTACTCTGGGACCCAGAAAGGGTACGTATGCTGGAGTCCAGTCGAAAAGAGAAGTTTTGTGAGCATGGATGTCCACTTTCGTGAATTGGAACAGTACTACCGTCATGAAGAAACTTCACGCACACCAGAACCGATGAACTCCGAATGGATTAGGAGAGAGAGAGAAAGTCTGGTGACCGAATTAGAGGTATGCGATGAGGAATCGGTGGAGGAGTCTGGGAGCGGTGGGATGCAGGAGGAGGAAGTGAGAAACGCGCGTCCTACGGCTCAAGGGGAACTGGATGGGATGCAGGAGGAGAAAGTGAGAAACGTGTGTCCTACGGCTCAAGGGGAACTGGATGGGATGCAGGAGGAGGAAGTGAGAAACGTGCGTCCTACAGCTCAAGGGGAACTGCTTACCTACCATAGGAGGGAGAAACAAACTGCTGAACCAGTACCGATGCCCAGAATGCCAGTGCCCAATCCCTTGTCTACGTCAGTCTCTCCTTCTGGAGCACCTCCAGCTCCACAGCCGTGTTCCGGTGAGATCGTTTCCCTTCCACCCTCTTCCCCTACCGTCACTGTCCCGCGGAGTATGCAGCAATGCGGGCAATCCTCCGGACAGATACGGCTGGGACCTTGCGTCATTTGTCTCTTATAATAATATTTCCCCTTCTTATGGAGCATTCATTGTCTCGTTGGATAGTGTTACTGTACCTAACAATTGGCAGGTTGCCAAGACTGATCCGAAATGGAAAGCAGCGATTAAGGTGGAGATGAGAGCCCTTGAGAAGAACAAAACTTGGGAGCTCGCATATCTACCTGACAACAAGAGGGCCGTCGGATGCAGGTGGGTCTTCTCCTTAAAACAGAACCCGGATGGACTTATCGAGCGCTACAAGGCTCGACTAGTTGCAAAGGGATACTGTCAGACCTATTGCATAGATTACGATGAGACATTTGCACCCGTGGCCAAGATGAGCACGGTCAGAACTTTGATAAGCTTGGCAGCAAATGGTGGGTGGAGAATGCATCAACTGGATGTGAAGAATGTCTTCCTTCATGGAGAGCTAACCGAGGAAGTGTACATGGAAATACCACCGGGGTTCGAGACCGCTGAGACCAAAGGTAAAGTATGTAGACTGAAGAAGTCACTCTATGGCTTGAAGCAGTCACCCCACTCGTGGTTTGATCGATTCAGGAAGACCATGATTGGGATGGGATACTGGCAGACCAACGCTGATCACACGTTGTTCTTCAGGGAAAGTGAAGGTCATCACATTACCATCCTTGCGGTGTATGTGGATGACATGATCATCACAGGGGATGATGAACAGGAAATCGTCCGGCTCAAGACAGCGTTGAGCAAGGAGTTCGAAATAAAAGATTTGGAGATGCTAAGGTACTTCCTTGGAATTGAGATCGCCTACGGAAGAAGGGGTATTGTCCTATCACAGAGGAGGTATACCTTGGATCTCCTCACAGAGACAGGGATGTTGGGTTGCAGACCGGCCGCAACACCGATCGATCAGAAGTGTAAGCTGGGTGCTGAGGCAGGTGGCACAGTTGATCGAGAGAGGTACCAGAAATTAGTTGGGAAGTTGATTTACCTGAGTCACACACGCCCAGACATCTCCTATACAGTTAGTGTTGTGAGTCGCTATATGCACGATCCTAGAAAGGGGCATATGGATGATGTGTATCGGATCCTACGGTATTTGAAGGCTTCCCCTGGGAAGGGATTGCTCTTCCGAAGAAATGGGCACATGAAAATCGAAGGCTACTGTGATTCTGATTGGGCAAGCTGCATAGATGACAGGAGATCCACGTCAGGCTATTGCATATTTGTAGGAGGAAACTTGGTCTCCTGGAGGAGCGAAAAGCAATCAGTGGTGGCACGATCGACAGCGGAAGCAGAATACAGAGCTATGGCAACGGGAGTGGCGGAACTTTTGTGGCTGAAGAGGATGCTGACGGAGCTGAGTCTAGATCAAGGGGACAAGATGAAGCTGTTGTGTGACAGCCAGGCAGCGATCAGTATTGCTAATAATCCAGTTCAACATGAGAGAACTAAGCACGTTGAAATTGACGAGTTCTTCATAAAGGAGAAACTAGACAGTGGGCTACTGGAGCTTAGTTATGTTGCAAGCAATGATCAGGTTGCGGATTGTTTGACAAAGGGGCTGAGCTCGAAGGACATGAGTAGGAACTTGGACAAGCTGGGTTTAATAGATATATTTCACCCACCTTGAGGAGGAGTGTTGGTGTGCATTTAGTAAATTAGGTGTATTGGTGTGTAGATAGTAAAATGGGAGTGCTATTGTATAGAGGGGGTATAAATAGATGTATGTGATATTGAGAAGATATAGAAACCCTATTTTTCAACTGGAACTAAACCACTTCAATAACTTTGAAAAAAGACCGCCTTTGAACTGTCCAAAAAACAAAAATATACAAAACTATACCCACATATACAAATATATATATGAGATGCCAAATGCAAGCATAAGATCAAACATATAAACATGAAAGCACTGGGGCCACAAGAAATTGTGAAATTAAAGAACACTAAAGGTGTTTAAACTTACATAATATACTGAAGTCATGAGAGATTTAAAAAAATGTGACGCTCTTAGTTCGTGCGACAAAGCCCGATTCCAAAGGTCCTTCAGAGTAATAGCATATATTCTCATAAAGGATGGTCAAACATTGTACTCATATAGGTGAACCCATAAGATTTACATCATAGCAAAACTATAAATCTATGATGCATCAAAATATGGATTCATTACAGAGTAAAATTAAACTTCTATAACCACAACATCAACATTATCCAGGACCACAAGGAAGAAATTAAAGAACTTATTTATAAAATATTAATTATAAAGCAAGAAGTCAAGCTTATGAAGAATTTTATAAACGACTAGATACCAAAGATGGAGAGCGTGATATATATAAAATTGCTCGAGCTAGAGAGAGAAAACAAGAGATTTAAGTCAAGTTAAATGCATAAAAGATGAATCAAATATGGTTTTGACGGATGATGTGGCTATTAAGGAACGATGACAAGATACTTTTATCAACTATACAGTGAAGGAACAGACAATGAACCGAACTTGAAAGAGTTAAGTAAATCAGAGGAGTATAGAAACATAACTTTTTATCGTAAAATTCAAGCATCGGAGATAGATGACGTTCTGAAGAAGATGAAAAATGAAAAGGCGGTTGGGCCAAACGATATACCCATTGAAGTATTGAAATGCTTATGAAGGGAAGGAATTTTATGGCTTACAAGTTTCTTCAATAAGATACTGAAGACAAAGAGGATGTCAGACCAATGGAGAGAAAGTATTTTGGTACATTTGTATAAGAACAAAAGAGATATATAAAATTCTGTCAATTACAGGGGAATTAAATTAATGAGTCATACTATGAAACTATGTGAACGAGTAATAGAGAGAAAAGTTAGACGAGAGACTAGCATCTTAGAGAATCAATTTGGATTCATGTCATGGAGGTCAACCATGGAAGCTATACATCTCTTGGGGAGACTCGTTGACAACTATCAGGAAAGACAAAAAGATTTGCATATATTGTTTACCGATCTGGAGAAGGCTTATGATAGGGTTCCAAGAGAGGTCTTGTGGAGAGTCTTAGAAAAGAAAGGTGTAAATGTATCAACATTGACGTAATCAAAGATATGTATACAAATTCAGTGACCAGGGTGAGGACATCTGGAGGATTAACACAGGAATTCCCTATCGCTGTTGGCTTACATCAAGGGTCAGTTTTAAGCAATTATCTTAGATGAGCTCACCAGACATATCCAACAAGCAATACCTTGGTGTTTATTATTTGCAGATGATATTGTTTTGGTCGATGAGACGCGCGAAGGTGTAAACGTGAAATTTGAATTTTGGCGAGGCACTTTAGAAAAGAAGGGTTTTAGGTTGAGCAGGACAGAGACGGAGTACATAGAGCTTAAATTTAGTAGTGCAAGAAGGTCGGATGACTCCGTCATTAAATTGGGTAACCAAGATATTCTCCGCAGTGAGTGCTTTAAATATCTGGGAATCGATAATTCAAAAAGATGGAGGTGTAGATAAAGATGTGATACAAAGAATCCAAGCAGGTTGGTTGAAGTGGAGAGGTGCGTCTGGGATCTTATGCAATCGTAAAGTACCATTAAAACTTAAAGGCAAGTTTATCATACTGCAATTAGTCCAGCAATGCTCTACGGTTCTGAGTGTTGGGCAGTGAATGGTGTACAAGAGCAAAAAATGGGAGTTGCGGAGATGAGAATGCTTAGGTGGATGTGTGGTCACACGAGACTGGATAAAATTAGGAATGAATGTATCAGGGATAAGAGAGGAGTGGCACTAATTGTAGAGAAGATGCGAGAAGCACGTTTAAGATAGTTCGAACATATACATAGGAGACCAATAGAGGCACCTGTTAGGCGTTGTGAGAGTTTAGTCACTAGCTATGTTAAACAGGGGAGGGGTAGACCAAAAAAGACTTGGAATGAAACTATAAGGAAAGATATGATGTGCTTAGGCATTAGTGAGGCTATGATTAAAGATAGGACGCAATGGTGACAAAGGATCCATATAGCTGAACCCACTATGGTGGGATAAAGGCTTGAGTGTTGTTGTTGTTGTATTTATAAAATATTAATTAGAACATAATATGTATTTAATTTGAGTTAAATTTTGATAAATGTTTAGATGAGAGTGAAAGAGGATGTTGGTGTATAGGGTTCCAATTATACTTTGGAAATACATTGATTAACTTAAGAGAAAGTTAACTCTTAAGAAAATTTGATACCAATTGAGATTTTTAAAATTAAAAAACATAATTTATGATAGTCAGATTACACTGATTAAAACTTAGTGTTATAGAAAAATAGTATTTTATTCAATCTCATAAAAAAGTGTCCTCTCTATTTAAAGAGGAGAGCCACACTACAAAGTGGATACAAGCAATAAGAGACTTGTACATAATTCATAATACTTATTTGTTCTAATACTCTCCCCCAAACTGGAGCTATATAAGGAAAGATATGATGTACTTAGGCATTAGTGAGGCTATGATTAAAGATAGGGCGCAATGGCTACAAAGGATCCATATAGCCGAACCCACTATGGTGGGATAAAGGCTTGAGTGTTGTTGTTGTTGTATTTATAAATATTAATTAGAACATAATATGTATTTAATTTGAGTTAAATTTTGATAAATGTTTAGATGAGAGTGAAAGAGGATGTGGGTGTATAGGGTTCTAATTATATTTTGGAAATATATTGATTAACTTAAGAGAAAGTGACGCAGGACGAATCTATAGGTGGCGGATAAACCGTGACCTAACCCTACATGCTATGCAAATCCCGACGGATTAGTCACAAATTAGATAATAAATAATAACAACATCCCACGCAGATAATTCAAGACAAGACAGAATATTTTATTAGGACGAAAACAAGCTTAGACTTTCCTCCGCGTGGAGGGCCAAAGCAAGAGTGCACGGCGAATAGACCCTGCAAATCACAATAGTAATCTAAAGCCAACAATTACAACACGAGAGATCCAAATAAACATACGATCCAACTGATAATAATAATGCAGAAAATAATAAGTCCAATACAACGAAATCTCACCAAATAGTGGACTGATCAAGGCACTGAAGAATTTGGGTTCGAAGGCTTGGGACAGCGGTCGAATGTGGAACCGGCGGCGTGGAAATGATGGTGGTGGCTGTCCTCGGCGATGGGATATGAAAACGGGCTGGAAATGGATGGATCCGGCCATGTGGGTAGAGATCCGGACGGGGGTGGATAGATCTGATGATTTGATAACGGATCCGGCGTATGAGATGATGTATGAGGGTGGAAATAACGGATCGGGGGAGGAAACCCTAGATCTGGACTGATCTAGGAATTTAGAGGGTAAAGGAGGTGGATCCACGTGAATGGGGTTGTTGGACAGGAAATGGGGGTTGGCGGCAGGGAGGGGAGGACTGCTGGAGGTTGGCGGCAGGGAGGGGAACTGCTGGAGGCTGGCGGTAGGGAGGGGAACTGATGTAGGCAGCGACTGTGGAGGTGGTTGGACAGGGGGCGGTGGCTATTTGGGGAAGAACTGGGGGCTGGCGATTTGGAGGTGGCTAGACAGTGAGGCTGGCGGCTTGGAGGTGGCTGGGCAGGGGGGATTGGCGGCTTGGAGGATTCAGGCGGCCAGTTCACTGGAAATAAAACCATAGTAAATGAATAGGAAATTTCATTTTTGAATAGTGGAAGGGACTGGAAAGAGTGGTGGACAGTAGTTAGGCTGTCTGTTTGGGGGTTGTAGGGGTTGTGGATGAGAGTTTCGGAGGGGGAATGAGTCTAGGGTTAGGGGGTACCTTGGGGAGGGAGATACAAGCCTAGGAGTCGTCACCTAGGGTTCCACGGAGTCGGCACCGTGGAGGGATCGCCGGATTTCGGGATTTCTCTTCTCTAAAATCTGCAATGCCAATAATCGACCCCTATGTGATCTATTTATAATAAAAAGGAGGCTAGGGCATCCCACCATCGACGGCTACGATTGGCCGGAGGTGGGGCCACCCAAATACATCAAAACAAATGCAAAAATAATAAACCAATATATCAAATTGATTCGCAACGCGAATCCGAACACATCTGCGGAGTCCGATCGATGATCCGAGCATGCCATATATGAAAAGTCGTCAAATCAGCCACAAATGAGCTCAAAGCTCGTCATCCACTCCAAGTCCTCGTCTATGCTCCGCATCAGAAAGTTAACTCTTAAGAAAATTTGATACCAATTGAGATTTTTAAAATAAAAAAAAAAACATAATTTATGATAGTCAGATTACACTAATTAAAACTTAGTGTTATAGAAAAATAGTGTTTTATTCAATCTCATAAAAAGGTGTCCTCTCTATTTAAAGAGGAGGGCCACACTACAAAGTGGATACAAGCAATAAGGGGCTTGTATATAATTCATAATACTTATTTGTTCTAATACTCTCACCCAAACTGGAGCTAGTTAGGTTTCCTGATGATGCGAATTTGATTCCCTTATAAAGACTTAGTGAAGATATCAGTCAATTGGTTCTGTCACAATAAACTTAGTACAAATAATGTCGTGACAAACTTAGTACAAATAATGTCTTCAAATAGTTTCTCACGAACATAGTGACAATCACCTCAATGTGCTTGGTACGCTCATGAAAAACAGAATTGGATGAAACATACATAGTTGTTTTATTATCACAATATAATTGCATTGATTTTTGAACATCCTCCCCCAATTCTTTGAGCAATTGATTTACCTAAACTAGTTCTCTAGTAGTTCGAGTCATGGCTAAGCATTCAGACTTTGCACTAGTGCATGCAACAATGGGTTTATAATTCCCTTCTTACAATTTCCTATAATTGCAATAACATGAGCATAGACAACCAATAAAATGATATTTGCTCGTGTGCTTATAGAACACTGAATTGGCGAGCTGACACCATGACATGCCAAATTTTGAGAGAGTACTAGAGAATCTACCAAGCCATGTCGAGGTGATTGTTTCAGGCCATACAAGGATTTCTTTAGTTTACATGTAAACTTCCCCTGAGCAAGAAACCGCGGAGGTTGCTCCATATAAAATTCTTCAATTAGGTCTCTGTTATGGGCAGTGTACCATTTTCCCTTTAATTAATTATGATTATCTTTAGAATGTTATTATGATGTATGTGACCTCGAGCATCGGGTCTAGTAATTAGGTGTTATTATTATTGTTTGTCTTTTATTTAAGTTGTAAGACTATATAAAGGCATATGTATAGTTGTATGAAGAAGTAAGTAAGAAGGAGATCATTGGTCTCTCTCTCCTCTAACGAGCAACTCTGCTTAGGCAGCCGCGGTTAGGGCTCCACAGTATCAATCCCCCGTCATCCTCCGGCGTCCTCCGAGCAGGACAGTAACAACTTGGTATCAGAGGTTACCGGTCCTTCCCTACATTTTTTCGATCGGATCGCTACCGTCACTGCTTCGCCACTCCACTGCTTCGCAACTCCTTCATCGACGACATTACCAGCATCAGCGTTCCCTTTCTCCCTTACACAAATTGTGCCTGCACGACGTTCCCCTCACGGCATTGTCCGCTCCACACTATTGCCGCCATCGCCGCTCCTGCGCCCGTCTTCCGAAACCATCGAGCTCCCGAGCGACATTCCTCGACACTCCAGCCTCTGTGTTTCTTCTTCGACTGTCCGACGTCAACCCCAGGCCGATTCCACACTCCGGCGCAGCACCCTCCCGGCCCGAGGAAAACGACGATGCTTCTCTGTCGGTCGCTCCTCCCCGCGCAACACTGACTTCAGCTGCACGCGTCTGCTTCCAGGAACGCTTGTCGATTACTTGTTTCGATCCCTGTGCCGCCTGCCTCCCTTGAAACCATACACACCTCTTGCGTGTTAAAGGAGTCGGCGCCTCTTTGCGTTAATTTAATTCGTCAGCTAGTCCATCGAGCCGCCAGAACCGCATACCACTTACTTTTCGAGTCATGTGCGGATATAAACAGCGCATATTTATTCCCTCAGCTCTCAGGTCAAGTCAAGGCAGCAAAACAACGAGCCCATTGCAATCCAAGAGAATTAATTTATCTCTCTCCTCGGGGCTTCTCCACACCATCAACTTGTGTTATTATGCCACCATTGGGAGACAACGCAGCTCTCGTGAACTTTCTCAACCATCCGACTCGACGCAATCAGACCTCCCTATCACCCACTCTTTCTCTCGCTCTGCTCATCATATGGAAGACTCTCACAATTTCCTGGAGGCCATGAACCAGCTCCACTCAATTATATCTGTCATGGATGCACGCCTTTAGGAAGTAGAAACACATCATTGGAACAACATAGCAACCTTCACCACGAAGCTTAATGAACTTACAACCGCACCGCCCGTTGTTACCACCCCACCCCCGGATCACGCCAGTAGCAGTCAAGTCCCGCTTCCGCCGCTCATCCGCCACGAGCCACGTCCATCGACACTTTTATGCCCTGATGCTGCTATTCTACCGTGTTATGCCCGACTAGAATTCCCCACCTATGATGGAAAAATTGATCCATTGGGTTGGCTCACCAGGTGCGAGCTCTTCGGCCACCAACAAACTCCAGCGGTTGAACGACTTCCTCTGGCTTCCTTCCATATTCTCGACTCGGCCTTGCTTTGGGCCACTCGTCACCTCACTGGTCAGTCGGGTCTGACATGGGACGACTTCAAGCGACTCTGCAACTTGAGTTTTGGTCCCGCCATCCGCAGTAACCCCTCAGCGCCCTCACAACTTTGCACCAGACAGGCCCTGTGGGCGATTACATTGAGCAATTTCAGCTTCTTCTAGCACATGTCACACTTTCCCCAGAGATGCAGGTCACCATCTTCACTGCAGGACTTCGCGATCGCCTGCGACTGGATGTTGAATTTGAGACCCCTCCAAACTTAGTGACTGCTATGAGTCTAGCCAGGCTATGTGACCGTCGCCTCCAGCTGGTGCAGGAGGCCTACTTGCCTTCCGACATCGACACTCCGCAGAGCCGTACCGAGGGACAGGCCGCTCCGCCGATTCCTCGCTTATCTCAAGCTGAGATGTTGGAACGACGTGCTCATGAATTATATTTTGATTGCGACGAGAAGTACACTTGCGGACACAAATGCAAAAAGCTTTTCTACCTGCATCGCTGCACGTCGAGGACTCTAACGGGGAGGGCGTCGGATGAAGCTTGCATCATTATCGATCTCCCTTGAGCTTGTGGTCAAGCTCGTTTTGGACGGCGGGAGAGATGTTATGGGCTGCGTACCATTTTCCCTTTGATTAATTGTGATTATCTCTAGAATGTTATCTGATGTATGGGATCTCGAGCACCGGGTCTAGTAATAGGTGTTATTATTATTGTTTGTCTTTTATTAAGTTGTAAGCCTATATAAAGACATATGTATGGTTGTATGAGGAAGTAAGTAAGAAGTTTTATTCTTGTCTATTGTGTGAGATCATTGGTGGCTCTCTCCTCTAACGAGCAACTCCGCTTAGGCAGCCGCGGTTAGGGCTCCACAGTATCATTCCCCCGTCATCCTCCGGCGTCCTCCGAGTAGAACCGTAACAGTATCCATGTAAGAATGGAATAGAAATATCCAATTGAAATAGAGGTCACTCTTTGTTTGTGGCCATGGAGATAAGCAATTGAATCGATGTCATTTTTGTAACTGGATAAAAAGTTTCCTCATAATCAACTTCATATGTTCAGTTGTAACCCTTAGCCATAAGCTAGACTTTATACATTCTAACAGACCCATCTGGATTAGTTTTGATGGCATAGACCCATCTGCAGACAATGAGACCAATTACCAAGTGTCATTTTTTCCAATGCATCCATTTCACACACATAGTCGCTTTCCATTCAGGCTTAAGTAAGACATCAGATAGTTTTGTGGGATGATAATTTGGAGACAAATGCATGAAACATAGGTGATAAAAACTCATAAGAGATAGAGTTAGCAATTGGGAGAAAAGGTGATTGTGCAATCAAGTTGGTTTTTCATTTGGCTAACAAAAAATAAACTCAAAGAAAATTGTTGTTGTATATATAATACAGGAGATAATGATAAATTAGGAGATGGAGATGTAACACAAACCTTTAGCAATGGATTTGGATCCATTGGCTAAAGTGACACAAGGTAGAGATGTAGATATGGTGACTGCTATAAACATACCTGCATTGCCCATCATATGATTTGAAGATCCTAAGTCAATAACCCAGGTCCCCTTGGTGGAAGAAGAAAAACAAGCGATAAGAATATCTGAAGTCTGAAAAAAAGCAGTTGTGAATGTAGATGGATACACTGGGTGAGAATTAGTCTGAGAGTGAATCAACCGTCCATACTCTTCCTTGGGGAGTGTCACATGTTCTTCATGCAAACTCAAAGCATTCATATCATCACTAAGAGGTACATTTTCTCCTTTATTCAAAGACATCTCATTAAGCTTCCAATATTTTGATACATGGTCTTCATCTCCAAGTGATAACATTTAGGTCTACCACAACCTCCCTGTGAATTCTACTGAAATCCTTTCTGATAGTTTAATTTACTCTATCCTGTCCTCCATGAAAGCCAGCACTGAACTATAGGCACAGGCTTCTTAGATAAGTAATTAAATTTAATAGTTCTTGCGATGCAATCATTGTCTTCGTATCATAAGAGAGATGCAATCATTGTCTTCATATCCTAAGAGAGGAAACAGAGTATTCATCCATTCGCTTAGTTTTGATAATACAGCAAAATGATCAATGATTTAAGTATCAATGATCTGAGTATCCCCCCATCAAATAATGGTTATATGACCATGATGCATCATACAACTTACTAGCATTGTTTTTTCCCAAAGTACAATAAATCTAGATAGTATCAAATTTCTTCCACCACCGTACATTGAGAAACTAAATCCTTCATTCAAGGTTCCATACAATCTCACAACAGAACAATTGTTAGGGACATGGATTTTGGTGTCCAGCGACGAAAACCACGGCCGGAAAATGGCAGGTCAGACCAATTGTTACGGGCATGGGTTTTGATGTGCAACCCACTCAATGTGATGGGCGCAAAAGAGAGAATGAGCAATTCAAAATCACGAACATTGCATTACATGCATAAAAGGATACATACGTGAGAGGTGGACAGAATTTTGCGCTGGTGGAAATCCAACGACAAAAACCACGGCCAGAAAACGACAGGTTAGACCGTAAAGGACATGGATTTTGATGTGCGACCCACTCAATGCGATGGGCGCAAAAGAGAGAATGAGCGATTCAAAACCAAGAACATTGTATTACATGCATAAAAGGATACATACGTGAGAGGTAGACAGGAGAGTTCCAAGGGGATAGGGGGAGAGAGAACTCAAACAACAATGATCCTCCAGAATGTCAAACACGCAAGCTTCTCCTCCTTATATAGATGAGAGAGGACATAATATATTAATTAGTACAATTAATCTCATCATATTAACTAATAAATTAATACTAATTAATTCAAAACTAAGCCTTAGATTGTAGACTCCCTACCAAAAGGAACAGAGGTTCCTTTCCCTTCATCTCCCCCCCCCCCCCCCCCTATTATTCTTCTAAGTGGTCTTCTTCCTCTTTCATCTCTCCACAAATTTCTCCGATATCCTAACTCTTTTACCTCATCACTGCACCATCTTCTTTGCGATCTTCCACCGCCTCTACACTGTTTGCAGAGGAGTCTCCGATCTTACACCAGACCTTTTATCGACCATCTTACCGAACTTTTCATACCCAATGAGTCTCCGGAAATTTAGTTGTTGGTATTGTTTTCTTTTCCTACAAAGTTGCTCTTATCTCGACCAACTAATTTGTTATTTCGATTCATACTGATTGTTGACTGCGCTCCAAATTTGTTTTGTTGAATTTAATATCGATCTTTTTAAGGGAATTGTTAACGGCAAATCAAATTTGGCTATCCGCAAACCATTGTTAACAACAAATCATACATTTTGAAAAATATTTGGTGCAGACCAAAATGTTAACCAGAAACTAATATTATTAACAACAAACCAATAATATAAACTACATAAACAATTTTTTTAGACAAAAAATAAATAAATTCATGACATTTTCAGATTTGTATATATAGATTTGAAATGAAATAGCATATACAAATCTGAAATTAAGAATTGAAATTAAATCTGAAATTTAAAAAAAATATATGAAATAAAAAGGTATATACAAATCTGAAATAAAATAACATATACAAATCTAAAATGAAATAGCATATACAAATCTGAAATGGAAAACCAAAAAAAAATCTGAAATAAAAAACCAGTACAAATTTAAAATGAAATAGCATATACAAATCTAAAATGAAGAAAGCATATACAAATTTGTATATGCTATTTCCTTTAAGATTTGTATATATACCTTTTTATTTCATTTTTTGTTATAAACGTGTTATTTTGTTAAACTGATGTGCTGAAAATGTCATGAATTTAATTTTTTTTGTCTAAAAAATTTGTTTATGTACTTTATATTATTGGTTTGTTGTTAACAATATTGGTTTGTGGTTAACATTTTGGTTTGCACCAAGTATTTTTCAAAATATATGATTTGTTGTTAACAATAGTTTGCGAATAGCCAAATTTGGTTTGCCTTTAACAATTCCCGAAAAATTTAAATTGCACATACGTCCTACCATTATATTTGGCGATTGTTAACCGCAACCCGGATGCGGTTAACAAACGCCTAATATTTGCATTGCTTCCATCTCCTAGGGTGTAAATAAGAGTGCATGACTTAGGGCCTGTTTGGGACGGTGGTGGCGGTGGGAAAAACTCCATTCCCACCGCCACCGCCCTTTTTAAACTGTTTGGATGAGGAGTGGTGGCAAAAGGGCTTCTCCAATAAAGCTGTTTTTAGAACTTTTCCTACAGCAATTGAAGAGGAGCTTTTAAAAAGAGTTTTAGGGCTTTTTAAAAAGAATTCTCCGGTTTTTCTCCCCCACGCCCCCGACTCCTCATTCCCGAACCCGACGGGCGACTCGCGCTGCGATCTTCTTTTTCCTCGCCAATCGACGCCATTTCTCGCCATTTCTCTCGCTGCAATCTTCTTCCCCACCACTCGACGGCAGGACCGGCGCCGTTTCTTCTTCCCCACCACTCGACGGCAGGAACGACGCCGCTGCAGACGACAGATCTGACGCCATTCCTTCTTCCCTCCTTCTCGACGCCGCTGCAATCTTCCTCCACCACTCGACGGCAGGACCTCCACCACTCGACGGCAGGACCTCCACCACTCAAGGTATGCTTTATTTTCGTTGTTTTCCCTCAAATGGAAGTTGGATGCATGTAGAACTCCGCATTTCTTAAGATGTTTTATGTAGATCTCTGCATTTCTTAAGATGTTTTCATTGTTTTCCCTCAAATGGGCTATTGACCGAGCTTTTAAAAAGATATCTCTGCATTTCCACTGGCTTCCCAGACTTTTCCACAGTTGTTGTTAAGATGTATCACTTCGAAGTGTGATCGAACGTACATTTGGAGTTTGGAAAAACAAATGGAGCATTCTTCAAAGAATGCCACAATATCCATTCCGAAAACAACGTTCTATTGTAGTTGCTACTATGGCAGTACATAACTTTATTCGGAGACATCCATCTCGCATTGATCCTGAATTTAGTGCTTGTGATGTTGATGAAAATTTTATACACACCGAGACACATAGACCCAGCAGAAGAAGCAGAAGACAAACAGAAGGTCATTTTACAACGAAAACTGATATGGATATAGATCTATTTGGCGAGGTGGGTGTAGATGATATGTTGACAGTCCGAGATTCTATTGCTGATGAATTGTATAATGCTCACAGGTATAATATTAGATCTTGCATTTACTATATATTTTTACTTTAAAAAACATTTCACTAATTGTACATCTTGCACTTCACAGGTAGATGAAATTCTACAAGCAATCGAAGACAGAAAAGATGTTGCTTCTTATTTTCATGTTATGTTTATTGTTAATTGCAATTTTATATTATTGTTATTTTACATGTTGTGACTGATGATAGAGAGCGCTCATGTTATGTTTATTCCTAAACTCTGTTGAGATTTTTTGGTGTTTTATAATGCTGAGATGCCTAGAATCATGTATATCATATCATGTATTTAGTGCTAGCTGCTGAGGTTTATGGTGTTCTAGAATCATGTACATCTGAATTTTGTAAAGCCTTATTATTATATAATAAGTTCCTAAAAAGTCAAAAAGCTATTATTAAAAAGTTGTTATTCCAAACAGAAAATACAAAACACCATTTTAAAAAGCACTTAGATGAAGTTTTTCCAAACAGTTCATAGCTTTTTTAAAATAACTTTTTGGACAGCTCTAATGCCACCATTAGTTTCCCACCACAGCTTTTTCCACCGCCACCACCGCCCCAAACAGGCCCTTAGTGCTTCGTAGTGAATGAGTTGCTCCTTCATCAATCCTCCATGTAGATAAGCTCGCTGATACGAGAGAGAGAAGCCAAAAGGGGGTAGAAGCCCTAAAGGACCTCAGCAGAGACTGTAAAAAGATCCGGTTTCACCGCGCCACAGAAGTTAACAGAGACCAAGTAACCAGAAGATCCGCCCTATAGGGCAGCGATTGAGGACGCAAACGAGGGATGAATTCTTAGGTTCGCCACGTTGGGTATCGAGGAGGCTCCGTCGTTTAGGGTGGAAACAAACTGGACAAAACTAGCGGCCAAGAAGCTCAGGCAGGAGATACGACTGGAGAAGCCACGAGGAGACGGACCAGAGCCGAAAAGCGGAGGAAGTGAGACGCAGTGCGCCGCCAGGGGACGGCGGACATGAAGGGTGCGGAAGAGGCGCAGCCGTATCGGGATAGTGAAGGCTTGGAAGCGAGGAAGAGGAAGAGGAAGCGTAGATGGAGGAGAAGATTCGAGTAAAGTTTCCAGTTACTTTCCATTTAGGCTCTTTTCTATTTACATTTATATATATCATTTACATTAATTATTAATATTACAGACTTACAGTAAGAACATTCTAGAAAATCACAGAGAGAACCTAGAATAGCGAAATACATATATATATATAACCAGATATTAATTATAATATTTCTTTATGGTGATTGTTATCCGCACTACAGTTTTTAGTAGTCTGCACTTTTTTTGAATGAGTTATTATGCGTCTTTTGAAAATACGTCTTGTACATGCATTTTTAGGAAAAATGTTCAACACTAAAGTTGTAGATCTCGTCGAGATCTACAACTTTCGTGTTGAACATTTTTCCTAAACATGCATGTACAACCAAAAATTCGCTATAGTTACGCACATATTTCAATCAGGGCGGCAATAAGTCTTGTACGTGCATTTTTAGAAAAAGTGTTCGACACGAAAATTGTAAATCTCGATAAAATCTACAACTTTCGTGTTGATCATTTTTCCTAAAAATACTTGTACAAGACAGTATTTCTAAAAGAAGAGTAATAACTCATACAAAAAAATACGAATAGCCAAAACTGTAGTGCGGATAACAATCACCTTTGTTTTTTTTGGTAGTAGTAGTAGAATCGGCAGGGACTTTTCACTTTTCACCACCGGCGGTCCCACTACAATTATATTTTAATTATATTTTATTTAACTTTATTATTATCAATTTTATTGTATATTTATTTATCCCAAAATTCAAACTCATCAGCAGAACAGAGGCGAAAGGGATCTGGAAATAGAACAAAAATTCCAACTATGACTCATCAGCAGAGCAGATCCAACAAAAGTAGAGCACGGGTTAAACGAATTAACAATATCTTACTTGATCTGCTCGTTGATAGCAGCTTCGCATTCATCAACGTACTTCTGACGTGCAAGAGATTTATCCGGCGACGACGGAACGAGCGATAACTCATGCTGCACCTCCTCGAAGGGCTGGAACACCACGCCGGTCAAAGTCCTGCTGCTCTCTCCACCGGCAGCAGACACAGCTCCTGCCGCCGGCCTTCCTATGATTGGAACTCTCAGGAAGCCGGCCGTCGGCGACAGCCGCCGGCGGGGTAAGACTGCTGGCAGCAAAGGCGAAGAGTCGGCGGCTGGGGAAGAGATTAAAGAGAGAGCGGAGGAAGCACGGAGAAACATTTTCAGGAGAGAGAAACTGGAGCGGAAAGGGGAAGGAGAGTGGAAACAGGGGAATAATAAGACGAATGAGTGAATGGTGGAGGAGGAGAAAGATATTGATATAAAGGAGGAAGAGGGGAGAGCAAGGGTTTTCAGTGTGACGTGTACGGTCGTGATTTATTACAAGTGGACGGTGCGGATGCTTCCACCGAGAGGGCGCGTGGAGTGCTCGTGGTCTCTGTGTAGCGGTGGTCCGCCACTGGATTGGGGAAGACGAGTCAGACTCTGACCAACCGAATCGCAGATCCGATGAATAGCAGTTTGTAGTAGATTTTGTAAATATGGGCGTAATCACCGTTAGATCTGCATCATGATTGGAGGAGAACTAGATGACATAATTGTCTATTCCGGTGTGAAAAGAATCACGATAAATCCTCCTTTAATTATCTAATAAAAAATTCACATAATCAATTTCTTGCGTGGCACCTTTTGTCCGTTGTGGAAGCTGCAAAGTATTATATGTATACTAATACTTTTGACAAATTATTATGTGGCGTCCGTGCCGATCATTAATGATGAGCGAGATTTCATGAATATGTCTTTTTTTTTGCAGTTGTTATTTGCATTACATTTTTTATTATTCATAAGTTTTTTATGATTGTTAATTATTAATATTATCGGCACCCAATTTTAGAAAAATATAAACTGAGACTAAAATCCGGTACAAACGTAGACACAATCATAAAATCACAGACAAAACAAGAAAACAAAACATGCCAAATCTGCGCCCGACAAAAAACCCGCCGACGCACAATCTTAAATATATATCAAATTAAACAATATATAAATGCAATTACAATAATTAACAGGAGAAGAAAAGACCGTCCGGTGAAACACCGCAGATGCGCCGGACGCGCACGATCCGCGGAAAAGTAGAAGATCTGGACTGCAATCCACCTAGCGGACGCACAAGGTTCACCGGAACCTTCAACGTCGATGTCCGACGTTCAACCGCATCATCACCGGAGACCAACACCACCACCGGAGACCAAACGCCGTCAAGGATAACTGCACTCGCGCACGCCTTCAATGTCTACGGCGATCTCCACCAAGCCCGACGACAACTCTCTCCCCAACGCCGGCGGCTCACCTCCAAGACCGGCAACACCACTCTCTCCAACAGCGAAACACCAAACCCGGTGGCCTTCCCATCGCACGAGAGAGAGAGAAAGAAGGAACGGGAGAGAGATAGTAATAGGTCTGACCGGTCTCCTTTTTCCCAGGCGCTCACTTTTCTTATCTCACGGTGGAAAAATTATATTATATATGAAAGTGGTGGTTTTGAATCTCACGCAAGAGAGATACTCTCTCTCTCTCTTCACTAAAGGAATGTCATTAATAGGATTGACAATTCTTTTTTTTTTCTCTTTCTTTTTTATTAGCCTTTTCAAATTTAAATACGAACCAAAAATGACAGTGTCGTGACCAGAGTACTGTGCAATCAGGGTACTGTCGTGATTGGCCAAAGAGGCGGAGCCCCGTGCCTGTCACTCGTATAGAACAAAAAAAAAGTATACTGTGCAATTCTTAGTTGGTTTTTGTTTGAACTAGAGTTAAATTTTTTTAAGGCTTATTGACACTTTCTTATGATGATGTTAGCTCTACCGTTGGATGGATTTAGGAAGCGTGATGACCGTTTAATTTATTCAGAGTACATTATCTAACTCAAACCGAAACTTGGAACCTGCTCAATCCGATCCATGCTCGGCCCCAAATCAACTCTTCCAATATAACTGAGCCTTATTTGTGTTATGAAAAGTATAATCACATTTTATTACAATTTTTTGGTCTTAACAAACTCAAACAACAGCTTTTTATTTTCCCCTGATTAATCGAAGAAAATTATAAATACTTCACCAAAAAGTTAATCAAATTGCGACGGCCGGACGCAGTGGTTCTGAAAGAATTACACTATAATTTATGAGTATAGACCAAAAGCCTTCGTTTGTCCAATGTTCGACCAAGAGATATAAATTTTACCGAACAAATTAATATGAAGAGGAAAAGAAAAAAAAATAGGTTACGTATAATAATTACCTGTGTTTTAAGTTGCTGGAGAACTTTGGTCAAGATGCCCCTATTCAGTGAATGAGCAAGAGGCAGCCTGAGCATGTTTCATCCTTGATAATGAAAAAAAAAACTGTAACTGTTTCTAAAAAATTACCAGGGCAATAAAAACACTATAAATCATAATAAAATCCTAAGAAACAGCAATATGAACAGATCTTTAGAAAGAGTACAGAGGGGTATGTAGAGATCTTTGAGAAAGAGAATAAAATTTTGTACGCTACCCGTACTATGTGCATCGTGCGGGTAGCGTCTGCCCGCCATCCGATCAACAAATCGTTTCACGGCTTTTTGCGCGTATGGCTGGCGGTCGGATCGTGGATCCGACGGACAAAAAAACCCGCATGATGCGCATCGTGCGAGTACCGTACCTACTTATTTCTCAAACAGAGAGGTATGGAGAGTGGGAGAAAAGAGTTCGGAGACTGCATATTTGTGTCCCCTTACCGGCGGCCGCATCCGCCAAAGAAAATGAGAACGACTAAGAGGAGAGAGAGCATTAGAGGGTGAGGGAGGGTAGGATGGTGAGGGGAGGGTACTGGGTGTAACATCCCTGATCTGCAAATAGAATATAACATGGGTCCGGCCGGGACCCCACGACATATAATACCCACAAAATCTAGAATGTTAATAACTGATACAAGAAACAATACTAATACAACTCAGAGTAACCAACATCGGAAGCTAACCACAAGCCCAAAACAAAGGGGCCAGAATGTCCACAGCTAAAAAAGAAAACAGTACAAAATTTGACACGGCCTTAAGGCCTTACATGGCTTTCAAAAGAGGTACAGACAAACCAAAGGGGCTACATGAAAGACCCCAAAACAGAGAGAGGACCCTAGGCAGCTCCTTAGCAACCCATGGGCTCCGGCCCATTACACACCACTGCGAGCTCCGCCACCTGAAACCAAGAACAAACAGGCGGTGCAACGAAGGTCAGCATGGGGCTGACCAACACAACGTAACGACTCCTCCCCCCGACCATCCTAGCAGACTCCGGGGCGAGTGTATCGCTCTCCTGCAAGTACGCACGCACACCAAAATATGCAAACAAGGAACAAAGGACCAAGAGTCAGGGGACACACCAAGAGTCACCCTTCAAAACTACCACGCACGTGCCATGAACACAACAAAAACGCACGGTCTAAGATTCAACGCTCAGTAACAGCACGACCACGACACAGTCAATCGAAGCGACAGGAAGAACCAAACCTACAACTGTCCTATAGAATGGACAGAGGACCGGTTTGGGATAACCGACCTACAACTACCCCTTTTGAGGTGGCAGAGGACTGGTCAGACAATATTCGACCTACAACTGCCTTTTGACGTGGCAGAGGACTGGTCAGAAAATATTCGACCTACAACTGCCTTTTGACGTGGCAGAGGACTGGTCAGAAAATATTCGACCTACAACTGCCTTTTGACGTGGCAGAGGACTGGTCAGAGGAAGCGCAAACTACGCACTGACGGGGATCCACCCATCCAACAAAACCCGACAAAACGTCGTTCTACCGGGCCCAACACAGGCCCGCCTAGGAACGGGGCATTCACGAATAAAGCCCATGAATTCCTACAATACTACGACGAATAGCACGGGACATTCCCGTTCGCGCACTAAGGGCTAATCGCAATGCACATCACAACATCACCGATCCGGGCTTACCGCCACGGGTAGGCTTCACACAGCATGCCTAAATCCAGACTCGCACGTCGGATCACTAATGCACATTCATGCCGGGGACGGACACAATCGACCCGGGGGTTCGCAATGAACCGAGGGAAACACACATCGCGTCCAATTGGAGGCGGGTGGCCCTCCTAAGCAAAGCAAAAGCAGAAAAACTACACCGAGGTCGCAAACCCACGCCCTGGCGAAGTCCCCGCTCTCCACCACGTAGTGGGAGAGGGACTCTACATGCAGATCACACCAACATACGTCGGGGTCGCAATCCCACGCCCTGGCGGAGTCCCCGTCCTCAACCGAGACGGTGTGAGGGGACTCTCATTGCACGAAACATAACCATAAGCACACAAACATACAGAACATACGGTCCTAAGACCGGGGAAAGAAATCGTTACCCTTGGCGCGCGCTGCGGAGGCATCGGGACGATCGTAACGGCTGCCCTGCCACGGATCTAGCCTCGACTCGGCTTCGCGCACGGATCTCGGTAAGAGATCTCCTCTAGAACCACGGTCAAGCGCCAAAATAGCAAGCCGTAGACGAAAAAGGGTAGAAACAACCTCCTCCTCAGAAGTTGCAGGTGGCGGAATGGAGTTCCGGCGGCTTGCAGGTTTCTGCGACAGAAATCCTCGACGGCGCTCCAATTGGCGCGAGTAGGACACCAGGTAGCCTGCAACTCTCGGCAAAGGGAGAGAGAGATCGATAGAGAGGGGGAGGGGTCCTCCTCCTTCTTCCAGTCGCACCTGAGAGAAATCGGGGCTCGGCCGACTCTTGCTCCAGGCGACGACGGGCTAGCCCGCAGGATCTCCTCTTTCCAGTCGCACCCGAGAGAGTGAAAGGGAGGTCGAGAGAGGAAGGGGGGAGCTCTGCGGCAGCCCTAGACAAAAGAGCGAGAGAGAGATCGGAAGAGGGGGGGTCGGCTTCCTGTGCGGCGGTCTGCGCGAAAACGAGAAAGAGGAGGGGAGTCGGGTATTGAGAGTTGGGAGAGATAGGGGTTTATATTAAAACCCTAAGGTGAAGTTGCTATGAGCACCCCACTCTCAGCTAATCACACCCCCTCAATAAGCTATCCGCACCCCACTCTACTTTTATAATTTCTTGGGCGTTACAATTCTCTCCTCCTTAAAGAAATTTCGTCCCGAAATTTATATTCGATCTTAGTAGCGACGGATATAAAACGTCAAATTACAAAATGACCTATGGGTTATGGACCCACAACACTTCCGCTGCTCTACACTGATTTACACATTCAGGTGGAGAACCAAGCGATCTTAGCTGCGGTGAGATACCACCCTAGGAGGTCACGGATAACATTCGTACGGCTTTTCAACGCCCGGGGAATTATCCTAGGTTCGAACATACAAACATCAACGAATCTTTACATACAATAACACAAGGATACACCCGTCATAATGGTTATAACCACAAAGCCTTACGAACTCTCATTTCCGTCACTCCATGGTCATTCCATTACGTCAAGAAGAGTCACACTCTTCCCAAAATAAGGGACTTCGACTTCTCATAGGAGAATCAAATCACTACATTGGTTCCAATTCTTTGCGAGTTCACTCACACCTCCAAACACATCAAGACCGCAATTGTCCCGGAAGGCTTTAACTAACGGTAATCAACCTTGAAAAACATCTCTATTTAACACGTAACAACACAACACCGCCACTACCATTCGCATTTCGTGTAAGCCACACACAAAAGAGGAAATTATGCCTGAGATATCACAATCTCAACAGGGCACCTTCAATTGGATTTTCTCTACACTTTCATTCAACGCAAACAACAAACTCAAACAATTGAACCTTTCCAGAGGTTTCACTACATAGGTCATCACGACCATATAGGCTCACCTATACGATGATTTCAAGGATCATGTCCTCAAACCATCAATCTCCAACTCACGACACATATTTTCGTATTATCGTACCAATAATTCGATTTCGAACGAATTACCTTCAACCCATCGTAGGATAGACTAGCAACGCTTCACGAGTGTTATTTACCAAGTGTCACAAATAACAATTTCCATTCACCAACAAGTTAGGAAATCAACCTCATAAAGGATCATCACTACATAGCCACGCAATAAGAAAACACGATTAAATCGCTATAATCATCTTTCATGCTAAGCCCACGATTCTTGCACGAATCCAAACATTGCACATGATAAACACGCATTTTGTTACCAACAATTTCAATTCTCGCTTATTAACTCACAACCTCAAATGAAAGATGTCAATATTTCGCCATGGCTCTTTTACAGATCAAACCAATAACTTCCATCGAGTCGTATTCATCACAATTTATTACAACCAATTCATCTCATACATAAGCAAATCATCAACCTAACACGGGCCTTAACCCATGCTAGTAAACTATAAGTAGCACTTACATGTTGTACTATTCCTAGAGCCACCACATACACATTCCATGAGTGACAATGCTCATACACAATCCAATGCCATTAACTACTTCCCGAATTTTGCGTAAATCATACACAAAAGAGAAAACCTTATCCGAGGTATTTCAATCTCAATGAGGCGTTTACTTGGGTTTAAACATGTACGAACCTCCATACGAATCCTACCAAGAAAACCATGAACTCCACTATTTATGAACCTACTCACGATTTCAACTAAATTGGACACACGTCCAAAGATCAGGTTCCCAAATTAACAATCTCTAAACTCACGACAATTAAATATTATTGTATCGTGCCAACAACTCAACTTCGAAGGAATCACTTTCAATCTATCCCGCGGTAGATTAAAAACACTTGACGAACGTGTTACTTATCAAGTAACACATATATGAATTTTCATCACACATACGTTACGAGGTCCGACTCGTATGCGGTCACAACTACATCGTTACGCAACAATTAAATTTCAACTCGTCCATTATAATCACCATTCATGCTAATGCTTCACGAGCACTATGTACAAAACAACCATAACATCAAAAGTGGACTCGACTCTCAGAGTCAAACCAGTGAAAGATAAACCTCCAACGAGAATCCAAAATGAAGAGGGTATATGCTTGACACATATAACAAAACATTGCTCAAAAGTGCGACTACACGCGCACACAAAACTCCAACGCATGTTTACCTTTCGCGAAAGGAGGGGACAAAAGATGTCATCACCACTGCTTCTTCAGGACTAAGCTCGGCACCCACGCGCAACGTGACCTTGACGACCATAAAGAAAGCAGACAATAGATGACTTTTGCCTCTTCCTTGATTCTCTTGAACTCTCAACTTTGGATTCCTCACAGGCATGTGCTTTTCTCGATTCAGCAGCCAGCAATCTATTCCTTTCAAACTCCTCTTCCGACTCACTCTGCCCTAAGCGAAAGATAAGCTCCAAGTTGCGGGCAGCTTGAATCAAAATGGGAAAACTGATAGACGCTGCTGCGCGCAATCTGATCTTCCACTCCTCGCGCAAGCCTTTAAGAAAATATCGCGCTTTGTCCTCATCAGTCACCAGGACATGCTCAGCATAACGGCTCAATCGCAAAAACTCTTGGAGATAAGTCTCCACAGACATCTCCTTTTGCCTTAACATTAGCAAATCTTCTCGTAGTATAAGGCGGGTAGTCGTCGGAACGAAATGTTCCAAGAATGCCGACGCAAACTCTTCTACGGGGATTTGGGACCAAGGACGTCGAGCAAAACATCCACGACACTCCTCTTTCCACCATCTCTTAGCCTCCCCAAAAAGTGCAAAGGAGATAACAGTGACCCTCAGCTCCGGCGGGACTCTTAAGGCCAAAATGAGATCTTTAATCCATTCCAACCAATCTTGAGCATAAGCTGGCGACTCGACACCGTTGAACAAAGGTGGATGGCAACTCAAGAAGTAAGTCACCCAATCACGAGTCTCGTATGTTGCTTCTCCAATAGCAGACATAGGCGCAGCTGCCACAGGGATGGGTGTCCCACCAGCAGTCGCACCGGCACACTGATCTTCCATCACTCCTATTTCAGTTCCACCCGTTGTGGTTGTCTCCTGTAAGGGAGTGAGACCAACCTCTTCACCAATCACCTAGTAGAATGACGAAAGAACTCAGCAACACACACGACATTATATAACCCAAACAACTAATCAGCATGCAAAGAACACTCAGGTCCTTAGTCACAACATCCAATACATGGCTGCTACAACGGTCTTTGGATAAGACTTTACAAGTGACACCTTAACGACAACAGGGTCCAACACACCCTGCCAAAACGATGCCAAAAGTAGTCACCACGGACGTAATCCATCATACGGAATACACAACGGCGTAAGATCATCAAGTCCAATACTAGACTTGAGTCAAACCTAGTGCTCTCATGGCACTCACAATATATGGTATACAAAACCCTGCAAACACACCTGGGCATTTACTTGTCCGGACAACCATGCCAGACTCTCGGGGACCCAAGTCATAGAGTTTACAAACTCAAGGCCAAACTATGGCTCCCAAATACAAGCATAGTGCATACAAAGCACCCAAACTAAAATTAGCAGTGCACAACTCCTAATTTCACTGAACTTCTTATCGGTCCGAACTCTCAAGTCAGACTCAAGAACTATCTCATGTTTCTGCACAAAAGAATAAATTTCATATTTAACTAAAAGGGCGCGACAGAGGGGAGTATCCCGCAACTGTCCAAAGAGAGCGTGACTGGAATCCACCCATCCTTTCAATACACTTCCTTGCTCATGAATCAAAATTCATCACCGCCATTAACATAGCGTGTCACTACTTAATCATCAATCTTAAGTGTGAATTTGTGCGCTCGCTTGCGCACATTGAGGTCACACCATCAAGCGTATGGTAACACGAATGATTGGATGCCTCTTTCAATACATCACACTTAACTTCACACGACATAAATGTAATCCAACGATTCCAATTAATAGGTCGTCAAAGGTTCGACGCCATCTATAGTCATCTAATACCGTATCCGGTGAATTACTACAACAGATCTCACCTTAAAGACCATGACTTTTCATTCCACTAGTCATGTTCGCATAAGGTTAGACACAAAGGCTCACAACATTTATCGACATACTAATGTGGTCAACACCTAAGTTATGGAAACACCCAAATTATAGCGGCAATTCTCCTAACATTCGCATTCCTTTACATTTAACTGCTCATTCTATTTTCCAATAACGTAATCCTTGGGGAAATGAAGGTCAAAATCCCTTCAGCCGGTCATTAATAATGCTCACACATGTGAGGCACATGGTCTAGCAGTCATAAGTAGGGGAAATCACCAAGCATGAGACGCTTAAATTCCCAAAAGTGCACGAAAACCACGATTTTGGTCATTCCTAAGTGGACATTCTGCGTAAATTTAGTTATTTAGGCTCTTGCACTGTATGTGCTCACCACCCGTTAAAAAGGGTTCGTCCCGAAACCTAAAGACTAGCGGATCACGAAACCTAAAGTCCGATACCAATTGTAACATCCCTGATCTGCAAATAGAATATAACATGGGTCCGGCCGGGACCCCACGACATATAATACCCACAAAATCTAGAATGTTAATAACTGATACAAGAAACAATACTAATACAACTCAGAGTAACCAACATCGGAAGCTAACCACAAGCCCAAAACAAAGGGGCCAGAATGTCCACAGCTAAAAAAGAAAACAGTACAAAATTTGACACGGCCTTAAGGCTTTACATTGCTTTCAAAAGAGGTACAGACAAACCAAAGGGGCTACATGAAAGACCCCAAAACAGAGAGAGGACCCTAGCCAGCTCCTCAGCAACCCATGGGCTCCGGCCCACTACACACCACTGCGAGCTCCGCCACCTGAAACCAAGAACAAACAGGCGGTGCAACGAAGGTCAGCATGGGGCTGACCAACACAACGTAACGACTCCTCCCCCCGGCCATCCTAGCGGACTCCGGGGCGAGTGTATCGCTCTCCTGCAAGTACGCACGCACACCAAAATATGCAAACAAGGAACAAAGGACCAAGAGTCAGGGGACACACCAAGAGTCACCCTTCAAAACTACCACGCACGTGCCATGAACACAACAAAAACGCACGGTCTAAGCTTCAACGCTCAGTAACAGCACGACCACGACACAGTCAATCGAAGCGACAGGAAGAACCAAACCTACAACTGTCCTATAGAATGGACAGAGGACCGGTTTGGGATAACCGACCTACAACTACCCCTTTTGAGGTGGCAGAGGACTGGTCAGACAATATTCGACCTACAACTGCCTTTTGACGTGGCAGAGGACTGGTCAGAAAATATTCGACCTACAACTGCCTTTTGATGTGGCAGAGGACTGGTCAGAAAATATTCGACCTACAACTGCCTTTTGACGTGGCAGAGGACTGGTCAGAGGAAGCGCAAACTACGCACTGACGGGGATCCACCCATCCAACAAAACCCGACAAAACGTCGTTCTACCGGGCCCAACACAGGCCCGCCTAGGAACGGGGCATTCACGAATAAAGCCCACGAATTCCTACAATACTACGATGAATAGCACGGGACATTCCCGTTCGCGCACTAAGGGCTAATCGCAATGCACATCACAACATCACCGATCTGGGCTTACCGCCACGGGTAGGCTTCACACAGCATGCCTAAATCCAGACTCGCGCGTCGGATCACTAATGCACATTCATGCCGGGGACGGACACAATCGACCCAGGGGTTCGCAATGAACCGATGGAAACACACACCGCGTCCAATTGGAGGCGGGTGGCCCTCCTAAGCAAAGCAAAAGCAGAAAAACTACACCGAGGTCGCAAACCCACGCCCTGGCGAAGTCCCCGCTCTCCACCACGTAGTGGGAGAGGGACTCTACATGCAGATCACACCAACATACGCCGGGGTCGCAATCCCACGCCCTGGCGGAGTCCCCGTCCTCAACCGAGATGGTGTGAGGGGACTCTCATTGCACGAAACATAACCATAAGCACACAAACATACAGAACATACGGTCCTAAGACCGGGGAAAGAAATCGTTACCCTTGGCGCGCGCTGCAGAGGCATCGGGACGATCGTAACGGCTGCCCTGCCACGGATCTAGCCTCGACTCGGCTTCGCGCACGGATCTCGGCAAGAGATCTCCTCTAGAACCACGGTCAAGCGCCAAAATAGCAAGCCGTAGACGAAAAAGGGTAGAAACAACCTCCTCCTCAGAAGTTGAAGGTGGCGGAATGGAGTTCCGGCGGCTTGCAGCTTTCTGCGACAGAAATCCTCGACGGCGCTCCAATTGGCGCGAGTAGGACACCAGGTAGCCTGCAACTGTCGACAAAGCGAGAGAGAGATCGATAGAGAGGGGGAGGGGTCCTCCTCCTTCTTCTAGTCGCACCTGAGAGAAATCGGGGCTCGACCGACTCTTGCTCCAGGCGACGACGGGCTAGCCCGCAGGATCTCCTCTTTCCAGTCGCACCCGAGAGAGTGAAAGGGAGGTCGAAAGAGGAAGGGGGGAGCTCTGCGGCAGCCCTAGACAAAAGAGCGAGAGAGAGATCGGAAGAGGGGGGGTCGGCTTCCTGTGCGGCGGTCTGCGCGAAAACGAGAAAGAGGAGGGGAGTCGGGTATTGAGAGTTGGGAGAGATATGGGTTTATATTAAAACCCTAAGGTGAAGTTGCTATGAGCACCCCACTCTCAGCTAATCACACCCCCTCAATAAGCTATCCGCACCCCACTCTACTTTTATAATTTCTTGGGCGTTACACTGGGATCCTCTCCATCTGTGGTCAAATGGATAGTATTTATTTGGTAATCAAGATCTTTTCTAAGGGGATCCAATTAACGGGTTACAGGTTAACTAATCTCATTCTTTTATATTTTTTTATATACAAAAAAATTTACACTTTTAGATAAGTAACGAGAGAATCTTGACCACCAAGCAGGGGGGACCTACATGGGGCCGAGCGGGGGCGGCCGCCCATACTCAATTTAAAAAAAAAGTAAGAATGTTACATTAAAAAAATTTTGTTCTTATAGACTTACTAGCAGCTCCGCACGGGCTTCGCCCGTGCACGCTGCTCCACGACGGCCTTCGGCCGCCGCGACGGCGGCCTGCGGCCGCCTCCGCACAGGCTACGCCAAAGCGGCCCGCCAAGCCGGCCCGGAGCCCACTCCCAGCTGAGACTCTACTGCCAACTGCTGAGATGCCTGCGTTCGATGAACGCGTGCCGCCGTTCGTCGAACGCGTGTCGCCGTTCGTCGAACGGCGGGACCCCTGCGTTCGACGAACGCTGAGACCCAACCGTTCGCCAAACGCAGGAGTGCCTCCTGCGTTCGACGAACGGCGACACGCCTGCATTCGACGAACGCGTCACGCCTGCGTTCGACGAACGCGTCACGCCTGCGTTCGACGAACGCGTGCCGCCCCTCGTCGAACGGCGGGACCCCTGCGTTCGACGAACGACGGCTATCCTGCGTTCGACGAACGCTGAGACCCAACCGTTCGGCGAACGCGGGGGTGCCTCCCGCGTTCGACGAACCCGTGCCGCCGTTCGACGAACGACGGCATGCCTGCGTTCGACGAACGGCGGCCCACCCACGTTCGACGAACGGTCAGACTGGGTGCCGATAGGCTTCGTCCCAGCCGGCTGGGCGCAGAACATATACATATGAGTACTCAAAATAACCGCAAAAAAAAATTTAATTACTATTTTATAAAAAAAAATCAAGAAAATGTATATATTTTAACAAAAAAATCATCTTAAAGTAGATTTTTGTAGGTAATGATAAACTATCATAGTAGGTTTAGGAGGTCTAATAAAAATTTTTTGATTTTCTGAATTTGTATAATTTTTATTATTATTGGGATATAGTGTTATTACATAAATAGCCCTTATATTTTATAAATTTCCATTTTTTTTATCATATACGTTAAGTCTTGGAGTAAAAGAATGAGGTTATATTTGGGCAATTTTGAATGTTGCACCAAAGACAACTTCTTGCATTTAGTAGTTAAAGATACATATTATACATATATCTATTCATAAATAAATAATAAGTTAGCCTTGTCATAGTGGTTTTTTACTTCATGTTAAGATTATTAAAATTTTGTGAGAGGTCTTTAGTTCAAATCCTCATAATATCAAAATTTTAATATTTTTGCCAAAATGCAATATTTAGACAACAGAAATCATTAAAAATATAGATATATTTTATATAATTAAGGAAATATATTGTAAAAAAATTTATTAAATTTGTAGATTTTTTTTATATTTAAACATTCTATTACTTTTTTGAAAAATATAAATATACATTCTATATAGTATAAAAAATTTAAATTATGAAAATAATATAAAAAAATTGACAATATTTGTTTTATATTTGATAATTAAAATTTTTAAATGAATTAACACTCCGCCCACACAGAAAATGTATCATGCGTCCGCCACTGCCACCAAGTGAATACTATCCATTTGGTCCAGATAAAAATGATATCAATCCGAGAGGAGGGAAAAAATAGAGAGTAACATGAAAAGTGATATGAGGAGACTTTTTGGTGAGGGAGGGATTTTTTGGTTTTGGGGGTGATTCAAAAAGGGTGGTGTTATATATAATCGTCTCTGACTTTATACAAATACTTACTGATGGGTTATCATCTATTATGTGGAGAAATTCGGGCTGTGATTTGCCAAAAAAACCCAACTCCTCCACTAAGATGAGGGGGTCATGAGGAAGAAAGGGGGTCAAACCCACTATCTCCTCGCACAACTGCAACCACGCGACCGCCCGCGCAACCGCAACCACGCGCAGTCGCGCGCAACGCCACGCCCAAACACGCAAGCGCGACCGAACGTGCTCGGCCGCGCACACGACCGCGTCAAGGTCGCGCACATTCACATGCGCACTGCCACGCGCGGTACCGCGCAACCGCGCGCGGTACCGCGCAACCGCGTGTGATGCCCCCATTTGGACCCCACATGCATCTGTATCTAAGCTATGTTACATTTGTCCCAGGTTGAAGTGCGGCTAGTGAATACAAAATAAAGACACATAATAATAAAATTTACTTTCGTACCTTGTATTATTTGTTGAATATTTTTCTGTTCTACCATATCCGTTCTTTTGCTTTTGCGTATCCAAAGTCACGTCCATTACCTACAAAATTGGACAACGGGCTTAGTCATACGAATATGACTAAGTGAGGATATACCTCTTTCATTGCTGTAAATAATTAAAGTAAAACTTTCGCATCTTAAAACATGTTTTTCATATTAACCGTTTGTATGTCTCAGTAGTGACCTTATGAAACTTATAACTATATGAACATGTTAGTACCAATAAATCAGTGTGAGCAGTATAGGATCATAACTTTAAAGCAGTGTAATTGTGTATCAGTATAAGCAATACATCCATGTATCAATATATCAGTGTAGCAGTAAGAAATCATATATCAGTATGTCTATATCAGTATATCATAGCAGTGTATCCATATATTCGTATATCTGTATATCAGTATTTATTTGAATGTTTCATTTCTTAGGAAATATTAGGGGCGATTTGAATTCTTTTCCCTTTTTGCCTTTACCCCGAATGGTCCTTTACCCCGAAGGGTCATCATTTTCCAAAACCAGTACGGACAACCCGCGTTTATGCCTTTCGACTCGACTGGTTTGACAATTCATTATATTCATTTCATTCATGTGCATGCACTTCAATTCGCCCGTAATATAACCTCGTGTCGACACGCTTACATACAGTGAGTTATTCAGTTTTATATTCCCCTCAGAAATATCTTTCGCCTGTTTGCCTTTAAGGGGTCATACATGAAAGCGATATTAAATATCAGTGATATCAACTATGCATGTAACATTCAGTATAAAAAGAGTGCGCATGTAAAAAGAAAGTAAAGCCATAAAGCATAAATGAAACAGGTAGCTCTCACCATCAGTCGTTCTTTACTTTAATAGCAATTCATGTCGTTGCCATGCCTATTTTGAGATGCCATCCTTCACGATATTTGTATAGGAATCGTATCATATAGGGTCATTTCTATCGGGGTTGCACCTCGCTATAGTTACAACATTTATTATGTGATGACATCATTTGGTAGCTACTTATTTACCCAGCCCTCTAGTTTCACAAAACCATAAAAGAAACAAGTTCAAATCAATGTTCTAACCCAAGCAACCCACTGTGTTACATATGTATACTCACTATAACTCAATTAAAAGAGGATCCAACACCCCACTTACATATTAGCTCAACAGCCGACTAGAAGGCAAAGCAAAGCCCAAAAGAAAAATCAGTAAACAGAAATCGGAACCTCTTTAATAAAATAATTGGTGCAGCTTAGGCAAGCCAAATCCATATGCAGAATCAAGTTCAAAAACCCCCTTTTCCCCATAAAATGTAATAACAAAGAATTTAGCAGCAGCTAGTTATTAAGTAAAGCAAAAGAGGAGGAGCAACAGTCGGCTACAACAGGAGCAATCCCCTTCAATAATTCCTTGCAGTGGGGTTGGGGAATCACATACTCTTCTATTAATAACAACTTACATCGGAATGTAGGAGAGAATCCAAACCCCACCCAAAGAAACCTCTTCAACCGGCCAAAACAGGTAACAAGACAACACCTGACCTCTAGTAAGTAAGGCCTCCATTCAAACATCTAAACCAATATAACAGTTAACCAATATGAAGTTATTTAAGCACATCAAATCCTCCATTTTGACGAAACACTCAAGCAGAGTAAAACCCCATAGCAAAAATATTGGATAATCATCAATATTCCCTTACCAGTATTCTAATCGGCCAAGGTAAATAAAGTAAGAGAGTTAGAGGTGTATTAGGTCGCCATTCATGAAATCTCCTTCCCCCCACACCATGAATCGATAAGCCATAGCCAGCAACGAAAAACCAAGAATTAAATAGAAGAAGGGGAAAAGAAGGAGGATCTCACCGTGGGTACTTGGAAGACGAAAGTCGTCGATCGAAGTCCTCAACTCCAACTAACCATGCATCAGCACAACCAAGAGCGCACCACTAGCCCGTGTCGAGCTTTTCCAGCCCAGTCGACGGGAGGGAGAAAGGCAATCGAGCAAAACAAAGAGAATAATCGAGCAAGCCCTAACGATTCCATGCCCGTCGAAAGCTCCAGACGGTGAGAAATAGGATAATTATCGGAAGAGGGAGGCCAATCGAAGACATAGACAGCCACCGCCTCAAAATGCCAGCCAAGTCCTAATCGCAGCCCACATCTTAAACCAAGCCCGCAATATAGACTCACACAAAGCCCCTATTAGCACCCCAATTCAGCTAGGAGGTAACTTCTAATAGCAGACCAATTCCCTTACAAATATCCGCTAATAATATACCAATGATAGTTACCAATAATGAGCATAACAGTAGTCAACATATATATTCCAACCTTAACCATCCGGAGTATAGGAAAAGTTCATATTCCGCTAAAACATGTCGAATGCTGCAAAGCATAAAAAAAACTCATACTCAACTTCAAAGGAGCTCCGAGTTGAAACTGAGTGGCTTTTCATCATAGGGGACAAACATTAATTTTTATTGAAATTTATTATTCATTTGGGTTATTTCACGTTTTGAGTCATTACACCGCGCGCGTGCACGCGGCCTGCACGCGCGCGCGACCCGAGCGCTAGCGCGCGCCCTGCGCGCTAGCACGCGCGCGGCCTGCACGCGCTAGCATGCGCGCGGCCTGCACGCGCGCGCGGCCCGAGCGCTAGCGCGCGCGCCCTCCGCGCTAGCATGCGCGCAGCCTGCACGCTAGCGCGCGCGGCCTGCGCTCTAGCGTGCGCGGCCTGCCGGTCGATCTCCCTCGGCACGCCCGCCGCCCCTTTGCGTTGTCCTTGCACGGCTCCGATCGTGCTTTTACGGCGCTCTCGCTCAACGCGCACTTAGCACCGCTAAGTCCGTAGCGTGTCTTTGATCCGCGCGCACTTGAACATTGAAGTTCATAGTGCGCGCAATTGTTAACTCCACTTTCCCTCTTAAGACTGCAGGATTCACACATTGCAATCAGGAAAGTACCAAGGAAGATGCCCGAACTACCCGAAGTGTCTGAACTGACCGGGGGGCAAAATCGTCATATTCGGAAAATGGTGATCCGTGTGCTCTCAATCGGCGGTCAAGATCAGCCCGTCAGGTGATTACGGTGGTTACAACGACGATATTACTGGGTCGCCCCCGGCCAAGTCTATAAAAGGGACCCTGGACCCTCATTTGAAAGGATCTGACACTTTGCACCCGAGAGAGCTCCTTGAAGAATTCCTTCATAGATCTCCTTCGCGGTTCGAAGATCTCTTTCGCGGTTCGAAGATCTCCTTCGTGATTCGAAAATCTCCTTCGTCACTTGAAGATCATCTTCGGATCTTGAAGACCTCATGCAACAGCAAAGTACTTAGTTTTTCTGAGAGGTGTCATGTCACCCTCAGAGACTTTCCTTCAACTACAATTATAACGAGAAGCGGCCTGTCGCTCTCAGTTCTCGCAACTTTACTTGTAACACTCAAACACTTAGTAAAATTTGGCTGGCGCAGATCCGACCACGTGGTTTTTTACCCTTTTTGGGTTTTCCATGCTAAAAACGTTCTCTTGCCATTTCTCTGTTCTCTCTGTGACTGTTTGCGCATTCGGCTCACTCTCGGGCTAATACGGTCCAATTCGCCCGGTCTGGAAGAGCGTCGAGTGACCTGCAACAGTTTGGCGTCGTCTGTGGGAAAGGTGTTCCCCAAACTCTGCAAAGACTTCTCGAAGACAGTATTCGCTTCATAGCGATACTCGTGACTAACAACAATGGCAAGAAGAAGTGCTCGCACCACCGATGGTTCCATCCCAGAAGGACGCATTGATCCTGCTCCCTCTCATTCGCTCATCAATGCACCTCTCACCGAAGAGGCCTCATTATCACCCGTTGCCGCGCTAGAAGGGCGCATGCGCCAGATGGAAGAGCATCAAACCGAGATGCTAACCCTGCTGAGAAATCTCGAGGTTCCTCGAGCCCCCGCTCCACCTCCATTGCTGAATGATCCCCCCTCCAGCCTCGAATCATGCTCCAATTGAGGCAGCGGTTCAGGAGGATAATGTCTCAGAAGAACTTTCAGACGCAGCAAGCTCCGCTCATCCTGCTCGACCAGCTAGAGGACCAGAAGGCGACCATCATCATCAACGCCAAGGAAGAGTCGACCCTCGGCAGGCAGTAGGGAGGACCACTTGAGAAGAAATACGTGATATAGTAACAGAGGAGTACGGTCAGGTCGGGCGGCATGTTGCTTTCGCTCGTCGTCCCTTGCACAACGGCTCCCCGTTAGCGCCTCACGTTCTGGCTCACCCAGTCCCTCACGGCTTCAAGCTCTCCAACATAGAAATGTTCGATGGGGCGGACGACCCATTGGAGCACGTCAACCATTTCACTACCATCATGAGAATTTACAACGCTCCAGATCAGCTCCTCTGTCAGGTGTTTCCGGCAACCTTAAAAGGCCAAGCGCGCACTTGGTTCCACTCTCTGCGAGATGGAGTCATAGATAGCTTCGTGGAAATGGCACGACAGTTCACCGCCCAGTTCATCGCCAACCGCAGGATTGTTCGAGACCCCTCCCATCTTTCGGGGATCCGCCAGAACGACGGAGAAACTCTTAAGGATTTCTTCCGCCGCTTCACTACTGAGGCGCGTTAGATTCCAAGGGTGGACCCCGAGCTTCTGCGAGGAGTTTTTCTTGGAGGGCTCCGCCCCGGTAGCTTCTACTCCGCACTAATGTGGGAAACTATACCCAGCTACCCAGACCTCATTCACCGAGTCGAGGCTCAGATAGCAGCTGATGAAGCAATTGAAGCGCACCGCCAGCAATTCGAGGGGAGTTCGAAGAGGAAGAAAGAGGAGTCGTTGCCATAGACTGTTCCCAATAAGAACAACAAGCATCACGACAACGCCAGCCGAGACCGAGGATCTCGCCAGCATCAGAACTACACTCCCTTGAACACTACCAGAACTAACGTTCTTCTTTCCATCCGTGATAGCAACGTGCTTCGCAGGCCTGAGCCGGTTGCGCCAAACAGAGGAAACCAGTCGCAATATTGTGACTTCCATCACGGGCATGGACACAGTACTAAGGGCTACAACCGATTGAAGGAGGAAATCGATCTTCTTGTCCGGCAGGGCCTCCTCGGAAGGTTTTTACTAATCCAGGTCCCGAACCAACACGGACCTCAGGTTGACAATCCAGTAGAGGACAACGTCGTACCCCGCCGCGGATGAGCCAAAGGAACCAGGCAGGGATACTTCCCCCTAGTAGAGCGCATACATCCCGCGCTTCATCTATCATCAATTTCTATTTTTACTTCTTCCAGTTCTTTGCTTCTAAAAACTGTAAGCCGCAAGATTGTACTTGCGCGCATGTACCCATTATGTATTTAAAATTACTACTGCTACTCCCTGACTCCATTAGCGATACGGATCTCCTGAAGTAAGGATAAGAACGTTAAAGTCATGACTTTCGGTACTAACACCAAGCAGCTAACTCGCCAAACTTGGTGATAAGAAAAGGCCTCCTACGAGTAAAGGATTGGTGTCGAGGACAACAATCTTAATTAAGTTTGCCTAAAAAAGACAACCACGCCTCCGCGCTGCTTGGGCACCTCGCCACCGCGCTGCTTGGGCACCTCGCCACCGCGCTGCTTGGGCACCCCGCCTTCGCGCTGCTCGGGCATCTCGCCACCGCGTTGCTCGGGCATCTCGCCACCGCGCTGCTTGGGTATCTCGCCTTCGCGTTGCTTGGGCATCTAGCCATCGCGCTGTTTGGGCATCTCGCCACCGCGCTGCTTGGGTATCTCGCCTCCGCGTTGCAAGGGCATCTCGCCACCGCGCAGCTTGGGCATCTCGCCACCGCGCTGCTTGGGTAACTCGCCTCCGCGCTGCTTGGGCACCTCGCCACCGCGCTGATGGGGCACCCCGCCTCCGCGCTGCTCGGGCATCTCGCCACCACGCTGCTCGGGCATCTCGCCACCGCGCTGCTTGGGTATCCCGCCTCCACGCTGTTTGGGCACCTCTCCACCGCGCTACTTGGGCATCTCGCCACCGCGCTACTTGGGTATCTCGCCTCCGCGTTGCTTGGGCACCACGCCTCCGCGCTGCTTGGGCATCTCGCCACCGCGCTGCTAGGGCACCTCGCCACCGCGCTACTTGGGCACCTCGCCACCGCGCTGCTTGGGCATCTCGCCACCGCGCCGTATGGGCATCTCGCCATCGCGCTGCTGATAACTTCTTAAAAAAGAAGTTATTAACTCCTTTATTTTAGTGAATATTGAGAAATTATATGAAAGTTAACGACGAATTTACTAATAAATTTCATATCTGTAATTATGGACAGTTTATCGGCGAACGTGCAGTATATTTGTGCAGAAGTGCGAGAAATTCATGAAAGAACGGACAACTTTAGGCTGAAATTACATTGTTGGGAAGATTACAGCAGTTTGGTCATAACCTGGTCGTAACAAAGCGGTTTAAATTAAATATTCTGAACCAAAAGTACAGATTTTTCGAAGTATTAAAAAATAGGCTTGCGGTTCCTTGTTGAAAGGACGCCTCTTTTCAGTCTTTGGACTGTAGCGAGGAGATAGAAAGAGGCGTGGGCTGATTCGAAGAGGAGGAGAGAGAGATACGGGTGATTTTTAGAGAGAGAAAAGTGAAGAAGGTTTGGAGAAGAAGAAAGAGACGACACATTGAGCGGATTTGGTAACGGAAAGGACGAATTCCTGCGCTAATATTTAGACTCCAAACAATGTCTTGTAAGATCTTTCCAATTTGGTTTTTCATTTCAAGAATCATGAACTAATTCTTCGTATCTTGTATGTCGTGAGTACTAGTTTTTGTTGTGATGTTTAATTTATAATTTTTCCGTATGATTTCTTGGTTTGCTATCTTTATCAATGTTATGATTTATTGCGAAAGATTTGAATCATGTTTATCTTCAACATTTCGTGGTGAGATTCGAGAGAGGAATCACGATTGATTTAAGATAAATACTTAATGTTATGCGATGAGATTCGAGAGATGAGTCGCATGAATATCTAATTTAAATCTTTACTTTTATACTACGCCGCGAGATTCGAGAGAGGAGCGGTGTGTTTACATCATAACTTTGATATAATAAAGGAGAGAGGAAGAGATTCCATCACCTTATTAGCAAGAGCGATTTGAGCAATTTAATTTACCTAGCATTTTTCTAAGTTAGAGATAACTAGCGAAATCTAGGTTATGGGAATTCATAGATCGAGAGATTATGATTCCTAGTTTTTAATCGAGCAAGATAGTAAAACAAATATAATGCATCGGTATATTTAGCAAATATCACAACAGATCTAGGAAAGCGATATACAAGATTCCTTTCTCTAAAAGTTGATAAAAATTAACTTAAGTACTTTTAGTATTTTAAAAATTAGTTTTAAATATTCTGCAATTTAGTTTCGTCCAACCAATCGAATTATTTAACTTGGATTTAAGGAAAAGAGTAAACTAATATTCATAAGCGTTAGAGTGTTCACTTCTCCGAGGGAACGATCTTAACTCTCTATTATATTACTTGAGTCGGCACGTATACTTGCGTATATACACTAAAGGCGTATCAAGTTTTTGGCGCCGTTGCCGGGGAGGCGGCTATCTAACGGTTTATTTCTTACGATATTAGTGAGCTCTTAGTAATTAGAGACCAAGTCGTTATTTTATTTCACTTTGAATTTTTATCTAGTGTATGTCCCGATTGCGTAACATTGAAATATTACCTTTGAATCTAGAAATCGAACGTACCTGTATGCGGAATAGGCAAACTGTTAGAGCAAGCACTATTATTCATCAAGAGATGAATAATAATCAGCAAGGCAATGAAAATGATCATGGGGGTCAGGTGGACCCTAATGGTCAAGTCGAACACAACGGTCATAATGTTCAAAATGTTGCACCACGAATGACTTGTCGAGACAATAACGCACCGTTAAGAGGAGGTTTGCAATTTAGTATAGCGCGACCCACAATCGCTGCTAATAATTTTAAAATAGACTCTACCACAATGCAACTAGTACAACATAACAAGTTTGGGGGTCTTAATCATGAAAATGCAAACGCTCATTTAAGAACATTCTTAGAAATCTGTGATATGTACAAGGTAAACGGGGCTTCGAATGAAGCTATTCAATTGAGGTTATTCCCATTTTCTTTGGAGGGTCGGGATAAAGATTGGCTTAACTCTCTACCTCCTGGTTTCATCACTACGTGGGATCAAATGTAAGAGAAATTTCTGAATAAATATTTCCCACCTTCTAAAACAGCTAAGTTGGTTAGAGACATCACTACTTTTGTCCAAAATCATGGCGAAACACTTTATGAAGCGTGGGAAAGATTTAAAGAAATGCTTAGGAAGTGTCCACATCACGGGATGGCCCAACACCAACAAGTCACAATTTTCTATAACGGGTTACAAACCACTACGATGATCCTAGTTGACGGAGCCGCGGGAGGGTCTTTATTAAAGAAATATCCAGAAGATGCTTTTGAAATTTTAGAAGATCTTACTTCTAACAATTACCAAGAATTCGAAAGGCAAGGTAATAACCAACCAGCCGGTATTCATCAAGTAGATCAATTCACTTCGTTAGCAGCCTAAATGGCCACTCAATTTAATCTAATAAATAAGAGGTTAGATTCTCTATCTACCCCTTCAACAAGTGTACCAATGACAGTGGAACAATTAAACCAAGTAACTGAAGAAGTACATTATCTAGGAGGCCAGCAAAGGCAAGGACCTTCAAATTTCGGCAATCATTATAATCTAGAATGGCGAAATCATCCCAATTTGTCTTGGAAAAATTCACAAAATGTAATGCAACCACCAGGTTTCAATCAAAACCTTAATTCTATACAACCCATATGCATAATCAACAAACCAATAATAGGAAATTGACTGATGAGTATATTGTAGGGTTGTTTCAAAAGAATGACTCTAGGATGGGTGGTATTGAGTCTTCACTCCGATCTTTAGAATCCACAATTGGCCAATTAGCCAACGCTTTAAATCAAAGAACACTAGGATCGCTACCATCTGATACCACACTTAATCCAACAAGAGAAGAGCCAAATAATCATTGTAAAGCTATTGCATTAAGAAGTGGGGTAGAGATCTCAAGTGGAGATGGATTGCTAGAGAAATTAAGGGAAGAAGACGCAAGAGAAAATACAACGATGAGAGAAGAATCTATAGAAATTAAGAAGCCGGAGGAAGTGGAAGTTGATCCACAAAATAATAAAAAGAAATAAATCATCTACCCTCCTCCACCTTTTCCATCTAGATTAAATAAAACAAAATTTGACAAACAATTTCAAAAATTTATGGAAATTTTTAAGAAGCTTACAATTAATATTCCATTTGCCGAGGCATTAGAGCAAATGCTTAGTTATGTCAAGTTTATGAAAGATATTTTATCAAAGAAAAGAAAATTTCTAGATAAAGAAATAGTTGCATTAACGGAAGAGTGTAGTGCGATTTTGCAAAAGAAATTGCCTCAAAAACTTAAGGACCCCGGTAGTTTTACCATACCTTGTTCCATATGAGTAAAATTTGTCGAGAGAGCATTATGTGATTTAGGTGCAAGCATCAATTTAATGCCCTTATCTATTTATACAAACTTAGGTCTAGGAGAGATAGCTCCAACAACTCTTACTCTCCAATTAGCCGATAGGACTTTAACATTTCCTAAAGAAATAGTTGAAGATGTATTGGTTAAGGTGGAATTTTTTTTTTCCGGCCGACTTTGTAGTGTTGGACATGGAAGAGGATAAAGATGTACCCATAATCTTAGGGAGACCATTTTTAGCAACCGGTAAAACTTTAATTGACGTACAAAAAGGGGAATTAACAATGAGAGTTAATGAAGAGGAAGTAACATTCAATATCCTAAAAGCTATGAAATTTCTAAATGAAAAAGAAGATTGTTACTCTATTGAAGAAGTGGAGATAAAAAATTAATTAATTAAGGGTAATGAAGATGACCTAGAACAAAGACTTCTCACCATTTTGACAAATGAAGAATGGGATGATGATTTAGAATTAGATGAATGTGTGAAAGTCTTAGAGTCCTATTATAAATTGCCTATCTTTAGGAGTTTTGAATCTATAACTAGGTCAAGTGAACCAAAAATTATGAAACCCTCAATTATTAAACCTCCAACTTTAGATTTGAAACCTCTTCTGGAACATCTTAAATATGCTTTTCTTGGAGAAGAGAGCACTCTTCCGATAATAATTAATGCATCATTAAAATTTGAAGATGAAGAAAAACTACTTCTAGTTTTGAAAGAATTTAAGAAGGTCATGAGATGGACTATATCAGACATTAGTGGCATTAGCCCCTCAATTTGTATGCATAAGATAATATTAGAAGATGAGGCTAAATGGTCAATTGAACATCAACGTAGACTTAGTCCACCGATGAAGGAAGTAGTTATGAAAGAAATAATAAAATGGTTAGATGCAGGAATTATTTATCCTATTTCGGATAGCAAATGGGTAAGTCCGGTACAATGTGTGCCGGAGAAGGGAGGAATTACGGTGGTGAAAAATGATAACAACGAGTTGATACCAACTAGGACGGTTACCGGTTGGAGAATATGTATGGATTATAGGAAACTAAACAAATCAACTCGGAAGGATCACTTTCCACTACCTTTCATTGATCAAGTACTTGACAAGTTGGCGGGTAATGATTATTATTGTTTCTTAGACGGGTATTCCGACTATAATCAAATTATGGTTGCTCCGGACGATCAAAAAAGACCACATTTACATGTCCTTATGGTACGTTTGCATTTCGCAAAATGCCATTTGGATTATGTAATGCACCCGCCACTTTTCAAAGGTGCATGATATCTATTTTTACTGATTTAATGGATGAAGGAATAAAAGTGTTTATGGATGATTTTTCTGTGTTTGGGAAGTCATTTAATTGTTGTTTGGAAGTTCTTAGGAAAGTATTAACAAGATGTGTTGAGACAAACTTAGTGCTAAACTGGAAGAAGTGTCATTTCATGGTGAGAGAGGGAATTGTCTTAGGCCGTAAAGTATCAAACAAAGGTTTGAAGGTAGATCGGGCTAAAATAGAAGTTATTGAAAAGCTTCCTCCTCCTAAGAATGCCAAGGGTATTCGTAGTTTTTTAGGCCATGCAGGGTTCTATAGAAGGTTTATTAAAGATTTTCCAAAATATCAAAACCTGTATGTAACTTGTTAGAAAAAACACTCCCTTCTTATTTGATGATCACTGTTTGCATGCTTTTGACACATTAAAGCACAAGTTAGTTTCTTCACCTATTGTCACAACACCGGATTGGTCGTCACCTTTTGTTCTTATGTGTGATGCTAGTGATTATGCCGTAGGAGTTGTCTTAGGACAAATCCGGGATAGAATTTTTCATACTATATATTATGCTAGCAAAACACTTATTGATGCACAAATAAACTACACCACAACCGAGAAGGAACTCTTAGCCGTAATGTTTGCATTCAATAAGTTCCGTTCATATTTAATAAATTCTAAAGTGATAGTTTATACGGATCACTCGGCAATACGATATCTGTTGGAGAAGAAGGACGCCAAACCTAGACTAATTAGATGGGTCCTCTTACTTCAGGAATTTGATATTGAAATCAAAGACCGAAAAGGAGCGGAAAATCAAATAGCCGATCATTTATCGAGATTAGAACAAAGCGATGAGAGGAATCAACAAGTAGGGATAAGAGAAAATTTCCCGGACGAACAGATATTAGCTATCTCTGTGGGGAGTATACCATGGTATGCTGACTATGTGAATTACATAGTTAGTAGTATATTACATCCAGATATGGATTATCAACAAAGGAAAAGGTTCCTTCAGCAAGTGAAATATTACCTGTGGGCTGATCCATACCTATATAAAATCTGTTCGGATCAAATTATCCGGAGGTGTGTTGCTGAAGTAGAAGTTCTTAGTATCATAGAAAAGTGTCATTCATTACCTTATGGAGGACATTTTAAGGGAGACCGGACTGCGGCTAAAGTTCTGGAGTCAGGTTTTTATTGGCCCACTTTATTTAAGGATGTCCACTTATTTGTGAAGAATTGTGATAAATGTCAAAGAACGGGTAACTTGAGTCGGAAGGCGAGCATGCCAATGAATACCATTTTAGAGGTTGAAATTTTTGATGTTTGGGGGATTGATTTTATGGGACCATTTGTTAATTCGGATGGCAACCTATATATTCTTTTAGCAGTCGACTACGTGTCAAAGTGGGTCGAAGCTATCGCTACGAATAAGAACGATGCCAATGTGGTAATAATTTTTTTACAAACTAATATCTTTTCGAGATTTGGTACACCTAGAGCGATTATTAGTGATGGCGGAAGCCACTTTTGTAATTCACAATTTAGAACATTACTAAGAAAATACGGAGTGACGCATAAGATCATTTTAGCATATCATCCCCAAACTAATGGTTTGGCTGAGGTTTCCAACAGGGAAATTAAATCCATTTTAGAGAAAACGGTAAGTGCCACTAGGAAAGATTGGTCTCAGAAATTGAATGATGCGTTGTGGGCTTACAGAACTGCATTTAAGACGCCCATAGGACTGACCCCGTACAAGATGATCTATGGAAAAGCTTGTCACCTTCCTGTCGAGTTAGAACATAAAGCTTATTGGGCTACAAAAAAAATTAACTTTCGATTATAAGGAAGCCGGTAAGAATAGGTTGCTTAATCTCAATGAACTCGATGAAATGCGATTTCATGCATATGACAATGCAAAACTATATAAGGAAAGAACAAAAAAAATGGCATGACGCTCGCATAGAGAAGAGGGAATTTATTCCGAATCAATTAGTACTACTTTATAATTCTCGCCTTAAACTATTTCCGGGTAAATTGAAATCTAAGTGGTCCGGTCCGTTTCGAGTTAAAGAAGTCCATCCATTTGGGGTAGTTTCCATTTGCAATGACAAAGAAGGTTCCAGTTTTAAAGTAAATGTGCAAAGACTTAAAGCATACTACCATAACAATGAGTCGCGGGAGGTGATGGTAATAAATTTATCTGTCGAAAGAATGGCTGAGTCTAGCCGAGACGTTAAATCAAGCGCTAATTGGGAGGCAACCCAACTAAAATAAATTAATTAAGTATTAATTTTCAAGGTTAAATGTTGAAAAGCGTTCGGAAAGTCCATAAAATTTTTTTTTTCATTAAATTGTCATGACAAGGTTCTAACTTTTTATTCTCTGTCCTTTTGACTAAGAAAACAAGCAAACAAATGTAAAAAAAAAACAGGAAACGCCGGTCCAAGATTAAGTCGACAGGCCAGCTTGCGTAAATAAACTGAACCGCTGGATAAAAACTTGCATACCACTTGGAATAAACCGCCGGTCCAACATGAGGTATTTAAAGAAACGAAAACCGGTTCAGGACTCATTTTCCCCTTCCCTGGTTCGACGGCTGCGACGCACACAAACCCTATACCCTTTTCGACGGAGCGATTCGCGAGGTTGCTAGCAGCGGCTTTCTTTGCAAGGAGGCGGCGTCCGAGTTCGAATTTACTTTGCAAGGAGGCGGCGTCCGCGTTTGGATGTTCTTTGCACGGCAGTGGCATTAAAGTTGCGATTCGTCTTCGATTAGGTAACATTTCGCAACAACTCTTCTTCTTCCTTACGAAAAGATAAAAAAAAAACCTTACAATATTTCTAGGGTTCTTCCTAGTAACAATTTCTTATTAACATCAGAAAATGTCATCTAAGCGTAAAGTGAAGAGCAAACCCGCACCAAGTCCACGTAAGGATTTTCGATTTATTAATGATGAAGCCAAACTGCGATATGAAAGTTTACAAGATAAGCCTTTCATTTTCGAACGAGGGTTTGAGATCGAAAAACGGGCGTGGAGTATGGAATATGTCACACGAATGAAAGATTTTGGTTGGGAATCATTTTGCCACCCCCGAAAGGAAGCAGTGTTGCCTTGGGTATATGAGTTTTATGCCAATGCGATTACCGTTGAGGAACGAAAAATTTATGTGCGAGGTCATTCAGTCGATTTTTCTGGTAAGGCGATTAATAGCTATTTTGGCATGATGGTTCCGAATGAAGATGAGTATCAGCGCGAACAAGCCACAACTCCGCCATCCGTCATTGCGGAGGAAATTTGTAATAATGTCGACACAGCCTGGATTTCAACGGAAGGTTCCAATTTGAAGGCGAATAGTTTAAAACGGGAAGCCAAGGTGTGGCTTTTGTTTATTAACACGAGCGTAATCCCTACCAAAAACACTACAAGAGTCGCTATGGATCGTGCCATATTAATTTACTGTATCTTAAAGGGAATTCGTTTTGATGTTGGGAATATCATTTCAAATCAACTTCAGAAGAGGTTACTTGCTATGGATAGGTTACAATTATAGTTCCCTACTCTTATTACTGAACTTTGCCGTGTTAGCGGGATGTGGGGAGACAAAGAAACCTTAATTACAAGAGTCGGACACCATATTACTAAAGTAGTAATAACCAGCAATATTAGGGACAGTTCGGACATTCTTGAGAGCACACCGCCTCCTGCTGGTAATACAGATCCCCTCCCCAAGCCCACTGCGAGTATTCCTTCTTCTTCCACCGCACCAGCACATGTTGACTTAACAGAGATCATTGATAATATGGTAAGCGCAACAGAAGAAAGGGAATACATGAAATGTTATCAGCGATTCAATCATCTACTCATTAATGAAAAATGTGATGATCTCCTGCGGAATCAAGCTAGACTCATGGAGGATGCTGGTTTGGATACCGTGAAGACTGTCTACACATACAAATCGAGATTTGATCAGCAAGGTTATTTGCTCTATCCAGATGGCGAACAGATTGATATTAGTGAAGCCCATGACATGGATGACGAGATGCCCGATGCTTATCTCTTCTTAATTATTGCTTTAATCAGACAATGGTGGATTATTATTTTGTTATTTTGAAGACTCTTATGCTATTTCTCATGCTGCTGTGATGTTATTTATTTTAGAGGAGTTTATGTTACTCTGATGCTGCTACTCTTAAGTAGCTATTATTATCCTGCTTTAAATTTTGCTTCTCTTATTTGCTGATATGCTGATATTGCTTTCCTGCTAATTCTATTTGATGATAAGCTGCTATCATTTTTAATATATAACAAATTCAATACCTTGGCTTTATGAGATAATATGCTGTTCTTATGAATTTAACCTTAGGTGAAATTTCTGATATTTCTATGCTTTAATTGCCAAGAATTAATTTTTACTTAGGCCTGAAATTTTAAAACCGAAACGGCAAAAAACCGCAACACTGCACCGCACCGTTTTCAAACCGCACCGAACGGTTTGGTTGTGGTGCGGTTTTGGTTTTTTGAAAACCGCATGGTTTGCGGTGCGGTTCGGTTTTTACCTTGACAAAACCGATCGAATAAACCGCACCGCACCGCACTGATTAAAATATAATTTTATTTTGTATTTTTTATTCTTATATTATATCTTATAAATATATAATATAATATATTAATATATCCTAATCTACTATCTAACTATCTCACTACCTAAGCATATGTATATCGTATAAATCTAACTATATAATATATCATTATATCTTATTAATTTTAATCAGCTATTCTCATTGGCTGCTCATTATCATTATATCTAAATGCCTAATGCGGTACTGCCTAATGCGCTCGCGTGAACCCGTGGGCTTGAAAATTTTATTTTCTCCTTCCTGACTTCCTGTTCTGCACGAGCGCACGAGTGCAGAGTGCCGAATGCCGAATGCAACTTTCTGCCCTAGCCTGACGGCCGACCGGCGACGACGACGTAAGGGAGTGGCAGGAGCTTTAACAATCTTCCAGGTGAAACAAGTCTACTAATTTAGCTTGGTAATGTATTTTTAGATGCTTGGTAATGTATTTTTTATCATGGCGAGTACCCCCTTTTCATGACAAATTTGGTTAGTCACAATGTACTTTTTGATAAGTTTTGTTAACTTTGCAAAAATCAAAACCGCACCGCAAAAACCGACTCCAAATCGCATCAATGACAAACCACACCGCACGGTTTGGATGTGGTGCGGTTTTGTAAAATCCAAAACCGACCCTCTTCGGTGCTGTTGCGGTTTGGACTCAAACCGCACCAAACCGCACCATTTTCAGGCCTATTTATACTGTCCCAATCATAAGAATAGCTTATATGGTTAATTAATTCCTGTGAATGTCTGATCATTGTTTTGCTTTACTTTGCATGAGCTTTATCTTCATTTGTCCTGTTTTACCTATATCGATAAATGATTTAGACTGTTCTGCTTATATCTGCATAAGTCTTATCTTGATTTTTATGCCAAGTACTTGATTTATGAAGTGTGATATAAGAATTTTCTGCTCTCTCATGTTAGCATTATCACACATCTTGCTTTACTATTTTTGTGCTCCACTAAATGCAGTTCTTATTGTGCTATGAATGATTACCTTACCAAATACTGCCACACGTGCAATGGGCATCCTTCCTGCCAAAAATTTACAGGGGAGTGTTGTATTTTCAATTAATATTTTCTTTGGATTCTTATTTTAATTTATTTAATTCACTACGTTCTCAATGAGATCTCTGCTAGGGTCTAGCAGCTAATTAAGTGTGGGGGTGACGTCAGTTATCCTCCGTTTATTTTCACTTATAAAATTTCTATTCATGGCACTTTACGATAATTTCTTCATTTTTGTTACCAACAGAAGACTTACTAAAGTTACTTCGTCTTACACTAATTGACAGATTAATTAATATGGTGGTTTCAAGTAATAAATTTAAATTTAGTAAGATGCGGTTATAGCTCTCTTAAGTATTTCAATTATGCACTAGATTCTTTAAAGAATTTGCTCTCGACAAAATAATTTATTAACCAGTTAACATAATTATGGAAGGATGAGCAAGAACTAAGTCAATGTTGTAAGCTAAAACATAGAGTGTGTAGTTAATTGATAACAATGAGTAGGGTCACCTTTGGATCAGATCACACCACAAAACTATTTTTGATTATCCATCAGTCTTTGAGCTTGAACTTATCATTTTGATACCATTTGTCCATGCACAATTTTCCAATAATTTCACTAGTTACTTCTTAGTTAACTTTCCGACTTTGGGGGTTTAATAAAAAAAATGTGTGTGAGGCATAGTGATATGTGGCCTAAGTGTGTGTACACCTACTTAGAATGATCCCAACTATGATCATAAAGTAAAAGAAAATTTATAAAAAAAAATGGGAAAAATGTATAATGACATTGTGATATGTGGTCTAAGTGTGTGTACACCTACTTGGAATGATCCCTACTATGTTCCTAAAAAAATTGATTAAGAAATAAATCTCAAAGTATGGCGAGTCATTAAGAATGTTAACTAGGGAAATTCCGCTCTCTATCAAAATTCATTCATAAAATCTTCACCAAGTCAAAGTCATTCATATTGTAAGCCCTTATGATTTCTTATCAAATTGAACTACTAAACTCTTGTGGAGGCATAAAACAAAGACTCGGCAATTTCTTACCCTTTCCAATTATGAGCATGTTTAATGAGTTAAATTGTTGAGAGTGAACAATTTTAAGGAAGCACACACACAACATAGAAATATTGAGGGAGCTGCACTTGTTATCTAACTAACGGAATTGTAAAAGGTTGAAACATCTTTTAAGAGATTTGCCTTAGTTAATTTGAAATCCTTAAGTAAGCCTAAAGCTGGTGTACGTAAAGAAGATGATTCTTGCCCTGTTTCAATAGAAGTTTTCATATTTATTTATTTTAGAATTGATTTAATTCTTGCTAGGGACTAGCAAAGACTTAAGTGTGGGGGTGTGATAACTTCTTAAAAAAGAAGTTATTAACTCCTTTATTTTAGTGAATATTGAGAAATTATATGAAAGTTAACGATGAATTTACTAATAAATTTCATATCTGTAATTGTGGACAGTTTATCGGCGAACGTGCAGTATATTTGTGCAGGAGTGCGAGAAATCCATGAAAGAACGGACAACTTTAGGCTGAAATTACATTGCTGGGAAGATTACAGCAGTTTGGTCATAACCTGGTCGTAACAAAGCGGTTTAAATTAAATATTCTGAACCAAAAGTATAGATTTTTCGAAGTATTAAAAAATAGGCCTGCGGTTCCTTGTTGAAAGGACGCCTCTTTTCAGTCTTTGGACTGTAGCGTGGAGATAGAAAGAGGCGTGGGCTGATTCGAAGAGGAGGAGAGAGAGATACGGGTGATTTTTAGAGAGAGAAAAAGTGAAGAAGGTTTGGAGAAGAAGAAAGAGACGACACATTGAGCGGATTTGGTAACGGAAAGGACGAATTCCTGCGCTAATATTTAGACTCCAAACAATGTCTTGTAAGATCTTTCCAATTTGGTTTTTCATTTCAAGAATCATGAACTAATTCTTCGTATCTTGTATATCGTGAGTACTAGTTTTTGTTGTGATGTTTAATTTATAATTTTTCCGTATGATTTCTTGGTTTGCTATTTTTATCAATGTTATGATTTATTGCGAAAGATTTGAATCATGTTTATCTTCAACATTTCGTGGTGAGATTCGAGAGAGGAATCACGATTGATTTAAGATAAATACTTAATGTTATGCGGCGAGATTCGAGAGATGAGTCGCATGAATATCTAATTTAAATCTTTACATTTATACTACGCCGCGAGATTCGAGAGAGGAGCGGTGTGTTTACATCATAACTTTGATATAATAAAGGAGAGAGGAAGAGATTCCATCACCTTATTAGCAAGAGCGATTTGAGCAATTTAATTTACCTAGCATTTTTCTAAGTTAGAGATAACTAGCGAAATCTAGGTTATGGGAATTCATAGATCGAGAGATTATGATTCCTAGTTTTTAATCGAGCAAGATAGTAAAACAAATATAATGCATCGGTATATTTAGCAAATATCACAACAGATCTAGGAAAGCGATATACAAGATTCCTTTCTCTAAAAGTTGATAAAAATTAACTTAAGTACTTTTAGTATTTTAAAAATTAGTTTTAAATATTCTGCAATTTAGTTTCGTCCAACCAATCGAATTATTTAACTTGGATTTAAAGAAAAGAGTAAACTAATATTCATAAGCGTTAGAGTGTTCACTTCTCCGAGGGAACGATCTTAACTCTCTATTATATTACTTGAGCCGGCACGTATACTTGCGTATATACACTAAATGCGTATCAGCTGCATGGGCAGCTCGCCTCTGCGCTGCTTGGGGGCATCTCGCCTCCGCGCTGCTCGGGCACCTAGCCACCGCGCTGCTTGGGCATCTCGCCTCCGCGCTGCTCGGGCACCTCGCCACCGCGCTGCTCGGGCACCTCGCCACCGCGCTGCTTGGGCATCTCGCCTCCGCGCTGCTTGGGCACCTCGCCACCGCGCGCTGGGGCATCTCGCCACCGCGCTGCATGGGCACCTCGCCACCGCGGTGCTTGGGCATCTCGCCTCCGCGCTGCTCGGGCAGCTCGCCTTCGCGCTGCTCGGGCACCTCGCCACCGCGGTGCTTGGGCATCTCGCCTCCGCGCTGCTCGGGCACCTCGCCACCGCGCTGCTGGGGCATCTCGCCTCCGCGCTGCAAGCGCCACCGCACTGCTCGGGCACCTCGCCACCACGCTGCTTGGGCATCTCGCCTCCGCGCTGCTTGGGCACCTCGCCACCGCGCTGCTGGGGCATCTCGCCACCGCGCTGCATGGGCACCTCGCCACCGCGGTGCTTGGGCATCTCGCCTTCACGCTGCTCGGGCACCTCGCCACCGCACTGCTTGGGCATCTCGCCTCCGCGCTGCTCGGGCACCTCGCCACCGCGCTGCTTGGGAATCTCGCCTCCGCGCTGCTCGGGCATCTCGCCTCCGCGCTGCTCAGGCACCTCGCCACCGCCCTGCTTGGGCATCTCGCCTCCGCTGCTCGGGCACCTCGCCACCGCACTGCTTGGGCATTTCGCCTCCACAGGTACCTCGCCAGCGCGCTTCTTGGGCATCTCGCCTCCGCGCTGCTTGGGCACCTGGCCACCATGTTGCTTGGAGACCTCACCACCAAGATACTCAGGCCCCAACGCTAAGTGAAAAGCTCGTCACGATCTCCTATGTAATGGGCGGCAAGCTCGTCACGATCTCCTACGCAATCGCATGACGACAAACTCACAACTGCGCAAGTCACAACAACTTGCCTAAATAAGCTCGCACACCCGAAGATGTTAATCAGAAAATTTTCGGGCTTATTTCCTATAAAAAAATGATCACCAGAAGATGACAAAATCCTCGCACTTCTCTTAGCAACAGGGATGAACTCCGAGGATTTGGGGGGCAATTGATGGGTTATCATCTATTATGTAGAGAAATCCGGGCTGCGATTAGTCAAAAAAGCCAACTCCTCCACTAAGATGAGGGGGTCATGGGGAAGGAAGTGGGTCAAACCCACTATCTCCTCGCACAACTGCAACCGCGCGACCGCAACCGCGCAACCGCAACCACGCGCAATCGCGCGCAATGCCATGCCCAAACACGCACGCGCGACCGCGCACACGACCGCGTCAAGGTCGCGCACATCAACACGCGCACTGCCGGTCGATCTCCCTCGGCACGCCCGCCGCCCCTTTGCGTCGTCCTCGCACGGCTCCGATCGTGCTTTTACGGCGCTCTCGCTCAACGCGCACTTAGCACCGCTAAGTCCATAGCGTGCCTTTGATCCGCGCGCACTTGAACGTTGCAAATTAAGTTCATAGTGCGCACAGTTGTTAACTCCACTTTCCCTCTTAAGACTGCAGGATTCGCACATTGTAATCAGGAAAATACCAAGGAAGATGCCCGAACTACCCGAAGTGCCCGATGTTGAAACCAGTAACCCGGTTTCAGCGTTCGAAAGGGGGATGCGGCTAACTCTTACTTGACCCGAGCTAAGACCCTTGACCGGTCACTAGGAACTGAGAGACTTGCTCTTGACGATTGCTGAAACCTGTAAACAAACCCCTGAAGCTGCAGCGTGGAGGTCCCACCACACACTCGGAAGCTCACTCAGAACTTCCCCTCCCAAGCCAATGCTGAGCTTGGGCACCTTGGAGGGCACTAAGGATCACCTCACCGACCACCTTCAACGACAAGGGGAGGGGGAGGGGTAGTGCTTGCTCACGCGTGAGGGAGGGGGTAGAGACCAACCCTTCTCAAGGTGCCCATGGGGGTCTATTTATAGACTTTCCCAAAAATGGACTGCGAATAGCCAAAATCGGACTGCGGAGAACAAAATTCCTCCAAAAGATGGAAGCCGGGCGAGTGCCCACTCGACCAAGGCCGGGCGAGTGTAGCACTCGCCCAAGGCCGGGCGAGTGGAGCACTCGCCCATGGCCGGGCGAGTGCTCACTCGCCCAAGGCCGGGCGAGTGGAGCACTAGCCCAAGGCCGGGCGAGTGGAGCACTCGCCCATGGCCGGGCTAGTGCTCACTCGCCCAAGGCCGGGCGAGTGGAGCACTCGCCGAAGGCCGGGCGAGTGGAGCACTCGCCCATGGCCGGGCGAGTGGAGCACTCGCCTAAGGCCGGGCGAGTGGAGCACTCGCCCATGGCCGGGCGAGTGCTCACTCGTCCAAGGCCGGGCGAGTGGAGCACTCGCCCAAGGCCGGGCGAGTGGAGCACTCGCCCAAGGCCGGGCGAGTGCTCACTCGCCCATGGCCGGGCAAGTGGTGCCCTTCTCACTCGCCCGACCCGCTTTCACCTCAGCTAATTTTGGTCGCTTGTGAACGGCCATTTTCCTTATCTGCCTCGATTCTGCTGAGTCTGGGTCAACCAAACCAGCTCGGCAAATATGAGGGTTGTACACAATCCCCGCTCTTTTTGAGCTTGTCTCAAGCTCGGAAAGAATGTCCAACCCACCTATTTGACGAGTAGGTGGAGTTTTTTGGGAGAATCTTTGGAGGGTCCCGCTCGATGGCTATAAAAACCCCGAAGGGGAGGTGAGGAGAGCACCATTCCCGAGGGCTTCCACCACTTCCCCAATCGACCAGGATGGATCCACCCCGAGATTTCAGGGCTCGCTTCAAGGCTCTTTCTGGGAATGGTCAAACCGACCTGTCGGAGCTGAGAGCTTTGGTTCGTGGACCTCCGCCTTCCCCCACTCGGTCAGTGGTGTGATCACCGCGGAAGAAATCTCGTCCCGACCCGGTGAAGGAGGCGGCATCGTCATCCTCCCATGGGATGACCGAGTTCGTCCGAGGCCTGGAGCTAGATGCGGTAGTGATTCTTCCCCTTCTTTCCGCCTCTCGTTTGCGGTGATTGCGTGACGATTGAGACACGTTTCTTAACTTCTCGCAGCTTCTTTCGGACGGAGGCGAAGGGGGCCGGGACATGATGGAGATGACGGGTGCGGTTGCCCGGGTGAGCCCTGCCACCCTTGGTCCGGAACCCGTCGCCTTCTCGATCGCCCTCGACGATCCTTCCTCGAAAGGTGGAGGGCTCGAGGATTCGCAAGGTAACGCTACTTCAAGGTCCTCAGATAAACTGACATGTTTGAGAGTCTAACCCGATTTCTCTTCCAGGAGGGGGGGAAACTTCAACGGGGCAATCGAGCTGTATGGGGGTTTCCCCACCGATCTGATCCCCCACCCTGGTGGAGGAACCTGCCGAGGACCAGTCCAACCTTCTCGAACGCCTGAATCTCTTGGCTGAGACAGTGCGGAGGCAAGAGGCCAATCTTCTCGAGCTGCGTGACGGAAGGTGGTCCGCTGAACCTGACCCTCTTGCCCGCGTCTGCGCGCTGGAGCGACGGTCGGAGAGACTGGATAATGAGCTTATTCAGCTGAGGGGGAAGTCCGGCTCGCGTCCGGAGGCATAGCTGCGCCACTTGCTGACCACCTGCGCTGCGTTGAAGCTAGTTACCGCACCACTGGTGAGGAGATCGCTGCAACGAAAGAATGCACCGGGTCTATGCAGTGGGTGCTGTCGAGCACCCAGGAACAGGGTTTCTGGAAGTGGATGCCACGCTGAGCGGCTTTTATTTATGACCTTTCGTTTGCTATGTAATAATAGGGGTTGGCCTCGTATGATGGTTCAACCCATCTTGCGATCGAACGCTTCAGTTTTTGTTGATTCATGTTTTGCTTACATCGTTGCTCTCTCACTAACCAATATGTCAAGGTAAGCGACACAACGCTGCGGCCACCGACCAGTGGATGGGAACCAGAGGCAACGAATGGATGATCTCGAGACGAAGTGGTTGGGCGGTGTTAGGGGGTGGTACGGGTGAATGGACCTCTCGATCCTCATCCCCATGCTAGACGAGCGGATCACAAGGTCCGCCCATCTCTGCCGGGCGAGTGGACGATGAGGTCCACTCCCATGCCTCGGGCGAGTGGACCTCGAGGTCCGCTTGCCTGTGCACGGGGCGAGTGGACCTTGCGGTCCACTTGCCCGGGACGAATGAACCTCGTGGTCCACTCCTTCCCTTGCCCTGGGCGAGTGGACTGCGTGGTCCACTCGCTTTTCTCTTGCACCCCTCCCCCTATAAATACACCTCCCCTTCCTCCTTCCATGTCCTCACACTCACCTTCTTTCTTGTCTTGCCTTCTCTCCGAAGCCTACTCCTTCTCTTCCTAACGATCCTGTGACATGGCCCCTAACCGTCCCCCTGTTGTGAGAAATGGTCGGGAACAGAGCGCGGCCAACTTTTCAGAACACTCCTTCCCCGAGGGGAGGGTGTCCAAGGAGGACTTCTTAGCCTTTAAGACCTCTTATCTTCCTGCGGGGTGGTCGTCCCGACGTCCATCGTCGGGCGAGACCATTAATTCCTTCTATGAGTACTGGCTCGAATTCCCCCTTCCTCACTTTGAGGCCGGGCTACGGCTCCCCCTGTGGCCCGAGGTGAAAGAATTTTTTAACTACTTTGGCGTAGTCCCAGCTCAGGTTAACTCGAACACGATCTCGATGTTGACGACCTACGCATGCTACTTGCGGGAGGAAAGGGTTGAGTTCGACCTGAACGTATTCCACAAGGTATTTGTCTTCCGAGCGACTCCGGATGGAGTTTGTTTCTTGACTGGCTCCCATGTGAAGGTAAGTGAGACCTCCAACAAGGTCCGCCATTGGAACCACTCCTTCGTGTTCGTTCGGGGTGACCTGGGTGACATCCCCTTCTCTCCCATCCAGAGATCCGAGAAGGTCTGCCGAGCCCCTCCGCTACATGGAGAGGCCGCTGAGCTACATAGTCGCCTTGAGGGTGTGAGTTTTGAGGTTGAGCACCTCCGGAGGAACATTGATCGGCTCGCCTACGTGGAGCCAGGGACAGGTATTCGGATCCCACTAACGTCCTTTCCCTTCTTTTTGCCTCCACCTAACGTTGATCACCCCCTCTTAACTTGTGCAGGTGAACGATCCCTCTCGCAATACCCTCCCTTCGCGGGGGGAGGCTCCTCCCCCGCCCGCTGGTTCATTGAGGAGGACGCGGTTGCCCGTGTTTCGGGCCCGAAGGTTCCCGAGCCAAGGCAAAGGAGGGACAAAGGTCCGGCGTCAGAGGAGGGGGCACCTTCTTCCCCCCCGAAGGGTCCGAGGATGCGACGGGGGAAAGCCATCTGCCGGAGGGGTTCCGGGGTACCACCTAGGGAGAGAGGAGAACCGAGCGATCCCCACGCGCTGGCGAATCATCCCAACTTCGGGATGGGGGAGAAAGTTGTGGACCCCTTCGATGACCCCATCGTTTTCTGGGACGAAACGGTGAACCGAATCTCGCTCACCTCTCAGCTCCCTTCGTGGGCCGAGGGGGATGTCATCGATGACGCCGCATACAACTTCTCCTTCGGCATCTACGGCCGGCATGATGCCGCCTCCTACAAGGAGAGGTCCATGCGCGATCTCGCGTGCGCAAGCTCTCAGGCCCTGCTTCGTGCAACCGAGCTCTCTCACATGGCCGCCCGTCGAGGTCTTAGTCTCTCGAATAGGTGTAGGCTAGCCGATGCGTCGAAGCTGGCAGCGGAAGAGAAGGCTGCCAACCTCGCGACACGCTTGGGCATTGCTGAGAGACTCCTAGAGGAGTCGTTTGGAGGCTTGGTGCTTTTCCTTTCCTAACCCCTTCACCTATACATGCTCCAATCATTCTGTTTTGCCTACTTGCAGGGACCCGACGCTGCCGACTCGCTTAGGAGACGGTGCGAGGAGTCGGACAAGGAGGTGCATGACCTGAGGGCTCAACTAGCTGATGCCCAAGGACAGTTAAAAGAGAAAGGGAGGGAAAGAGGCGGACCTTCGAAAGCATCGACGTCTGCCCCACCTCTCCCGGCTGAAGCCGAGGTCTTATTGCCGATAGGCGAACAGGAAAGGCGGAGCCACATGCTCGGAGGAAGATCGTGACGTCAACAGCTCAGGCCTTGGTGAGCCTCCTTCATGAGGCGGATGCTCTCCGAGATACCTGGAGGGGGTCTCTGCCGATGACATCCTGCACGAGTTCTTCCCTTCTCCCGGGCGTCCGGACTTATCTCCTTGCAGCGGTGGTTATTCCCCCTGAATGTCATGGTGGTCAGGGGCCCTTCTTGCTTGTTGCTTCTTATAGGAATCATGTATCTCTTTTCTTCATCCTGCATATATCAGTAAGGGTGAAGCAACAGTTTATGTAATATACGTCGCTGCCAAACCAGCTATTGTTCTAATGAATCTCTTAGCTTGTTCTCCCTTACTTCACTTCTCTACCGCTTAGGGACTTGATACCCTCTTGAGCCGATCCACGTCCTAGGTGCTTTGCTTACCTGGAGACGGGGGAACTCAACGCCCTCCCAATCCAATTGGAGGCGGAAGTACCCACCCGCGTCCTAGGCGCCTTGCTTACCTGGAGATGGGGGAACTCAACGCCCTTCCAATCCAATTGGAGGCGGATGTACCCACCCGCGTCCTAGGTGCCTTGCTTACCTGGAGACGGGGGAACTCAACGCCCTCCCAATCCAATTGGAGGCGGAAGTACCCACCCACGTCCTAGGTGCCTTGCTTACCTGGAGATGGGGGAAGTCAGCGCCCTCCCAATCCAATTGGAGGCGGAAGTACCCACCCGCGTCCTAGGTGCCTTGCTTACCTGGAGACGGGGGAACTCAACGCTCTCCCAACCCAATTGGAGGCGGAAGTACCCACCCGCGTCCTAGGCGCCTTGCTTATCTGGAGACGGGGGAACTCAACGCTCTCCCAATCCAATTGGAGGCAGAAGTACCCACCCGCGTCCTAGGCGCCTTGCTTATCTGGAGACGCGGGAACTCAACGTCCTCCCAATCCAATAGGAGGCGGAAGTACCCACCCACGTCCTAGGTGCCTTGCTTACCTGGAGACGGGGGAACTCAACGCCCTCCCAATCCAATTGGAGGCGGAAGTACCCACCCGCGTCCTAGGTGCCTTGCTTACCCGGAGACGGGGGAACTCAACGCCCTCCCAATCCAATTGGAGGCGGAAGTACCCACCCGCGTCCTAGGTGCCTTGCTTACCTGGAGACGGGGGAACTCAACGCCCTCCCAATCCAATTGGAGGCGGAAGTACCCACCCGCGTCCTAGGCGCCTTGCTTACCTGGAGACAGGGGAACTCAACGCCCTCCCAATCCAATTGGAGGCGGAAGTACCCACCCGCGTCCTAGGTGCCTTGCTTACCTGGAGACGGGGGAACTCAACGCCCTTCTAATCAGTTGTTGAGCCGCGAGTCGACCTGACGAACCCCCTATCTACTGGCATGACCAAGCCCGTCGGAGGGTCCGCAGCCAGGGATCTTGAACCGGGATATTTACCTAGAACCCACTTTTCATTCATAGTTTACCTGCTTACAACTTCCTTACGCTACGCCCCTCCGGGCACCTCATTACACCTCGCCCTTTTCTTGGCACTTCATTACATCTCGCCCCTCTCTGGGCACTCTACTACATCTCGCCCCTCCCAGGCTCACTTGGCCGAATGCTCCTTGGCCATCTCCGCCATTGCTTCTTCCATTTCTTCAGCTTCCTGCATCCATCCGATTGCATTGACTGCAGTGACATAACACTGACGCGCCTCCCGGGGATCTCCTCTGACTCTTATCTGGACCTCTCCGGAGTTGTACTTCAGGCATTGGTGGTAGGAGGACGGCATGCACTTGCACGCGCTGATGAGGGGGCGCCCGAAGATAGCGTTGTAGCTGCTCGGTGCGTCCACGATGACGAACCGACAGTTCTTCGAAGTTCCCCCCAGGGTGACGAGGAGTTCGACTCCTCCCTCCACCTCCTTCCTCTCCCCGGAGAATCCGAAGAGTGGCCCATCTGATGCCAACACTCGTCTTGCCTCGACCTTCATCCCCTCGAAGGCCTTCTTAAAAATCACGTTCACCGAGCTCCCGATGTCGACTAGGATCCGGGAGACCGTGAAGTTCTCGATCGCCGCCTTGATGACAAGTGCGTCGCAGAATGGGTCCTCATGGGCCGGCAAATCCTGGGTCGAGAAGGTGATCTTCTCGCTCGAAGGTGGGGATCGGGAGGTTGAAGCGATGCTTCGACGGTATATGGCGTGGAGGCTCCCCTTCCGGGTGGCCTCTTTGCCCACTCCTCCATGGATGACCCCGATCCCTCCCAGGGCCCCTACGTCGACTCTCTCTTCGCATGGGTCATCCTCCTCCTTGCTCTTCCCCTTCTCTCCTGTTCGTGGACCTTCCAGGCACAACTGCTTCCCCCCTGCTGGGGCTCTTCCTCCTTCTCTCATCTCGAGGAACTTCGGGCAAGCCGCGGTCGCGTGACCTTCCTGCTGGTGGAAGTCACAATACAGCAGCGCCAACTCATTCCCCTGCTTCTCCCAGTGTCCTCTCTTCTTCCCTCCTTTCCTCCGGCCAATGGCCATGGCTTGCAGGGGCTGGACTTATAGCGGTCCCGAGTTCTGTAGCCACCCCGCCGGGTGGAACCGCCCGTTCCTCCCCTGAGGGCCTCCTCCTACCTGAAAGTGGCCCCTTCCTTAGGCCTGAGGGGGCCCTACCTGTGACCTCCAAGCTGGTCGGGCGGCTGTTGGTTGCGACCTCCAACCTTGCTCCTGTCCAACGGGGGGCCCCTGGTGTCCCTGACTCCTCACTTCCTCCTTCCTTCTTCCTCCATGCTCCTTCCTCTCGTCCTCTGCTACCTGGGTGAATCTTGCCACGAAATCGTGGTTGCTGGCCTCAAACTCGATTTCCCGACCAGCTCGCTCCATTAACTCCTCGAAAGACAAGGGAGGGTCCCGAGTCAGACTCATCCTGAACATCCCCTGCTGTAGCCCAAGGGTGAAGGCTAGTTGTAGGGTGTGCCCGGGCACCTCGATGACAAGAAGGACCTCCCCCTGAAATCTATCCATGTAGCTAGCAAGCGTCTCCCCTGGCTTTTGTCGGATCGCGAACAAGGCCTCAACCCCCTTCCTCCTCTTCTTCGAGGTAGAGAACCTCAACAGGAAACTTCGGCGCAGGTCCTCGAAGTCGTAGATGGTACCCACCGGGAGCTGGTGGAACCAATCCCTCGCCTTCCCCTGAAACGTGACAGCGAAGAGCCTGCACTTGAAAGCATCCGACATCTGTCTAATCAAGGACATGTCTTCGAACCACTGAAGATGTTGGAGAGGATCACTGTTCCCTTCATAATAAGACATAGCGGGTTCGCGGAACCCATCCGAAATAGGTACTGACACAATCAGCTCGCAGAAGGGGCTCCTCCATCCCCCTTGGTTGGACGGAGGCGTTCCCATCATCTCCCCGCTGGGGAAGTTGGTTCCGGGCGAGTTGTTGAAGAGCACTCGCGCTTGGAGGCCCAAACTTTCCTCCGAGGCTGTCTCTCTCCCTTGCTGACGGGTTCGCCCTATTTCCATTACCGGTGGTGAGACGACCATAGGTGCAGGTGGTGTCAAGCACTCGCCGCGAGTGGGAGGTGCGACCTGCAGGAGCTCCATGATCCTCTTACTAAACTCATCGAAGTCACTCTTCTTTACATACTCACAAGTAGGAGGTGTGTCCCTCAACTCATCGTTTCCAGCCATGAGGCTCGGCTCAGAGCTTTCCGAACGAGCTGCTTCCACGCTCACTGCACCAGAATGTTGAAACCAGTAACCCGGTTTCAGCGTTCGAAAGGGGGATGCGGCTAACTCTTACTTGACCCGAGCTAAGACCCTTGACCGGTCACTAGGAACTGAGAGACTTGCTCTTGACGATTGCTGAAACCTGTAAACAAACCCCTGAAGCTGCAGGGTGGAGGTCCCACCACACACCCGGAAGCTCACTCAGAACTTCCCCGCCCAAGCCAATGCTGAGCTTGGGCACCTTGGAGGGCACTAAGGATCACCTTACCGACCACCTTCAACGACAAGGGGAGGGGGAGGGGTAGTGCTTTCTCACGCGTGAGGGAGGGGTAGAGACCAACCCTTCTCAAGGTGCCCATGTGGGTCTATTTATAGACTTTCCAAAAAATGGACTGCGAATAGCCAAAATCGGACTGCGGATAACAAAATTCCTCCAAAAGATGGAAGCCGGGCGAGTGCCCACTCGTCCATGGCCGGGCGAGTGCTCACTCGCCCAAGGCCGGGCGAGTGGAGCACTCGCCCAAGGCCGGGCGAGTGGAGCACTCGCCCATGGCCGGGCGAGTGCTCACTCGCCCAAGGCCGGGCGAGTGGAGCACTCTCCCATGGCCGGGCGAGTGCTCACTCGCCCAAGGCCGGGCGAGTGGAGCACTCGCCCAAGGCCGAGCGAGTGGAGCACTCGCCCATGGCCGGGCGAGTGCTCACTCGCCCAAGGCCGGGCGAGTGGAGCACTCGCCCAAGGCCGAGCGACTGGAGCACTCGCCCATGGCCGGGCGAGTGCTCACTCGCCCAAGGCCGGGCGAGTGAAGCACTCGCCCAAGGCCGAGCGAGTGGAGCACTCGCCCAAGGCCGGGCGAGTGCTCACTCGCCCATAGCCGGGCATGTGGTGCCCTTCTCACTCGCCCGACCCGCTTTCAGCTCAGCTAATTCCGGTCGCTTGTGAACGGCCATTTTCCTTATCTGTCTCGATTCTGCTGAGTCTGGGTCAACCAAACCAGCTCGGCAAATATGAGAGTTGTACACCCGAACTGACCGGGGGGCAAAATCGTCATATTCGGAAAATGGCGATCCGTGTGCTCTCGATCGGCGGTCAAGATCGGCCCGTCAGGTGGTTACGGTGGTTACAACGACGAAATTACCGGGTCGCCCCCGGCTAAGTCTATAAAAGGGACTCTGGACCCTCATTTGAAAGGATCTGGCACTTTGCACCCGAGAGAGCTCCTTGAAGAATTCCTTCAGAGATCTCCTTCGCGGTTCGAAGATCTCTTTTGCGGTTCGAAGATCTCCTTCGTGATTCGAAGATCTCCTTCGTCACTTGAAGATCTTCTTCGGACCTTGGAGACCTCATGCAACAGCAAACTACTTAGTTTTTTTGAGAGGTGACATGTGACCCTCAGAGACTTTCCTTCAACTGCAATTGTAACGAGAAGCGGCATGTCGCTCTCAGTTCTCGCAACTTCACTTGTAACACTCAAACACTTAGTGAAATTTTGCTGGCGCAGATCTGACCACGTGATTTTTTACCCTTTTCGGGTTTTCCACGCTAAAAACGTTCTCTTGCCATTTGTCTGTTCTCTCTGTGACTGTTTGCGCATTCGGCTCACTCTCGGGCTAAGACGGTCCAATTCGTGCGGTCTGGAAGAGCGTCGAGTGATCCGCAACCCTTACTATATACAAATCAATGCAATTAGAATTTTGTTATACACAAACATAATGGTTATATAGAAATCATGTCAAAACAAAAATAAATAAATTTATTTTATCAACTTAATATCATATTATTGCATCAAAACAGTAGGTAAATATTTCAAAAAATTGTATGTACACTCATCAAAAACTAAGTTGTGGATCTCAACGAGGTCTATAATTTTCTTGTTGAACACTTTTTCTAAAAATGTATGTACAAGACTTATTTTCAAAAGATGCATAATAACTCATAAAAATTGATGTGCGAATAACCAAAACTAATGTGCTTATAGCGTTGCGCTATATATATATCCATACTTGATCTATATATAACACCACCCTTCAAAAATTGGGCTCTAATAAACAAAAAGAGTGCTGAAGCGCAGAGCGGGGAGCGATAAGAGGTAAGTGGGACGGGGTGTTTTCTGTTGACATGTGGAAGGTAGAGGCCTCCTTTAAATAGTACAGAATAGATAAATGAATAACAAAAAATTGATATGCATTTAGCAATCCACCATAACCATATAATTGATTTGTTTTACCAATTAATTTAGAAATGTTAAGCAGGTTAGGCTTTTTGAGAGTTGCACATACAACCCTTTTTTAAATAAAAATTTAATATATTATTTATATAAAAATTTAGTTTATAAATAATATATGTAATTAGTTTATAAATAATATATATTCATAAATAAACTATTCATTATAATTTGTTCATAAATAATAATATATTATTAAAATAATATTATTTTTATTATATCAAATAATTAGTTTATAAATAATATTTGTTTACATTTATTAGTTCTATTCTAACTATTTTTTATAATTAATTTATAAATAATTTATATTTTTATTAAAATTATATTATTTGTGTTGTGGCTCACTCGAGGCTCCTAAAAATCGATCGAGATTGGACCGTCTTAGCCCGGGAGCGGTCGAGCGTGCAATCAGTCACATAGAAATGAAACGGATGGCAAGCGACCCGTTTTACCGTGGAAAACGGAATGAAGTGAAAAATCACGTGGCCGATTTGGTGCCGACCAAATCTCACTATTTGTTGTTGCTTTACAGGGCTCTGGAGAGAAATCGAGGACGATATGCCGCTCCTCGTTACAACTTGTAAGGGAGCGAGAGAGAGTTGCGTTTGGAGGGTGAAAGACCGTCGCTCGTGGAGCTAAGTATTCCTTTTAGCGCAGAGGAGGGGTGATGCGCTCTGGAGTCGATGATTGTCGTTTGATGGCTTGGGCGGCGCGTTCTGTGCGCCTTGGTGTCTACGGCTTATCTCCTGCTATCCACGGAGGAATATGGAGAGGTCTTGAGAGCGGAGCACGCATAAGCGCACTTTGGAGCAATCTTGAGAGCGGAGCGCGCATAGGCACACTTTGGAGCGGTCTAGCGAGCGGAGCGCGCGGAGGCGCACTTTGGAGCGGTCTTGAGAGCGGAGCGCGCGGAGGCGCACTTTGGAGCGGTCTTGAGAGCGGAGTGGTTATGCCGGTGGTTACGCGAGTGGTTACCCATTTATCGGACGACGGAGATCACGCGGGGACGATCGACCGAAGGAGGTCAGGCGGAGACCAAAGGGTCGGCTGGCGACGAGGAGGCCGACAGGCGGCAAGATCCGGCTGGCGAGGGCCACACCGCGGGCCCACGGTCGAGGGCGACTGGCCACAGGTGGCCGCACAGCCAAGGGCGTCCGACCGCAGTGGGTCTTGCAGCCGCACGTCGTGGGCGCGCGGCCGAGGACGGCCGGCCCAGGGAGGCCGGTCGCGGGGGCCGCACGACGGGAGCGCGGCCAAGGGAGGCCGACCTAGGGAGGCCAGCCGCGGAGGCCTTGCGGGCGGGCGGCCAAGGGCGGCTGGCCGCGGGGGCCTTGCATCCGCGGGCGCGCCACAGAGGGAGGCCGACCGTGGTGGCCGAGGGCCTGGCGGCGGGCGGCCTCCCGGCAGTTGCCCAGTGGGCAGCGCGGCGGTTCTGCCGTGCGTGGCGGTTTCGGTGCTAGTGGGGTTGACTGGTCAACCCCATTTCCTCCATCCAAGGGAGGTGGGTGTTTTTGGCTCTCCGCCGCCCGGGTTACGGGGTCCCTATCAATTTGTTTAATTTTTTATTATAATTATTTTATTAAAAATTTAATACACATTTCAGCAAACTCTATTTTTTCCAAAGAATTTAATAATTATCCATCACTGCAAAATAGCAGATTATTACCTCACTGCTCCCAGCACTAAGCGAATTTTTTGGAACCGGGATCCATTTGAAAATCTAGGTCTGAGTGAAACTACACTGCGACACGTGTCGAAATCCTGGAAAATTTCAAGTTTCCTTCCTTTCTCTAAAGCACGCGGGAATGGGAGAGAGGAGAAACTACAATGCTTCTATTTAAGGTTCTGTGGGTAGGGTTTATAGTTTTGGAGAATGGGAGAGAGGAGATGGATTTAGAATGAATGAAACCGAAATTTTGAGATGAAGAAATCATCAGAAATGACAAAATTTACAACCCTCGTCATTTTAATATTATTTATGGATCTTAAATCTTGCCGGAGAAGGAGACAGAATGATGCAAGAGGAGATACTTTACTGCTTTGTCCGCCGCCGACCTGCATTTTAATGATCTCCTAGGAGATCAAAATGATCTGCAAGAAGATGATTCAGAGATGCTTTATAAGAGATCACTTTTGATCTCCTAGATTATCAGAAGTGATCTACTAGGAGGTAAATTTAATCTTTTAGGAGATCAAACGTATTCTCCTAAAATATGCTTTACCGTGAGATCTTTCTCTGTGCGTTGATCCCTGAGAAGATGAAAATGCTCTCCCAGGAGATCAAAATGCTCTTCATAGAGATAATATTGATCTCCTAGGAGATCATCATCTTTCTTCTTTTATTCCATGTAAGTAAAGAAGCAGAAAGCCAAAGAACGAAGCGAAAACATAGTGTACCCACAATAATTTTTTAAAATCAATGAAATTTATCGATATCCCATGTTACGACATGTGTCACAATGTAGTTTCACTCGAACCTAATTTTCCAAATGGAACCCGGAAAAATTTCGCCATTTAGGCTCAGTTTGGCTCAGCTGCAACGACTGGAGAAGCAGTGGTGGGAAGCAGTGTTGGAATAATCAGTTGTTTGCAGAGTGATTGCAGAATCTGTGAAACTGTTTGGAAGAACAACGTTTACAGTGCTGTTTCAAATGGAGAAGTTGTTTAAGCTGTTTGACAAAACAGTTGTGTGCGGAATACTATTCACAAGAATATGCACAGAAATTTTACGAAGAATAATCAAGAAATAGGAATACTATTTCACTGTAGAAGCTGGCAGAGGCGAATGGGAAGAACAACATCGAAGAAGCTAGGCAAAAGGGAATAATCGCTGAAGAAATCTGTGAAGAAACCATGGAAAAGAACAATCACAAGCGGTGAAATTGAATATCTAGAAGCGAAGAAGGCTTTGTTTGGCGGGGAGAGCCGAAATCGGAAAACTTGGAAAAAAAGGTTCTCGATACCTGCAGTGAACGACATGGCTCGCCGGCGTGTTGAGGGAGGCTTATCGCCGGAGAACGATGGCCGACTGTTGGGTGTGGTTCCCATCTGAATCGGACAAAAAACCACCGGGCGCGCTATGTGCGGCTCGTGATTTCATCCATTCATTCAAATGATAAAATTAGGAAGTAATTGAGAGGGGAGGGGCAAATAAATCTGGATCGTTGGATTGATATCCAATATAACCTATCCTCCATATATAGGCTGTTTTTGGAACAATCAGCAACCTCCCTCGATTCTTTTCTCTCCCTCCCGCATCAGCCGGCTAGGTCAAGGGTGATCTCCCCGTTTTTCTGATCTTCGTTCTAGAGGGGTTGTGTGCCGCCTGGATCCCGCCTGGGAGTACCGCCTGCCATCTAGAACCGCACGCGCCTGCCTGGGAGATCTCTACCGCTGCCTGGGAGTGTTACTGCTGCCATGGCTGTGTGTCGTCGAGTTGTTTGGATCGATGTTGTCGTCGTCGGTGCTCCGTTGGCCGACGGCTTGGTGCCTTGGAAGGGGGCTGCACGTTGTTGAAAATGTTGAAGTGGGAGTTTTGTGATGTTGGTGGTCTGGGGGGAGACCGCGCGGTTTGGTCTGACCGCACGGTCTTGCGGTCTCCTCTGGCGGTTTGACCTCTTTGGTCTAGCCGCGGGCTACTCGACGTGACCGCCATTTTTCTGTCCAAGGGTGCCGAGGTGAGGTCGCGCGGTCTGGTTGTCTGACCGCGTGGCGGAGCAGGTTTCTACCTGGTAAGGGCGGCGCGCGGTCTGGTGCTTGTGACCGCATGGTGCGGGCAGCCCGGTCTGGAGGCTGTCCAGGTTCTCTGTGGTGCGCGCGGACTAAGGTCGTCTTAGTCGCGCGGTCTCCGGTTTGTGTTCGCATGGCTGGCCCTTCGGCGATCAGCTGGCATATGCGGTCTCAGGTGTTTGATCGACTTGGCGGGCTGTTCCCTAGTCGGTCTGGTGTGTTCGCGGTCTCTGGAGGAGGTCGAGTGGCGAACACAGGTGGTGAGCGACATGACCGGGCGAGTTGTCATGTTCGCGCGGCTTCTGTTGAAGTCGGCGAGCTCACTAAGCAGGAGGATCTTTTGCTGGTCGAGCGGGTTGACCGGTCTGGTCGCGCGGTCAAAAGGTGATGATCCTATCTCATAGGGTGGTGACTGGATCAGGTCGCTTGCCTATAAATAGGAGCCACTGTAGCAGCAAATAGAGAGCACCAAGTGTAAGCTGAGCTCGCGACCTGTTCTTGCGGTCTATTTTTTGTAACCGGCCGGCTTGCTGATCGAACTTGTTTTGTGCAGCTTCTGCGGATTGTGCGGGTAGCAGCGGTCACCTCCTCTTCTGAAGGTGTTTGGGCGGTCTCGCGGCTTGCAGTGCGGGTTTCTGGAGTTCGGGAGGATCACTGGAGTTCGGGAGTTCACGTGGTTCTCCGTTGGTGTTGTTCAAGGCGCGGGCAGGAAGTTCGGGCGATCTGGTTTTCTAGCCGGGCGGACTGTCAGGTCGGGCGGTTAGGCGGTCTCAGTTAGTCAGACCGCTGGTTTTCCTTTCAGCTGCTTTTCTCTTCTGTTTTTTGTGTACTGGCGAAATCATGTCTCGTCATGTATACCCCGCCCTGTAATGAAGAATTTTGCTTATCAATAAAGATTGTGTTTGCTTCATGTGCTTCTGGTTGTTTGGCTTGAACTTTTAGTTATACAATTCCTGCTCACTCCTAGATCATTAGAAAATTTCACATGGTATCAAAGCGAGGTTGGAGTGGATAGAGCAGTGAATAACTAAAAGTTGTCATCGCCTTTGTGAAGAAGGAACCAGTGGTAGAGCCATGGAAGCAAGGGGTCTTGGAATTGAGATGCTTACATCGACTAACTTTAAGAAGTGGAAGTCGTGTATGCAAAGTTATCTTCTGGGTGAGGACCTCTGGGAGGTAGTTGGAGGAGAGAGCACGGAGGAAGTTATTCTGATTGGGGATAACGGTCATGAGGTGAGGATCTGGAGGCGGATTAATGCCAAAGCGGAGTTCGCCCTGAAGAGCGCAATATCACCTGACCTGTTTGATCACATCTTGGGGTGTGGATCAGCTGCAGAGATCTGGAGAGCCCTGGATGGGTTGTTTAACAAGAAAAATGTGGCAAGACTTCAATTCCTGGAGAATGAGCTGGCCAGATCGGCTCAAGGTGACCTTTCTATCTCTACGTTCTTCTTGAAGATGAAGAACTTGTGAGCCGAGATTTCAGCACTGGATCCTGATGAGCCAATTTCTGAGGCAAAACTGAAGAGGCACATCATTTGCGGCTTGCGGAAGGAATATGTTGCCTTTGTGTCGTCGGTGCAGGGTTGGGCAAATCAGCCGTCTCTGCTGGAGCTGGAAAATCTGCTTGCTTCGCAGGAGAGTCTGGCAAGAAAGATGGCGGGGGTGTCAGTGTCTGGGGGAGATGGCGAAGTTCTCTTCACGGGGAAGAAGAAGAAAGACCACTGGAGGAGGCTATGGGCCTTCAACTTCTGGACAACAGGAGAGGGGTTATGTTCCTAAGGCTGAAGGAAAGAAGAAGGGAGAAGGTCCCAAGTGCTTCAGGTGCGGAAAGGTTGGTCACATCAGGAAGGATTGTCAGGTGAATCTTCAGCAGGGGCATGCTGCTGCAGGAAAAGAGGAAGCTGATGCCAGACAGACTGATGGAGGATGGGGAGGAGCCTTCTCGGCTTCTGTTGGAGCTGCGGTTCCTATTAACTATCAGGAGGACTGGATCGTGGACTCGGGGTGTGGTCATCACCTCACTGGGGATGAGTCGAAGCTTTCTTCAGCTCAGCCGTACTCAGGTAATGATGTCATTATTACTGCTGATAATACTGTGCGTGCTGTGGAGAAGGTGGGGGTTGTTTCCTTGGACAGTGATAGAGGGCCGCTTACGTTGAAGTGCGTCTATCATGTGCCTGGAATGAGGAAAAACCTCTTCTCCGTGACCAACGTTGTAGACGCTGGGTATCACATTCTGTTTGGCCCAACAGAAGTGAGGTTTCTTCGGAATGTTGAAGCAGTGAAGACGGATGTCGTTCATGTTGGGAGGAGAGCTAAAGACTTGTTCATTTTATCGACAAGTTCTTATGTTGACAAGATGCGGACGAATGATAGTGCTGTCATATGGCACGAGAGGTTGGGGGACGTAGGGATGGACAAGATGAAAGCTATGGCTGTGAAAGGTCTGGTCAAGGGCCTGCCTAGTCTATCTTCCTACGGAGACGGTCATGTGTGCGCGGGATGTCAGTTCGACAAGTCTCATCGACTACCGTTTGACAAGTCGTAGACAAGGTGTAGTGCGCCGTTGGAGTGCATCCACGGTGACTTGATGGGACCGACTGCTACCCCAAGCCTCGGAGGCAGCAGATATATGTTGGTGCTGATTGATGATTACACCAGATATGTCTGGGTATATTTCTTAAAGGAGAAGGCGGAGGCGTTTGCCAAGTTCGTGGAGTTCAAGGAGCTTGTGGAGGGTTGGCTTGGTCTGCGGGTTAAGAAGCTGAGGACTGACAACGGAGGGGAGTTCACCTCTGGTGAGTTCTCTACTTTTTGCAGGAAGGCAGGCATCCGGAGGGAGCTTACATGTGCACATACTCCACAACAAAATGGAGTTGCAGAGCGGAAGATCCGTTATCTGACGGAGACCTGCAAGTGTTGGCTGCATGCCAAGAGTATTCCAAAGTCCTTCTAGGCGGAGGGAATGTCTTGTGATGCCCACGTCATCAACAGGATGCCTCTTAGTCCCATCAATATGAAGACCCCACATGAATTGATGTTCAAGGAAAAGCCAAGCGTGGCACACCTTCGGGTGTTTGGTTCCACCTGCTATGTGCACGTTCCAGATGTGCTTCGGACGAAGCAAGATGCGAAAGCGAGGAAGCTAGTCTTCATGGGTTATGATGATCAGAAGAAGGGCTGGAAGTGCATGGACCCGGAGACGCGGAGATTTGTTGTATCTCGCGACGTCGTGTTCGACGAGGTGACGTCTTACAAGGGAAGTTCTGGTGTTGAGCTACCAGAAAGCAGGGTGGAGGAGCCGGAGAAAGCTGTGGAAAATCTTCAGGTGGAGCTGCCTGTGTCACTAGGTGGTCCATCAATATCTAGTTCTGAGGCGGAGGCTTCTGGATCAGGAAGCAGGGGGAGCGATGCTCCGAGTACGTCCGGAAGGGGAGCTAGAGAAGAAGCAGCTGAAGATACTGTGAGTCAGGGGAAGGCGTTGCGGAGATCGAAGCGAACAATCATTGCCCCTGATCGCTATACAGGAGGAAACATGGTGAGCTTTGTCTCGTGTTTCTTTGCTGGTCCCTTGAATGAGATGGAGCCGTCGAGCTTTGAAAAGGCCAAAGGCGTGGAACAGTGGGATTCAGCTATGCAGGAAGAGATGAGTGCTCTTGAGAAGAATGAGGCTTGGTCTCTGGTGCCCAAGCCCTAGGGTATCACCCCTGTGACATGCAAGTGGGTCTACAAGCTCAAGAAGAAGGCAGACGGCAGTATCGAGTGGTACAAGGCTCGCCTTGTGGCTCAGGGGTTCTCGCAGCAATACAGTGAAGACTATGAAGAGACATTCAGTCCGGTGGCAAAAATGACTTCAATTCAGGTTGTGATTGCTTTGGCGGCGTGTTGGAGGTGGGAGATTTGGCAGCTCGACGTAAAGAATGCGTTCTTGTACGGCGAGATTGACAAGGACATCTTCATGGTCCAGCCGCCAGGCTTCGTATCTGAAGATTTTCTGGAGCATATCTGCAAGTTGAATAAGGCCCTGTATGGGTTGAAGCAAGCGTGGAGGGCGTGGTATGGAAAAATAGCAGAGTATCTCTTATTCTGTGGGTTTGGTGCTTCAGACTCAGACTCAAGCTTGTTCGTCAAGAAGAGCGGGGAGCTTCAAGTCATCGTGCTGCTTTACGTCGACGATATGATCGTGACGGGGAATTCGAAGGAGGAAGTAGCAAGGCTTCGGGCTGAGCTATCTATCAGGTTCGAGATGAAGGACTTGGGTGAGCTTCACCATTTCCTTGGACTCGAGGTGCAGAGGAATGAAAGTGGAGTGCTGGTGTCCCAGGCTGGATATGTAGAGCGAATCGTGGAGAGGTTCGGCATGAAGGAAGGGAAGTGCATTTCCACACCTCTGGAGAAGGCCATCAAACTTCGCAAGGATGAGGGGAGCATTCTGGAAGATCCGCTGGTGTTCCGGGCTCTGGTTGGGAGCTTGATATATCTGACCATTACCAGGCCGGATATTGCGTATGCAGTTGGCAGGGTGAGCCGTTATATGGCGGAACCACAAATGCCTCATCTTCTAGCGACCAAGAATATACTAAAGTATGTCAAGGCGACTTCGGATATGGGTCTTCTTTATAGAAGGGATGCGGGCTTCGAGGTGCATGGGTACATGGATGCCGATTACGGGGGAAATTCGGATGATCGGAAGTCGACGTCTGGATACGTTTTCATGGCGGGCCCCACGACTATATCATGGTGCAGTAAGAAGCAGGATTCTGTGTCTGTCTCAACCACGGAAGCGAAATACAAGGCTTCAGCTTTGGCAGCTCAAGAAGCCATCTGGCTTAGGAGGCTGGTTGGAGACGTCCATAAGGAGGTTCGAGGTTCGACTCTGCTCCGCGGCGACAACGAGAGTGCTCTCAAACTGGTCACTAATCCAGTTTGTCACGCGAGGACCAAGCATATCGAGATCGAGCATCATTTCCTTCGTGAGAAGGTGTTGGACGGGTCTCTTTCGGTCGAGCATGTTCGGAGTCAGGACAACATTGCTGACATCTTCACAAAGGCGCTGGCGAAGGGGCCGTTTACTCGGCTAAGGAGTTTACTTGGACTGTTTTCAACTTCCCACTTCAAGGGGGAGTGTTGAAAATGTTGAAGTGGGAGTTTTGTGAAGTTGGCGGTCTGGGGGGGAGACCGCGCGGTTTGGTCTGATCGCACAGTCTTGCGGTCTCCTCTGGCGGTTTGACCTCTTTGGTCTAGCCACGGGCTACTCGGCGTGACCGCCATTCTTCTGTCCAAGGGTGTCGAGGTGAGGTCGCGCAGTCTGGTTGTCTGACCGCGTGGCAGAGCAGGTTTCTACCTGGTAAGGGCGGCGCGCGGTCTGGTGCTTATGACCGCGTGGTGTGGGCAGCCCGGTCTGGAGGCTGTCTGGGTTCTTTGTGGTGCGCGAGGACTAAGGTCGTCTTAGTCGCGTGGTCTCCGATTTGTGTTCGCATGGCTGGCCCTTCGGCGATCAGCTGGCATATGCGATCTCAGGTGTTTGATCGACTTGGAGGGCTGTGCCCTAGTCGGTCTGGTGTGTTCGCGGTCTCTGGAGGTCGGGTGGCGAACACAGGTGGTGAGCGACATGACCGGGCGAGTTGTCATGTTCGCGCGGCTTCTGTTGAAGTCGGCGAGCTCACTAAGAAGGAGGATCTTTTGCTGGTCGCGCGAGTTGACCGGTCTGGTCGCGCGATCAAAGGGTGGTGATCCTATCTCATAGGGTGGTGACTGGATCAGGTCGCTTGCCTATAAATAGGAGCCACTGTAGCAGCAAATAGAGAGCACCAAGTGTAAGCTGAGCTCGCGACTGTTCTTGCGGTCTGTTTTTGTAACCGGCCGACTTGCTGATCGAACTTGTTTTGTGCAGCTTCTGCGGATTGTGCGGGTAGCAGCGGTCACCTCCTCTTCTGAAGGTGTTCGGGCGGTCTTGCGGCTTGCAGTGCGGGTTGCTGGAATTCGGGAGGATCAGTGGAGTTCGGGAGTTCACGTGGTTCTCAGTTGGTGTTGTTCAAGGCGCAGGCAGGCAGTTCAGGCGATCTGGTTTTCTAGCCGGGCGGACTGTCAGGTCGGGAGGTTAGGCGGTCTCAGTTAGTCAGACCGCTGGTTTTCCTTTCAGCTGCTTTTCTCTTCTGTTTTTTGTGTACTGGCGAAATCATGTCTCGCCATGTATACCTCGCCCTGTAATGAAGAATTTTGCTTATCAATAAAGATTGTGTTTGCTTCATGTGCTTCTGGTTGTTTGGCTTGAACTTTTAGTTATACAATTCCTGCTTACTGCTCACTCCTCACTCCTAGATCATCAGAAAATTTCACACACGTTGCCGCATTTGTTGTGATCTTGGAGGTGCAGTCAGCCCCCTTTTTCTCTTCGTGGAGTTGGAGAACGTCATCTTTGACGTTGGGACGGATTATTCAATCCGTCCGGGTAACGCTTCTCACTCGCTTGTATTCTTCTTTTCAATATTGTACCTATGTATGTTGTTGGGAAGAAGGTTGTGTGAATCCTGTGTGGATTGTGTTTGTGGTGGAGGAGTGGAGATCCTTTGTGGATCGGTGGAGGGAAAGCCTGTAATTCGTGAGTGTAATTTTTTCACACACTTTTAGTGGAGGCTTTCCGGGTTGGACTCCGATCGTCCCGTGGTTTTTCACCCAATTGGGTTTTCCACATTAAAATTTCCTGTGTGCGTTTATTCTTTCCGCATTGTATTATCTTGTTTTGTGTTTGCATACCGCTGAACGCGGTCGCACAGGTGCTCGCTCAATAATTGCAAACAGGTGCTCTGGTCGGGAATATTAGCTCGCATTCCTAACAAGTGGTATCAGAGCGAGGTTAGACAGCAGAGCTGTTTCCGTGACTGATCAGATACCAGGCTGACCTTTTTTGGGTTTCAGGACGAGTCGATTATGATCTCAGGTGTGCAATTGGGAGTGGTAGTTTACGACCACTAACCCGCTGGCTATCCTCCTTTGTTGCATATTTTGAGATAGTCAACTCAAAGATCTGTGGTCGGTCCGGCCTGTTGGCAGAGCAGAATGGAGTCCACATCCGGTTCAAAGCAGATGATAAAGTTGAATGGTGCCAATTATCACCAGTGGCATCTACTGATGGAGGATTTGATATATGTGAAGGGTTGGCATGCTCCTGTCTTTGAGGAGATGCCAAAGGACATCGATCCGGCGAAATGGAAGGTGGAGCATCGGAAGCTGTGTGGGTTCATCAGACGGTTCGTGGAGCCGAACGTCTACAACCATGTGGCTAGCATCAATAATGCAAAGGATATGTGGAAGACTCTCGAGACCTTATATGGTAAGAGCACGAGCATCAACAAGTTGTATTTGCTGAAGAAGCTTGGAAAGTTCAGATACCGGGAGGGCTCACCCATTTTGGATTATGTCAATGAGTTCCAGGGGATTATTGATCGTCTGACTGCTATGAAGGTGACTTTCGAAGACGGGTTGAATGCCTTGTGGCTACTCAAGTCACTTCCAAACTCGTGGGAGATGGTCAGAGTTTCTCTGATCAATTCTTCCCCCCAGGGGATTGTATCCATGGAGATCGCCAAGAGTGGGATCTTGAATGAGGAGGTGAGATGAAAGTCTCAGGGGACTTCAGGCTCTTCCTCACGAGCCGACGTTCTCTATACTGAGCCCAGGGGGAGAGGAAGGAGTAAGAGCCGAGGAAGGAAGGAGGACAGGAGTCAGAGTAGGGACAAGTCGAAGACACGTTATCAGAACGTGGAATGCCACTACTGCCACAAAAGGGGCCACATCAAGAAGTTCTACTACTCATGGAAGAAAGATCAGAAGAAGAAGGGGATTTCCACTGAGGGCAAAGATGAGGGTCACACGGCAGCCACCGTTTCGACTGAGGAGGACGGCGTCATTATTGTTGGCGATAACGTCACTGCTGCACTCGCGTGTGATGACCGATGCTGGATCGTTGATTCTAGAGCCTCTGCGCATGTCTCCCACAACAGAGAGTTATTTGCCACTTACACCACTCATGACTGTGGGGTGTTGAGGGTGGGAAATGGGGATACGTCCAAGGTACTTGGGCGTGGAGACATGCACTTGAAGATGAGTACTGGAGCCTTACTAGTTCTGAGGGATGTGCGACATGTGCCAGACATTCGTTTCAATCTGATATCTATTGGTATACTTGGAGACGAAGGACACCTGAGTGTCTTTGGAGGAGACTTCTGGAAGCTGATCAGGGGATCAGTTGTGATGGCCAGGTGTTATAGAGATTCTGGATTGTATTACATGGAGGGGAGGCCTGAAGCTGCTCAGGCCAACTCCGTCAGGGATGATGCATCCACTTCCTTATGGCACAGGAGGTTGACACACATTAACCAGAAGGGTTTGGGATGCCTAGTGAAGAAGAAGCTGGTTAGTGACATTTCTGGTGATCATTTAGAGAGGTGCGACCATTGCATAGCTGGGAAACAGAACATGATTTCATTCCACAGTCACACGTCCACCAAGAGATCGGAGCCATTGGAGCTAGTTCATACTGATGTTTGCGGACCTCTGAAGGTCCAGACTAAGGGGGAGCTTCATATTTTGTTACTTTCATTGACGACCATTCGAGGAAGCTTTGGGTCAATGCTATCAAGACCAAAGATCAGGTCCTCGATACCTTCAGGAGATTCCATGCTGAGGTGGAGAGACAGTCTGGGAAGAGGCTGAGGTGCATCAGGTCCGACAACGAGGGATAGTACATTGGTCCATTTGACGAGTACTGCAGGGACCATGGCATCAGACATGAAAAGACCCCGCCAAAGACGCCGCAGCTGAATGGCGTAGCTGAGAGAATGAATCAGACGCTGATGGAGAGGATTCGGTGCATGCTATCTGAGTCGAAGCTGCCAGGGATGTTTTGGGGCGAGGCCCTTCTTACTGCAGCGCATGTCATCAACCTCTCGCCCAGTTCAGCATTGCAGGAGGATGTCCCAGATATGGTCTGGTATGGGAAAGACCCCTCTTACAGTCACTTGCGGGTATTTGGCTGCAAAGCCTTTGTGCACATCCCCAGGGACAAAAGATCGAAGTTAGATTCAAAGACCCGACAGTGTATTTTCTTGGGGTACGACTACAGTGGAGAGTTTGGGTACAGGTTCTTTGATCCAGTTGAGAAGAAGCTTGTACGTAGCCGTGACGCTGTTTTCTGTGAGGATCAGACTATTGGTGATCCTGAGGGGACTGTTGAGTTTGAGGTTGACTCTCGCACTACTGCAGAGTCACCTATGGTCGGAGATGATGACACTGAGGAGGCTACTGAGCCTGAGCCAGCACAGGGTACTGATACCCTTCCGGATCATGATATCACCACTGATGGTGAACTAGGAGTCGCTGAGGACATTACTGATGATGTGCTTGCACCGGCCCCTGAGCCTGCCTTGCAGAGATCAGATCGTGTCAGGCACCCGCCCGCTAGATATTCTGCATCAGAGTTCATATTGCTGACTGATGCGGGGGAGCCTGAGAGCTATGACGAGTCTGTGGAGAGTGATGAGAAGCGCCTGTGGATGGCTGCTATGCAGGAGGAGATGCAGTCGCTGCAGAAGAACCACACATATGACCTGGTGAGACTGCCTAAAGGCAAGAAGGCCCTAAAAAATTGGTGGATTTTCAGGGTGAAACAGGGAGATTCCTCTGCACCTCCCAGATACAAGGCCAGACTGGTGGTGAAGGGTTTTGGACAGCAACATGGTGTTGACTTTGACGAGATCTTCTCACCTGTGGCGAAGATGTCATCTATTCGTGTTGTACTTGGCCTCGCTGCGAGGCTAGATTTGGAGATTGAGCAGATGGACGTCAAGACCGCCTTTCTGCATGACGATCTTGATGAGGAGCTATACATGGATCAACCTGAGGGCTTCAGTGTCAAAAGGAAGGAGGGTCTGGTGTGTCGCTTGCAGAAGAGTCTATATGGCCTGAAGCAGGCCCCGCGACAATGGTATAGGAAGTTTGAGTCTTTCATTGGGGAGATCGACTTCAGGAGGACCACTCTTGACCACTGTGTGGTCATCAAGCAGTATGATCCAGAGGACTTCGTCATTCTGCTGTTGTACGTGGACGACATGCTGATTGTCGGGAGGAGCACTACTCGCATTGCTGAGTTGAAGCGGCAGTTGAGTTCCACTTTTGAGATGAAGGATCTGGGTGCTGCGAAGACCATTTTGGGGATGCACATTCGCAGAGACAGGGGAACCAGATTACTTTGGTTATCACAGGAGCGGCACATCCGCAAAGTGCTGCAGAGATTTGATATGGAGCATGCGAAGAAGGTGATCGTGCCTCTTGCAGCTCACTTCAGGCTTACCGCAGATCAGTGCCCCAACACACCCGAGGAGATTGAGGCGATGCAGAAGGTTCCATATGCATCTGCAGTTGGGAGCCTCATGTATGTGATGATGTGTACACGTCCAGACATTGCGCATGCGGTTGGGACCGTCAGTAGATTTCTCTCCAATCCCGGGAGAGAGCATTGGAGCGCAGTGAAGTGGATACTGAGATACCTGCAGGGGATGTCCGACTTGACGCTGAGATTTGGGGACAGTGAGCCAGAGCCGTTGGGCTACACTGATGCAGACATGGCTGGAGATGTGGATTCCAGGAGGTCGATGTCCGGGTACCTGTTTCTGTTTGCAGGGGGAGCTGTCTCGTGGGCGTCGAGATTGCAGAAGTGCGTTGCACTGTCCACTACGGAGGCTGAGTTCATTGCGGTTACTGAGGCTGGGAAGGAGTTGCTTTGGATGATGAGGTTCATCAAAGAACTTGGATTCACTCAGGACCGATACACACTCGTGTGTGACAGTCAGAGCGCTATTCATATTGGGAAGAACCCCACGTTTCACTCGAGGTCGAAGCACATCGTGTAACATCCCGATTCGAGCTAGACCCCTTGTGCACGTTTTTGAGTCGAGCGAGTTGACTCGAGCTCATGGTGTATTGGTGGCCCGACTTGCACCTGAGCCGGAGGAGTGCACTCGACGAACGCGGCGAATACCATTTCTATTCCTTGTCTCGATGTTTGCTGTATCGGGATCCGAGCTGTCCGGAGAGTATAATTTGAGCAATAAAACTCGAAGGAGGCGTACCGCCTTGAAGGAATTATAGTGCGTACGTTAGCTCAAATGACACGGTCTACGAATAGCATATTTATCCAAAAGGAGATATGCAATAGACGGTCTCGGTATTCACCCCAGTCAGTTTTGTTAGACTCGTGAAGCCTATACGAGTTCAACAAAACTGTCCGCGCTCGATTCTGATGAGAATCGGCGAATTTATTAATGTGGTTTGTGAATAGCATATTTATCCAAAATGGTGAAATTGACCCCAGTCAGTCTTGTTAGACTCATCGCAATAATACGAGTTCAACAGATTTATCCGTTTGCGATTCCGACGTCGTTTGAAGGAGTTTTGACGTTTAAGTCAATTTTGGCCGTAAATGCTCTGACAAGCATAAATTTACCAAACGAACTCGGAATTGATCTCGGATCGTCCCGGTGGATGCGTGCCAGCGAGACGATCAAAACGAGCCCATCCGGGACAAATTTCGAGTCCTCTAGAGCGTTACGCGAGCGTATAATTGCATTAATAATAATAATAGTATTATTATTATTATATAATTATGTATTATATATACACACACACACACACACGCTAGGTTAGAAAAAAAAGAGAACCCCCGATCCCTTCCCTGCTCCCTCTCTCTGACGACGCTCCCCTCCTCCCCTCCCGATCTCCTCTCCGGCGAGAGCTCCGACAAGCTTCAAGCTCTCTTCTCTCTTCCTTTCTTTCTCTCTCTAGCTTCTATGGCCGAGCCTTCTCCGGCGCATCCTCATCTCCGACGAGATCTCCCCTCCAAACCGAACAACAGCTCCATCTCTTCAAGCTTCGGCGACTTCCGCCATGGACGGCGCACCTCCATCCTCGATCTCCATGGCTGAAAACCTCCTCCAGATCTCACTCAAACCTCTCCCACTCCGACGAGCTTCACCCGTTCCAAAGCCGTCGCCCTCCATAGATCCGGCGAGATCTCTGATCTTCTTCGAGATCCGGCCGCCCCTCTCAAGCTCCGATCACCATCAAGTTTCCCACCTAATTTTCTTCCAGATCTGAGCTCCAAGTCTCTCTCTCTCTCTCTCTCATTCCAACATACATGGCCGCCCCCTCTCCAACAAGTTGAGCTCTCCTCCACCTCCAGATCCAGCCATCTCCTCCATTTCCGGCGATGACGCTCCACCTGAGAGCGTTCTAGCTCTCAAAACAGTAGCAAGGCCATCTCCAAAAATAGGGCAGCGACAGCACACTCAAAAGGACGACACCACATCGACGACGATCGACGAGATTCGATTCGGCGAGATTCGACCATGACCGGGAGCGACGCGCAAACGTCGCATACGCGGCTATTGGGTGGCATGCATGGAGACTCGGTGAGCTTCCTCCCCTCTCCCTTGGTGCTAGTTTCCTAGATCACACTAGGTGAGATATCGATCTCAATAGAGTTGATTGGAGAGCAAGCAGTGAAGAGACGACCTGAAATAAATGTTCCGGGTAAATGTTCCGGCCACTTCCGACCGCTAACACGTCACCCGTCGATGTACCTCAAAGCGAGGAAGGTGGTGGCGGTGTTAGTCGGTCGGTTTGGGGTTTTTGGCGGCCGACGAAGAGATGTGTTATATTTCAGGTTAGGCAGATCGCAGCCCTAGGCTGGAGGTAGACGATGAGGCGATCGTCTGATGTGCTTAAGATGTGTGCTAGTAATTTTATTTTAATAACTGCAATTTTCTTTCACTTTTACATAGCCGAGCTTAAAAAGAATTTTATGTACCTTAGGCGCTGAAAAGAGAATTTTGCTCAACATAAAAGTTGTAGCTTAGGGCCTTACCCTTTTATAGGGCTTTAAATCATTAGGATCAGTGCCCACCCTAGGCCCACCCTGTGCCCAAATATTTGTATGTTTAGGGCACTTTTGTTATAGTTTTGATCATAACTTAGGAAATTGACATAAGAATAATTAGTGGGTGTAATCACCCCTAATGGCCCCAAATGTTTGGTGACTTGTAGATATGTATATGAGTAGCATCTGTTTCAAATATGAGGACAATTGGAGTTCATCTTAATGGTGAACCCCCAAGGGACATTTTGATGCCCTAGGTTTGAAAACCACTTAGCCTTGGTGGCTTGTGGATTTTGGTGCTTAGCCTTAAGGGCTTATCCAAATCCAGTGGTAATGGGGCTTAGGGATTGTGTAGGGTCTTACTCATCATCAATGGGTGATTGAAGCAATGAAGACCAAAAACCCTAGCCCATACCTCTAAAATTACTTAATTGCCCTTTTGGGCCTTAGTGAAGCAACTAGGACCTAAACACATATTTAGACAACCAAACTTCATCCCTAGGTAGGGAATAGTGCTATAGGGCTAGGATAATCATCATGAGACTTGTTAGAGGCACATAAGTACTTTTCTCCCTAATAAATGAAATTGCCACAATTTCCTTAATAAAATAAAATGCAAGGTCATATGACCTTGTATGACTTGATATACTATCAGTGGCTGTACTAGGGTGAAATAAGGCTATGGTAATTTTGTTATGAGTTATGGAAGCATTATTCCTTGTATAGGAAGTTTTAAGTGATTGCTAGCTTAAGGGAATTTAATCTTTTAAAATATCAAATCATGAGGCTATAATGTGATACTTGGTTATCTGTAGTTTAAGGTCAATATATGCCCATGATAATTGTTTGGAAGCTTGTTAAATTCTATTTCTTGTACCTCATGTAGAAATTGGAATTTACACCCCTTGAATATTAAATCTTTTTAAAATATCAAATCATGGGGCTATGATGTGATACTTGGTTATCTGTAGTTTTAGGTTAATATATGCCCATGATAATTGTTTGGAAGCTTGTTGAATTTTATTTCTTGTACCCCATGTAGAAATTGATAATTGCCGCCTTTGGATGTTTAATCATTTTAAAATATCAGAACACATGGTAATGACACAATCTTTTGGCAGTGGACTCTAGGTCCCCATTTGGACACCTGGTAATTTTTGTAGATTTTTCAGAAGTGAATTACTATTTTTCCTAATTATAGTGGCATTTTGGTATTTATACAATTATGATGATGTAGTAGGCCAAATGACATCCTAGGGTTACTTGTGGGGTGGTGCTAGAGTTAATGTAGAAGGAATGAAGGTACGTCCAACCCGATTGGGTGGAACGGGAAATGAGCTAAGTCACTTTAACTATATGAAATGATGAAGGGTGAACCAATTGTTAACCATCAACCAAAGTAATTGTCTTGAGGAGGATAGTGGGGTTGAGCTCATTGCGTCCCCTAGTACCGATGAGAGCCCTTCACCGGGTGTACCTCGGGAAGTCCAAGATTAACCCTAAATTGCAATAACAATTAAAGTAGGCAAGAGTAGCCATAGTAGGGTAAGATTGGATTTATGTATCTCCTCCCAGTTGTGGGAGTGGCAGGATTGCGGTGCCCGGTTAGACGAGCGGGAACCTCGAGGGGATGATTATCCCGGTAACATTCTCAGAAATGTGGCAGGTCTTCGGTACTAGGCAGGTCGTCACTCCGACCGCGGTACGTTGACTTAGCGGGTGTGTAGGGGTCTAAGGGGCCAGCTTGGCTGCGTGTCGGGATGACAGTTCCCCGATGACACCTCTCACTTGGCTCACAGTCTGGTGGACTCCAGCAAAGAGTACGCAGAGCTCCGCGGTTGTTTAGCGTCGAGGCGTACATGCGGTCTAGGCCTGGTAGAGTGTATACCCGCCTAGGAGTGGACAGCCCGGTCCGCTACCACCGTGTGTCACAGCGGTTGGTACCCGAGAGGTTGGCTTCCTTTCAAACAGAGGGAACTATAAAGGTCTATACGCATAGAGTCGTGTGTGTGAGTTTCATTGCATAAAACATTCATGGCATAGCATAGCATATGCACTTGCGGATCCTCATCGTATAAATTAGTATGGGCTCTTTTATATGATGAGTTATAATTCCTGGAAATCCTAACTTATAAGTTTGTATGGGCATTTATATAAGCTAGGGTACGAGATTGATTACTTGTCGCTACTGTTCTTACTGCCTTGCTTTACCTGCTTTACTTACTGTTTATTTACTGTTGTACACCCTTATTATACTCCTGCTTATACATGATTAGATTAGCCCCTTTTACACTTGTGTAGCTTAGAATTTGTGTATACACTAGTTTACTTTCCCCGTCACCTGCTTTGTATATTACTGTTATTTTGCAGCTTTTCTTCCTTTCCTTCCGCCCGGTGCCTTGGAGTCGCCTGGGGAGCGGATGGGAAGCCACTTAGTCTTTATGACTAACGGTTGCTACGTCCCTCTTTTTAGGAGCACATTTAGTGGTATAACAGCGTTCAACACCGGAGGCCAGCCAAGTCAGGTGTGCAGGGCTGGGGTTTGTGGTACCTTAGCTGCCGTCAGTGACAGAGGCGGGTGAGTGTTGTGAGATGTAGCCCTTGGGGCATTTAGCTGGTTACTCTGATGATTTGCAGGAGCTTGTGTAGCTTTCTGCTTTTCTCTGTACTGTTCTGGACTTTAATACTTATTGTGAATCTATGGCTTTTAATACTTTCTTTCATTGATGAGTTGGCGCTGTGTATTTGGTTTAGCCGGCAGGATAAGCGTCTTATGGGGGAGGCTAGCTCGTGTGCTGGCGCTTCCGCAAGGCGGCTGTCCTGGGCATAAGACTCCCCTCGACCGTGTTTTGTGTTCTGCTAGCTAGATCAGTTTGAGGACAAACTGATGCAGCGAAAGCAGTGGTGTGCCCATGTGTAATTCACAATAAGTATGTCCGCTTTTTTCCTATAGAAAGTGCCAACCTAAGCCAAACTCGTACCCTTACGTATAGATGCTGGCTCACTCCGAGACAGTAATTTGTATTCCCATTCCAACCATTAGAGTTGGTTTGGCATAGGATTGATGCCAATCTAACTAGGATATCATTTTTGGTCGACTTAGTAGGATATGTCGTGACATACCCTAACCTTATACTGATCTTGGGGATGATTGGACCAAGCAATAAGTGACCTTGAGTGACTAAGGGAAGAGTTTAACGTGAGTGTAGATGCTATAGACTCACACCCTCAGAATTATATCACAGATATGGAGTAATATTATCATCTTACCCAAAAATTTTAGGGCAATCTCAATGAGATTGGTGCCAGTAGTCCATTATCAGCTTAGTAAGAGACCACCAAGCATGCCTTTTATACTGTATGTCGATACCTCTCACTTCTTTTTATGTAGAAGGTTTCATACGGAGAAGATATGATAAGAATTCGGATCCAGAGAAGGCTCATTTTAGGACGAATGTGTTATATTGGTGGTAGAAGAAACTCAGTTAAAGAGATATGGGGGCTTCTCTTCGTTTATTGGTCTAGTTATGTACCATCTTGGATCCCTTGAGGAGTTAGAATCTTTGTAATTTTTGACATTGGAAGTTTTGATCCTTGAGAAGTTAGTTTACCTTAAGCAAAGCAGACTGCTAAGGCCATGTTTGGGTTGATATGAATTTTATTAGCGGAATAAGAGAGGAAAAGCATTTTTGAAGATGATCCTTTTCTCTATATTGTTCTAAGATTATGTGGATAGGTAATGAGGAGAGTAGTAAATCTACACTTTGGGGATATACAGCTATGTTGTGATAACATTATAACTGGGAAGTTAATGAAATTTTGTGCATGCATTGCGGGTATGATGATACACTACCCATGAGTTTGGAAAATTCGTGGTGAACATTCCCTTAGTGTTGTAATTATTTGATGTTGGGAAATTAATAAGTATTCGGCGGTGGAGTCAACAAGATTAATATGACTTGATTGATGATCTAAAATCCGAAAAGTTTTTATAAAATAAACATGCATGCCATGGATGATCATTGGCAGGGATGGCGCTTGTAATGGATTTGATTTAGTTTATCATATCGTGAAGTATGCCCTACTTTTGGTAGCCTGCATAACTCGTGTCGAAGGGAAAATCATTCCGGGCCTTGCACCTTGGTTCATGTTAAGATCAAACATATATAAATGTACCGGGTGATTGGATGTTATTGGTGCATGCTCTCATTACAATGAGATGCAGCTTGGTCGTCGCCGTAAAAATTTGAATTTCTACATCACGGCTGATATATAAGTGCGTCGATTCGGGGATCTATAGGGAAAGAACTCTAAGTCGAGGAAGGTATGCCCCTAAGGTTTGTGTCCATATGTGAGATGAATGTACCATATGGGCGGTGGAAGAAATTTAGTCCAAAAACGTATGGGGGCTAATCCTATTTCTTCGTTTATTGGCCTAGCTAATGGACCAACTGAGGTTTCACCGGGAGTTAAAAATCTTTGCAGACTGTTTCACTTAGCCACGCTATAATGAGGTTTTCTCATCTAAGTCGTTACAAGTCGACGATATTAGAATTAGGTACTCCTTGATGAATGAGTCATTTTTTTGTTGCAAAGTGGATGGTTAAACACCAAGTTTTGGATTACGTTGAGTGCCCTACCAGAATAACATAGGTGAGTACCTAAAGGATGGTTATGTCTTTGCTCTGATCGAAGGTTATGCGGAGAAGTAGACCAAGGATAAATGGTGATCTAAAACCTTTTGGGATATACACCGAGGTTGTCGGGTTTTCATACATAAACTCCTGGATAAATCATATAGCTGGGTAATTGAGGTTATGAACACACCATGCTGTGTGCCAATTAGGACCTTTGTGGGTAACGTTGAGAAAAATTTAGCATGATTTTAGATGGATGTCAATACTATGTGAAGGATGCGATGATATCCTGATGTGATGGTAATGACTTGAGTTGGCAGTCCTCGAGTGCTGCTATGCACTATTCGGATCCTGGCAAGTGCTTGGATGACATAAGGACTTGGTGGTAGTCCTTGGGTTTTAATAGCATGAGTTCCATCATTAGAACCTTATGGGTGTAGTAAGTGAAATCGTGAATCCTCTTGATAGTGTTGTAGTGCCTCTCAGTGATCAATGGTCGGTCCGACGACCGCGCGACAAATTTTGGGGGACGCCTTGAAATTTATTGAGTTGGAGTTGTATTTGATTGTTGATCAATGAGGTGTGTTTAAAAGTGACATATTTAGGATAATTGGTTTAAATCGTAGCACTCTTAGCGCCAAGGTTTTGCAACGTGGTTGTTAAGTTAACAAATTCACAATAGTGGTGTCTATGCACTAGTTTGCGTACATATGTAATAATATTGTAAACTAAATAAAATTACCGAGGATGTGTGTTGGAGACTCATGACAAACAAGTATGATATTGATGCAAGACAACTGTTGATGACACTTGCTATAGAGTTATAGTGTTTTGAGATCTAATCCTGCAAGGTGTAAACGAGCTGGTGGCTCGACAGTCTTGTTGGTTCATAGAACCTGGTTAGCGATATAGATGTTGGTAGTGGTTGCCGGTTGCATCGTGGTTTTATAAACGAGTAGCATGCTTGAAGTCGTTCATACCAAGTCCTTGCTAAATGCTCCCTTGTATGTTGTGTGCTTGAGATTAAATCACAACATAATCAGTTAGACTGATGTAGCGATTATTGAAATAGTGTGTCATTATTAGTTCGTATGACTTCACAAGGCAAGAGTGCGCATGCAATCTAGTTTCTGTGTAAAAATCGCAACAATGGAGAGTGCATACATATGCTTGAAATTATATTGGATGAAGTGCCCACGAATGAGTATGATGAGTATATTTTACTCTCATCCAGAAAATCCTCATAACCTCAACCTAATATTTCGGGGACGAAATTATTTCTTCGTTTATTGGATTTGTAACATCCCGATTCGAGCTAGACCCCTTGTGCGCGTTTTTGAGTCGAGCGAGTTGACTCGAGCTCGTGGTGTATTGGGGGCCCGGCTTGCACCTGAGTCGGAGGAGTGCACTCGACGAACGCGGCGAATACCATTTCTATTCCTTGTCTCGATGTTTGCTGTATCGGGATCCGAGCTGTCCGGAGAGTATAATTTGAGCAATAAAACTCGAAGGAGGCGTACCGCCTTGAAGGAATTATAGTGCGTACGTTAGCTCAAATGACACGGTCTGCGAATAGCATATTTATCCAAAAGGCGATATGCAGCAGACGGTCTCGGTATTCACCTCAGTCAGTTTTGTTAGACTCGTGAAGCCTATACGAGTTCAATAAAACTTTCCGCGCTCGATTCTGATGAGAATCGGCGAATTTATGAATGTGGTCTGCGAATAGCATATTTATCCAAAATGGTGAAATTGACCAAACAATCTCGCAATTGACCCCAGTCAGTCTTCTTAGACTCGTCGCAATAGTACGAGTTCAACAGATTTATCCGTTTGCGATTCCGACGTCGTTTGAAGGAGTTTTGACGTTTAAGTCAAATTTGGCCGTAAATGCTCCGACAAGCATAAATTTACCAATCGAACTCGGAATTGATCTCGGATCGTCCCGGTGGATGCGTGCTAGCGAGACGATCAAAATGAGACCGTCCGGGACAAATTTTGAGTCCTCTAGAGCGTTGCGCGAGCGTATAATTGCATTAATAATAATAATAGTATTATTATTATTATATAATTATGTATTATATATATATACACACACACACGCGCGCTAGGTTAGAAAAAAAAGAGAACCCCCGATCCCTTCCCTGCTCCCTCTCTCTGACGACACTCCCCTCCTCCCCTCCCGATCTCCTCTCCGGCGAGAGCTCCGACAAGCTTCAAGCTCTCTTCTCTCTTCCTTTCTTTCTCTCTCTAGCTTCTATGGCCGAGCCTTCTCCGGCGCATCCTCATCTCCGACGAGATCTCCCCTCCAAACCGAACAGCAGCTCCATCTCTTCAAGCTCCGGCGACTTCCTCCATGGACGACGCACCTCCATCCTCGATCTCCATGGCTGAAAACCTCCTCCAGATCTCACTCAAACCTCTCCCACTCCGGCGAGCTTCACCCGTTCCAAAGCCGTCACCCTCCATAGATCTGGCGAGATCTCTGATCTTCTTCGAGATCCGGCCGCCCCTCTCAAGCTCCGATCACCATCAAGTTTCCCACCTCCTTTTCTTCCAGATCTGAGCTCCAAGTCTCTCTCTCTCTCTCTCATTCCAACATACATGGTCGCCCCCTCTCCAACAAGTTGAGCTCTCCTCCTTCACCTCCAGATCCAGCCATCTCCTCCATTTCCGGCGATGACGCTTCAACCGAGAGCGTTCTAGCTCTCAAAACAGTAGCAAGGCCCTCTCAAAAAATAGGGCAGCGGCAGCGCACTCAAAAGGACGACACCACATCGACGACGATCGACGAGATCCGATTCGGCGAGATTCGACCATGACCGGGAGCGACGCGCAAACGCCGCATACGCGGCTATTGGGAGGCATGCATGGACACTCGGTGAGCTTCCTCCCCTCTCCCTTGGTGCTAGTTTCCTAGATCACACTAGGTGAGATATCGATCTCAATAGAGTCGATTGGAGAGCAAGCCGTGAAGAGACGGCCTGAAATAAATGTTCCGGGTAAATGTTCCGGCCACTTCCGACCGCTAACACGTCACCCGTCGATGTACCTCAAAGCGAGGAAGGTGGTGGCGGTGTTAGTCGGTCGGTTTGAGGTTTTTGGTGGCCGACGAAGAGATGTGTTATATTTCAGGTTGGGCAGATCGCAGCCCTAGGCTGGAGGTAGACGATGAGGCAATCGTCTGATGTGCTTAAGATGTGTGCTAGTAATTTTATTTTAATAACTGCAATTTTCTTTCACTTTTAGATAGCCGAGCTTAAAAAGAATTTTATGTACCTTAGGCGCTGAAACGAGAATTTTGCTCAACATAAAAGTTGTAGCTTAGGGCCTTACCCTTTTATAGGGCTTTAAATCATTAGGATCAGTGCCCACCCTAGGCCTACCCTGTGCACAAATATTTGTATGTTTAGGGCACTTTTGTTATAGTTTTGATCATAACTTAGAAAATTGACCTAAGAATAATTAGTGGGTGTAATCACCCCTAATGGCCCCAAATTTTTGGTGGCATGTAGATATGTATATGAGTAGCCTCTGTTTCAAATATGAGGACAATTGGAGTTCATCTTAATGGTGAACCCCCAAGGGACATTTTGATGCCCTAGGTTTGAAAACCACTTAGCCTTGGTGGCTTGTGGATTTTGGTGCTTAGCCTTAAGGGCTTATCCAAATCTAGTGGTAATGGGGCTTAGAAATTGTGTAGGGTCTTACTCATCATCAATGGGTGATTGGAGCAATGGAGACCAAAAACCCTAGCCCATACCTCTAAAATTACTTAATTGCCCTTTTGGGCCTTAATGAAGCAACTAGGACCTAAACACATATTTAGACAACCAAACTTCATCCCTAGGTAGGGAATAGTGCTATAGGGCTAGGATAATCATCATGAGACTTGTTAGAGGCACATAAGTACTTTTCTCCCTAATAAATGAAATTGCCACCTTTTCCTTAATAAAATAAAATGCAAGGTCATATGACCTTGTATGACTTGATATACTATCAGTGGCTGTACTAGGGTGAAATAAGGCTATGGTAATTTTGTTATGAGTTATGGAAGCATTATTCCTTGTATAGGAAGTTTTAAGTGATTGCTAGCTTAAGGGAATTTAATCTTTTAAAATATCAAATCATGGGGCTATGATGTGATACTTGGTTATCTGTAGTTTAAGGTCAATATATGTCCATCATAATTGTTTGGAAGCTTGTTAAATTCTATTTCTTGTACCTCATGTAGAAATTGGAATTTACACCCCTTAAATATTAAATCTTTTTAAAATATCAAATCATGGTGCTATGATGTGATACTTCGTTATCTGTAGTTTTAGGTTAATATATGCCCATGATAATTGTTTGGAAGCTTGTTGAATTTTATTTCTTGTACCCCATGTAGAAATTGATAATTGCCGCCTTTAGATGTTTAATCATTTTAAAATATCAGAACACATGGTAATGACACAATCTTTTGGCAGTGGACTCTAGGTCCCCATTTGGACACCTGGTAATTTTTGTAGATTTTTCAGAAGTGAATTACTATTTTTCCTAATTATAGTGGCATTTTGGTATTTATACAATTATGATGATGTAGTAGGCCAAATGACATCCTAGGGTTACTTGTGGGGTGGTGCTAGAGTTAATGTAGAAGGAATGAAGGTACGTCCAACCCGATTGGGTGGAACGGGAAATGAGCTAAGTCACTTTAACTATATGAAATGATGAAGGGTAAACCAATTGTTAACCAACAACCAAAGTAATTGTCTTGAAGAGGATAGTGGGGTTGAGCCCATTGCATCCCCTAGTACCGATGAGAGCCCTTCACCGGGTGTACCTCGGGAAGTCCAAAATTAACCCTAAATTGCAATAACAATTAAAGTAGGCAAGAGTAGCCATAGTAGGGTAAGATTGGATTTATGTATCTACTCCCAGTTGCGAGAGTGGCAGGATTGTGGTGCCCGGTTAGATGAGCAGGAACCTCGAGGGGATGATTATCCCGGTAACATTCTCAGAAATGTGGTAGGTCTTCGGTACTAGGCAGGTCGTCACTCCGACCGCGGTACGTTGACTTAGCGGGTGTGTAGGGGTCTAAGGGGGCAGCTTGGCTGCGTGTTGGGACGACAGTTCCCTGATGACACCTCTCACTTGGCTCACAGTCTGGTGGACTCCAGCAAAGAGTACGCAGAGCTCCGCGGTTGTTTAGCGTCGAGGCGTACGTGCGGTCTAGGCCTGGTAGAGTGTATACCCGCCTAGGAGTGGACAGCCCGGTCCTCTACCACCGTGTGTCACAGCGGTTGGTACCCGAGAGGTTGGCTTCCTTTCAAACAGAGGGAACTACAAAGGTCTATGCGCATAGAGTCGTGTGTGTGAGTTTCATTGCATAAAACATTCATGGCATAGCATATCATACGCACTTGCGGATCCTCATCGTATAAATTAATTTGGGCTCTTTTATATGATGAGTTATAATTCCTGGAAATCTTAACTTATAAGTTTGTATGAGCTTTCATATAAGTTAGGGTACGAGATTGATTACTTGTCGCTACTGTTCTTACTGCCTTGCTTTACCTGCTTTACTGCTGTACACCCTTATTATACTCCTGCTTATACATGATTAGATTAGCCCCTTTTACACTTGTGTAGCTTAGAATTTGTGTATACACTAGTTTACTTTCTCCGTCACCTGCTTTGTATATTACTGTTATATTGCAGCTTTTCTTCCTTTCCTTCCGCCCGGTGCCTTGGAGTCGCCAGGGGAGCGGATGGGAAGCCACTTAGTCTTTATGACTAACGGTTGTTACGTCCCTCTTTTTAGGAGCACATTCAGTGGTATAGCAGCGTTCAACACCGGAGGCCAGCCAAGTCAGGTGTGCAGGGCTGGGGTTTGTGGTACCTTAGCTGCCGTCAGTGACAAAGGCGGGTGAGTGTTGTGAGATGTAGCCCTTGGGGCATTTAGCTGGTTACTCTGATGATTTGCAGGAGCTTGTGTAGCTTTCTGCTTTTCTCTGTACTGTTCTGGACTTTAATACTTATTGTGAATCTATGGCTTTTAATACTTTCTTTCATTGATGGGTTGGCGCTGTGTAGTTGGTTTAGCCGGGAGGATAGGCGTCTTGTGGGGGATGGTAGCTCGTGTGCTGGCGCTTCCGCAAGGCGGTTGTCCTGGGCATAAGACTCCCCTCGACCGTGTTTTGTGTTCCGGGAGGGGGATCTTACACATCGACACTCGGTATCATTGGATACGAGATGTCCTGGAGCAGAAGGAGCTTTATCTTCAGAAGGTGCACACTGATGATAATGGGGCAAACATGCTGACCAAGACTGTGTCAAGAGGGAAGTTCGAGCATTGCGTTAGAATCGCCGGGATGACGGTTTCTTCCGCCTCGATGTGAAGGGGGAGATTTATTGGGTGTGGTTCCCATCTGAGTCAGACAAAAAACCACCGGGCGCGCTATGTGCGGCTCGTGATTTCATCCATTCATTAAAATGATAAAATTAGGAAGTAATTGAGAGGGGAGGGGCAAATAAATCTGGACCGTTGGATTGATATTCAATATAACCTATTCTCCATATATAGGCTATTTTTGGAACAAGCAGCAACCTCCCTCGATTCTTTTCTCTCCCTCCCGCATCCGCCGGCTAGGTCAAGGGTGATCTCCCCGTTTTTTTGATCTTCATTCTGGAGGGCCTGTGTGCCGCCTGGATCCCGCCTGGGAGTACCGTCTGCCGTCTGGAACGACACGCGCCTGCCTGGGAGATCTCTACCGCTGCCTGGGAGCGCTGCTGCTGCCAGGGTTGTGTGCCGCCGAGTTGTTTGGATCGCTGTTGTCGTCGTCAGTGCTCCGTTGGCCGACGGCTTGGTGCCTTGGAAGGGGGCTGCACGTTGCCGCATTTGTTGCGATCTTGGAGGTGCAGTCAACCCCCTTTTTCTCTTCGTGGAGTTGGAGAACGTCATCTTTGACGTTGGAACGGATTATTCAATTCGTCCGAGTAACGCTTCTCACTCGCTTGTATTCTTCTTTTCAATATTGTACCTGTGTGTGTTGTTGGGAAGAAGGTTGTGTGAATCCCGTGTGGATTGTGTTTGTGGTGGAAGAGTGAAGATCCTTTGTGGATCGGTGAAGGAAAGCCTGTAATTCGTGCGTGTGAATTTTTCACACACTTTTAGTGGATGCTTTCCGGGTTGGACTCCGATCGTCCCGTGGTTTTTCACCAAATTGGGTTTTCCACGTTAAAATTTCTTGTGTGCTTTTATTCATTCCGCATTGTATTTTCTTGTTTTGTGTTTGCATACCGCTGAACGCGGTCGCACATGTGCTCACTCAATAATTGCAACAGGTGCTCTGGTCGGAAATATTAGCTCGCATTCCTATCATCGATGGTGGCCTATCGCCGGAGGAGGGTCGCGGGATCGGGCGCGGAAAGCTCGCTAGGGTGACACACGAAAATCACAGCGAGGAACAATGCGATTTCTAGAGTTGCGTAATATTTCGCGACTCCATAATCGCCTATTATCGCGACCCGTGCCCAGAATCGACTCCCACTGATAGCAAAAAAAAAATTTTGGCGGGGCGGTGCGAAAAACAGTATCACACCGCTCCAAAAACGCCCCACCAAACTAATAAACTAAAGCCATAAAATTTCTATTTATACTGAAGTATTACTCAAGCTTGCATCCTGCTAGCCGGCAAACTCCTCACACGCGGCCACTGAGACAGAGGTCTCATTCTCTTTGTCCGGCGTTCCAAATGCCTGCCGCGGTTGCTGAACAGATCTCCCTCTTCCGCTCCTTCATTGAAAAGGGGAGGTAATTTCCCTCTTCAATTCTCCGTGATTAATTACTTTCTCAAGCTTTTTTCCCAAAGATCCCTCCGATCTTTCGTCCAGCTACAGCGATGTCAGTCTCCGGATCCTTGAAACGCTCCTCGTCGCCAAGGACGTGCGATCTCTGTTCGAAATTAGGTCAACTCTACAAGAGCTTTTGCGATCGGAAGTCACTTCCGTTATGGCTAGAATCGCCGCAAAGTCCGCCGATGAGAAACTTGACATTGCGGAATTCTTCGTCAAGGCATTTGCGCTTGTAGGAGATGTGAAAGTACGTTTGTAGAATTATGTCCTTACTCATTCTAGGGATTGATGTCATCTTGCAGTTTGAACTGTCGAACTATAGTTTTTCAAAGCTCAGAAATCCTTAAATTCTGTTTTACTGGATTTGCTTAAGAAACGAAAATTGAATGGGAGCCTAGGGCAAATAGTTTTTTGGCTACTTGTAGAATTATCTCCTTACCAGTAAGATTTCCATGTTGAACGAAGTTTGTATGAAAGGAACTCTTGGAGGACAACAATAAGAATCTTCTGAGCTCATTGGTCTTCTTTGGAGGGGGTATCTCAACTAGTAAGCTGATACGCGTGCAGTCGTGTGGGGGTAACAGGTCGTCGTTCGTTGTGGTCGAGGTAGCTTCGAAGGATTCCAATGAAGAAAAAAGAAGAAACTCTAGACACTGGGCCAGCCTTCAGGCTCTTAGTTTAGGACTTTCAAAAGTGATTACAACTCGGGGAAGCTCCCAACATGCTTCAATAACACAACATTGAATAAATGTAGTGAAGTAAAGATATATGAATCTCATTTGGTCGTCATCATGCATTGTATGCGACTGCACTTGAACAGCAATAGACACCAAATTAACCTCGACTTCTCCTAAGTTTTGAAGTCAGGTTACCCCCAAGATGACATCGATCCATCTGAGGCCAAACACATAGAAATAAGTTGTGATGTGGCATGACCCCATCTGTAGTTGAATGTCACGACTGAGGACTCTTATTGGTACGTGGACCATCGCAAAAATGTGATGCTTGGTGCGGGGTTGACTTGATGTGCTTCCACGTCCCCAACTCTTGAGAGAGGAGCTTGTGAGTTGGCCCCACTGTTAATCATCACCAGAATAGGAATGTCGCGCAACAGATCTAAATTTTTTTTCGTGCGAGGGCCTAAGATCCTCGACGGAGAAACAAGGTATGTCTAAACGATGAAGGATAGTCGTAGTCTCTATAGTGGAGTTCTTATCAATCACCAATGCCTCATAATCAGCCATGCAAATTTCATCCATATCATTTCCAATTCGTGCAAGCAAATGAGAGAATATGATTGCTTGCACCGGAAATATGCTCATTTGTGAAGCAAATTGTTGTACATCTAGTTGGATAAACAATGGGTTGGGGAGGGAGGTTTGCACAGTGGTTTGTTGTGGGTCTTGAAGAAGGGCGGTGAGGTGGAGGTAAAGGGATCAGCTTGGAAATTGGGTTGCTTTTTTAGGTGAGTAAGATTGGTGGGGTGGCATGGATTAATATCACATATAATTGATCAGAGAAAGGGTGGTACATGTGTAACAAGCTCAATGAACTCATCCACATGTGTCAATCGATTCGGTCTGATGTACTCTTAAAGATGCTCGATAATGTTATAAGAGTGATGATGGTCATAGTGATGGATCAACTCTTGGCTGAGAGTGATCCAAATGATGGTTGTAGTAGTTTGAAGGAGCCAATGGACCCAATGAAGGGTTGATCCGTCTATACACAGGAGAGCGATAAAAACCTTTTGTGTTTTGACAATGTGGTGGAGTTCAAAAAACTACTCAGCTCTAGCAATCCATGCCAAATAGGTGGATCCATGGAACGAAGGCTACCACAATTTATGGTGGAGCATGGTGTTATGGGCCCACGCAGGGGGTGACGAGTGGCAACGTGTGTCTGGGATGACGTGTATCTGCTGTCATATTGTATCTTTATTTTCGCGCACTTTTATTTCTCTCTTTATTTTTTCTCACACATTTATTTCTCACACATTATGTATCCTGGGTGAGGGGCTTATTTGGTAAATTTTGTTAAACCATTTCCTCTCACTATATATTTGTGGGGAGGGTGTGATTGATGGTTATGATGATAAAACCCTAATTCTCTTTCTCTTGAATCTTCTCTTTCTCCTCTTCTTGGCTAGGGCTAAAGTTGAGCAAGGTCTCTTCCCTCCTCTCTCGGTCGAGCCCAACTCCTGTTGTATCTTCCGCCATTGGGAAGACGATCCTGTCAAGACCAAACACCCGCTCTCAATCAGAGGCTCGTAACATCTTGGTATTAGAGCCTCTTTCCTCCTCCGGCCGCAACATCAGACTCCAGACCTCATGTACCGTGGGACATCGACAAAACGACACCCCGTGTTCTTCGATTTCACCCTCCAGCAATGACGATCGACCAGCTGCCAATCCTTCTGCCTCACCAACTCCTTTTCCAGCCTCCGTCGAACCCGCACGACCCTCGCCTGCCCTCGACGACTCCCGCACGCCTTTACCGGTTGTTTCCGCCCCGATAGAAACACAGCTGCCGAACGATCGATTGACGACCCCTGTGAACCTTCCCTACTCGACTCCAGTGGTGGTTTTCACTTCTCCAGTTCGCCGACCCGCCCTCACCTACCTCCAACAAGCCTCCCATCCCTCCCACGCCGCTGCTCAGCTACTTCCACGCCCAACTAAGCTTCAGACATCCCCCCACACCTTCTGCGACCATGGAAAAGGGCGGTCTTACCCTCGCTCACATTATGAATGCCATGCAAAAGCTGATGACTATTCAGGTTCAACAATAGGCCTCGATCGCGGTTTTGACTACTCGCTTAGATTGCTTGTCCCTGCCGGGAACCTCCTAGCCACCCCCACCCCGTGATGATTTCTTATCAGGGGAACCGCCATTAGTCGTTCCCTCTGAGTCTCACGCACCTCGGTGCACTAGGGCCAGTGTTCCACGTTATGTGAAGTTGGATTTTCCTTTGTTTGACGGCAGGAGAGACCCCCTGGCATGGCTTACAACGCGTAAACACTTCTTTGTCAACCAGCTCATGCCATTGGAAGATTGGATCGTTTTGGCTTCCTTCCACCTCTTGGGCTCTGCACAACTATGATATGGCCAACTGGCTCGGGAGACCCCTACTCTGACTTGGGTCACTTTCACACACTCCTGCAATCTGCGTTTTGGGCCGCTTCTCCGCAACAATCCCTTGGGCAACCTCGTCAATCTCAAGCAATCCGGACTCGTGGATGATCACTTGGAGAGCTTCCAAATGTTACTTGCATGTCTTCCTCTATCTTGCCATAGCATCATGTATCTATCTTCACTGCCAGCCTGCACGACCAGCTGCGCCTCGATGTTGAGTTCTAAACCCCGCATGACCTTAGCACAACCATGAGCCTCACCTGCATTTGTGAGAAACGTCTTCTCATGGACACCCCGTTTGGAAACCACTACGACGGGTACGCGTGAGGACACACACACTCCCCGTTCCATCAGTCTATCTACCCCACTTAAAGGTAAGGAATCCAACTCCACCCCAACCATCAAGCGATTATCATGAGCAGAGATAGCAGAACGCCATGCACAAGGCTTTTGTTTCAACTGTGACAAACCATATTCGGACGGACACATGTGCAAGCGTCTTTTTTGGCTCGAAGTGGACGATCCCCTGGATGACCAGGACCGTACTTCAAGCTTGAGGACAAGCTTGATCCGAACGGGGGGGGGGGGGGGGGGGGGAAATTATGGGCGCACACAGGGGGTGGCGACGTGTTTCTGCTGTTACATTATATCTTTATTTCCGCACACTTTTATTTCTCTATTTATTTTCAAAAGCTTTTATTTCTCACGCATTATGTAGCCTGAGTGAGGGGCATATTTGATAAATTTAGTCAAACCCTTTTCACTATATATTGGTGGGGAGGGTGGGCTTGATGGTTATGATGATAAATTCCTAATTCTCGTTCTCTTGAATTTATCATTCTCCTCTCATCTTCTTGGATAGGGCTAGTGCTGAGCAAGACTCCCCTCTTCCATCCTCTCTCGGTCGAGCCCGACTCCCGTTGTATTTTCCTCCATTTGGAAGGCTAGGTCGAAGAAGGGTCGAGACGATCCTCTCTGAGATTTCTTTTCTCAAGACCACACACCCGCTCTCAATTGAAGGCTTGTAACACATGGCTTGTTGAATTGGTGTTGAAGATATCTTGCGGTAGGCGCTTGGTGGGGGAGCCAAGTAAAGTGGCACCACAGGATAGAGAATGTAAGGAAATGATGGGAGCGACCTTGGGTCTTGACCCTATGGCGCTAGATTGGAAGGAATGTTACTGAAATGAATGATAATTTGGCGTTGTACCCTTCCATAAGAGGATCGAGCACCTTTATGCTATGCTCGAGGGCATCCAAGTACGTGTCCGTCATGACATGGGTATTGGGCATTCACCGTTTGTTAAAGTGCATGCCCCACTGTACTTTGTTCTTAGAAGCATTTCCTCACAAGATTAGGAAAATCAGTATGAGTATTATATGCACCGTGGTTGGATATATCTAATGTAGACCTAAGTGGGTGTCTTGCAATGTGACATGCAAAAAGTTTGAAATGAAATTGTAAAAATGATTGTGGATAAGTGGATATATGACAAGGAGGTGCTGAGAGTCCATTCTTGTACTTGAAAATATTAACATCCCTGTTTGATAATTTAAACAGTGCGTAGCCTTCACCCTCGAGACTTAATAAATCAAAATGGTAGTAAGACAAATTAAAGAATAACCGACAACATACAGATGTAGGGCAAATTAAAGAATAACTTCTCCGCACTAGATTGATAAAGAATGTCAAGTCTTGGGCTGTAATGGAAGAGTATGTGAATGTTGGCGTATTCAAGCACAAAAATTGTAACATCCTGAATCCGACGAGGGCGGTCCAATGAGAGAGGAGAGAGTTTTGGGGTAGTGAAGCTCAGACAAAGCAGCTCCTGACAGGCTTCTAGGATGACATATTTCTAATTGAAAAAGGAGATGCAAAAATGAACTGAATCTCACATCGGAATTGGAGGAAAAATTGATGGGCTTAAGTAATAATTCACAACTCTAAATATCAGAGGCACCTTTTCGGAGCAAGTGGTGGAGTTGTGTTGGAAACTCCTTAGTTAAATGTGCTCCGGTGGGAGTAGTCCCAGGATGAGTGTCCTCTTAGAAAGTGCTCGTGGGGTCATTACAAAAACACTCGTAAGGACCACTTCAAGAGAATCACATATGCTATTTGGTCTGTCAATTAAAACATCTAGAGCCTCCATCTTGAGTCAATTAAAAATCTATATCTTCAGACTTTTCCTTCATTCAAGGACATGAGTATTGTCTGATAAGTCTATTGAAACACATTTCTTCTTGTGCTGTCAAGCCATGGAAAAAAACTATAACAATCATATATTGTGTTTAATCAATGCTTATTGAATGTTTGGATACACTAAAGTATTGTTGCGCTGCCCTAAGTTTTGCTATGCTCTCTAGTATCTATGCTTTGTATACTTATTGATCTGCTTTGCTTTTTCACATTTGCTATTATGTTACAATGAGAAGAAATTTATTCTGTTTTGATTTGTAAAATAATGGCATTGTTCATGATTTATTATAAATGATGTGTTTTTTCTCTTCTTAGAGTTGCTTGGCTCTGAAGTACGAGGCGTTGGTTCTGAGGGAGTCTAAATACTGCAATAATGACGACTTTCGAGTATCATATCAGGAATGGTATACTTTTGCAAAAGATTCGTTGCATAATCGATATTATTCAATAGCTGTGAAGGTAATCACTCATATGTGTTTGTTTTCCAAGTATTTGGTATTTTTATAAGTTTTATTTTATGGAGATTTTACTATTAAAATTATTTCTAGCTCTTGAGCTTTTTTTTTGTTCTTTCCATGTTGCATCATTCTTCCGTTGCATATTAATGATAAATATTTAACTGCAGGCGGCCCTTTTCACAATCTTGATTATGTTGCAGTGATTTTTTAGACAAATTATGAATACACATTTGTCCTTCGTGTAGGGAATTTTATTTCACTTTCTTTGGAATTCTGGTGAAATCTCCTCATCTTTAAAAATTTCAGATTTTAATGAAAATGTTGAAATCAAGTAAATGCATGAAGAAAAAAATGTTGCTAAAAAAGTGCGGCTCGAATTTTACTGTTCACATTCAAGCTTTTTTTTCTCTTAAGAATATTTATTGAATTTATTTAACTTTTTTTCTTATCATACTTGTTAACATTTTTGTTTTTGTTTTCTATTGTTGTAGGGTTTTGACAGTGCACTTTCATGCTTTCAGTCTGAACACAATATAGATGGAGTTACTCGTGATAACCACATGAACGATCATATAGTTGATAAAATTATACGACTCAGAGATGAAGCTTCTGCAATGGTTTCATCACGCTCTGGTGCGCACTTTCCCTGGATTGATAAATGCCACTGCTTTTTAAGTTTTCCTCCACATGACAGTCAAAGCTTAGACAACAATACATGGTACCTGCTTCTGTTTAGAGGACCAAAAAACATAGTTTCATGTGAGAGGATGAATTGAAACAGTAAACTGATTTGTTTAGTGCAAGCAAACCATTAGTATGGCAATATGCAATTTTAGGTTGTTGTTAAAATGATAAAAAAATCATATTTACAAAATTGAAGTTCCTTAAAACATGCATAGCCCATTTAGGATTATCTAAGAGATTAAGCTTCCCTTTTTGCCTCATCAAACAAGCCGCTTTGATTTCAACTATGATCATCGACCCTTAGCTAGCCAATCTATCTTTCCACCTTAAAAGGTTGTAACTCGAACCCCCATCGCTGACACCTTCCATCAAACCCCACACACAAATGCAACCTTCCATCTTCTCGGGCTCCGCACATACCTATCACATGTCATCGAGGTTGTCTCAAGGACCTATTCACATTAACCACTCTGCTCTTTTCCCATTTATACCCAACTGCAACTCCATCCAATACACACCTCTCTCTCACATTTAAAATACGCTCTCCCATCTACCCAGAACCTCCCATCTAATTTCACTCAAAAGTATCAAATTAAAATTCTTTCATCATTTCCTTCAGTCTGTCCCCATCATCCCGTGGTCCCTCATTATATCCATTTCACATGATGTCACACCTAGAGCTGTCACGGTTCCGGTTCTGCTAAAACCGTAAACCGAACCGTTAAGATAATTGTTCTTCAAATTTGAACCAAAACTTATTTGGTTTGACCGGTTTCGGTTTTGGTTCCGGTTCCAATATAATTTTTGGAACTGTTCCGGTTCCGGTTCACTAAGAATCAAAACCAAATTATTTACTGGCGGTTCTGTCCGGTTATATGCGGTTCCGGTTCGGTTCTGATTCAGTCACTTAGATTTTGAAATGTAGAAATATTTAATCTGATTCGTTCACTTAGATCATCCTCTAAGGAACACTCTTACTATATTTATAGAGAACATAAGTAGAATGAAAAATTACAGCATTAAGAAAAAGTACGAACATACATAATTTGATACAATATGGTTGAATTCAAATTATAGGCGTCTAAAAGTTATGCTATAATGAACATTAAACGATACACAAGTTGCCATACAAAGAGAGATAAGAACATAAAAAGTAATTAGAAAGGATGCCAACTAGACTAGTTGAAATTATGTACTCATAAATATGCTTATAAGGAGTGCAAAAATAAAGGATGCCAAATATACCGGTTGAAATTATGTCAAACAGAATTGGATATATCAGCACCTGAACATATATGAAATCATATCAGAAATCATATATAGCAGCAAATCATATTATTAATAAGCTGAGACCTACCACATATGAAAATTGAGCTTATACATATGAAAATTACCTCTAACAGAAATTGAAGATAAAAGCAAGTACCTTTTCTCAAAAAGTTCATGTCTTCTCTTTTCATTTACTACACATGAGAAATAAATATTAGTCGTAACTCGTAAGGTCTCACATAAAGAATTAAAGAGATTATTAGTGCTCACAACTTTCCAATAGTAACAAATTACCTCTGAAGTAGACTCATCAAGCTTCTTATCACAACCTTCATCGGTATTATAAACATCAAAACATATATCTAGTCAATATAAAAGCTAGAAAGTAAGTAAATGCGGAATTTTAATATAACAATCTATGTAAACTTAAATCAAATTATGCACTTTACCGTTTGACATTGGTGGAACTGAAAATTTCTCCCTTAGCCAATCTTGTAAGCAAATTAGTGCTTGGATGGTATAAGGCTTTAGACATGTACGTTTCTTTTGAATTACTCTAGAACCTTTGAAATAGGAATCGCCAAAATATCGCTTGTCATTGCAGCTAATATTGAATATTTGCTCTCATTAACTTCCCACCACTTCAGAATATCCAAAGTTGCATCATCCGATGAAAATAAAAGAATGCAAATGCATTAAGTACACAAAGTAAAAGAATATTCTATAAAAAGAAAAAAGAACTTAAATTAAATATATACCGGTTCTTGTAAATATATTTCTAGCTCGGTTTTTTATTCTTCTTCCTTCCTTGTTTCTGCTTTAAACTTTAAGAAATCATCCATACTTAAATCTTCATTAGAGCCCACCAAAGAAGATGACCCATCACGAATATCACTTGCAACACTATGATGTCTAGCAAAATTCACCTTTTCCTTATACACATCGAATAAATTTGAAAGCTTTTCGAATACATCTTTGAAATATGTTTTACTACAATCATTATATACTTTAATATAACAAAAGACACAAAATTCAATTTTCCCCGTGGATCGAGTACAACAGTAAGGATGATTAAATTTAAAATGTGTGCAGAACATCTAATATGAAAAAAAAAATTTAGCAAGTGGAAGAGATAATTGATAACGTCATTTCATTGCAGATGCAATGATATTATTTGCTGACACATTATCTAAGAGACAAGAGCACATAATCGATCTTCAATTCTCCAATCAGCTAAGCACTTCTCAATTGCCAGACTTAATATGATACTAGTATGACGCTCATCAAGATGCAAAAAGTTGATAATTTTTTCTGGAGTTTCCAGTTTTCATCTATATAGTGTGCAGTGATACTCATACAACACATTGATTGAATACTTGTCCATGTATCGGTAGTAAGACTAATACGTTCTTTTGATTTAAGAATTAAATCTCGAAGGATTTTCTTCTTTCCTATAAAATTGTAATATATCCTTCGTCTTTGCTGTTTTGTGATTTAGATTAAAATCTTGTCAAAGATTTTGAATCATGATCAAATGTCCGGTGATCCACAATAGAAAATGGAAGCTCACACATTACTATGCATCGAGTGATGTCATCTCGACTTTGCTCTTGATTAAATTTGATAATTCTCAATTCATTTGAAGACTCATGACTACCTACTAATTGTGTTTGTGTCATTTGTTTTCTTTTGTAATGCAAACAAGAGGAATGCAAATGCTTTCTAAGCATAGAAGTTTCATTACTTGATGTGTGAATGAAAACTTTCTGACAATGAAGATAAGTTGTCTTTGCATTTACTAAATCTTTACTGAAATCCTTCTCCCATATTTCTGATCCTTTCATCTTTTTACTATTAGAACAATTAGAAATGACTTCAGAAGATTGAGTAACAATATTCACATTTATGGTTGGATGAAGTTGAACCTAGAGATAGAATTATAATATGCACACGTTAAACTCAAAAAATGAAGTTTTTATTAAGCATATGGTTATTCCTCAAGACTATGATATCTTGACTGGGCGCGGAAGCAGAGGTGGTCCCAATTTTCTCCATTCTGGTCATCGCATCTCCTTCTGAAAAATTCACACTATGTTTGAAGTACTTCATAACCACGCCAAGTATGTGCACAACAAGAAATGAAATTCAAACTGTTTACAACAAACAATTAAAATCTTAAGAACAAGTATGTTAACAACAATGTATACATATTTGCATATCTTAAGAATTTAAATGGAAGAAAAAATGTTTACTAGCAAAAACAAACACATAGAATAACAAAATTGTTGAACATAAACATAAAATTTGATATGACATTCATAGTTATTATATATACATCTGCCAAGAAAAGCAAAATTATGAAAAAGGGAAATCTTCTTGTAGTAATCATCATCATCAATTCATCATACACGAACCTAAAGTTTGATATGACATTACTGAAGAACCGCGTCAAGGAGAAAAACAATATGGCTGTGGATTTGACCAGCGAAAAAAAGGAAAAGCAAATGGATTAAGTGGATTCCATCTGCAATCCTTGTGGCTGTCGGGGTAGCATTTGCTGCAAAAGCATAATAAAAAATATCTAATTTGATTTTCTTATTGTTTTACCAAAAATTAACTCTATGTATTCGTTGCCAACACCACCATTTCTATACAAAATTGGAGGATGAATAAAGATTTGTTTCAGAGATAAAAGCTTGCATGTTTCAAACCTATAGATTTCTCATTGACCGAAGCTCCTCTGAAACAATCCCTTGCCTTTAAAACTACTTTGTGTATAAAGATGAAGTCTCTAATCCCTATTTGTTCCATTCTACAAAACTTGCCTGAAGTATTAAAACATGGAGTTTGTTGTAGGTTTAAAACTTATCATTGACACCATGCTTGTATTGAAGGAATTTTAGGGAATGCAAATGATGTTCACTACATAATTTTTGATATAACATCCCGATAGTTACCGGACCAGATACCAACTCACGCATTAATAAATAATAATCCGCAAAATTGGGCGAAATAAGAAAGCAAGCATACGTAAGTACATAACATGGGATAGTTTGGGAGGAGAAGTGACGCGTACCTAGACTCGTTGATGTTAACTTTGTTGCCTCTCTCCCATGCCGAGGTCGCCATAGAAGCAAGCCGAGCTGGAAGAAGTAACCACTTTGCTCCCGCAGGTGATCGGGGAGTAAAATCCCAGGAAACCCCCCTGAAAATCAACTCCCAGAAATCTCCTCTGTCAACGTCTCCAGCAAACTTGTCAACTTCATCCTTCACGCAACAGCTCGCTCAGCTTCCTTGATCTTCCCCTGCTTCCTCGACGCCGCCAGGAATCGACGTCTCCGAGCGATCCCCTCCCTTCCAGTGATCGTCTTCACCGCTCGATCCCCGCAATTGCTGCTTCTCGCCAAGCCGCGTTCCACGACGACTTGATCCCGGCCAGCAGCTTCGATCTTCCTCCTCTACAGACATACCGCCTCTCTGCTTCTTCGACAACCGACATCCCCTTCATTCCCGCGTGCCACCTGCTCGTTCGGCCTGGACCACACATTTCCTCACACCCCTCGAGCCCCGGGCTGCACGTGATTCTACATCCATCGAGCCACCTGCTGCTTTGCTTCACATCGCCCTCGAGCCCCGGGCTGCAAATTACTTGATTTTTTAATTAATTATTTATAGAATTAATTATTTAAATCAACTATTTTCGATGTACATTAAGCTTAGTGTGGTGGTTGAGTCCGCCCTTTGTGCGATACTATTGAAGATGTCAGAGTCATTTCAGGATTCCATGTCTCGCCTCAACACCAAAATTGATCAATTGGTGACATCGGGACACTTCGGGGTCCCGCCTCCACCGGCGCCGCCACCCTCCCAGCCAACATATGTCGCTAACCCTTCCATCGTAGCTTAGCCGGTTTCACCACCGCCTCCGGATGCTTCACCGGGTCCACCGATTGCGCCGCGGTAGCCCTTACCACTGCTGGACCCTACCGGCCTCCCCCGACACAACTTCCGCCTCCACCGACATCGCCGCCTCTTCCGCCACCAGTCCCCGCAGTCGTCACTTCACCGCCTGCCATGTCGTCCCCTGCTCTGCCTCCCCTGCTCTGCCTCCCCTGCTCTGCCGCCTCCGACCACCTCGCCCCATCTTTTGTCGGCCCTTGCTCCGCCGGCCTCTGCTCTGTCGGTCCCTTCGACCGCCTTGACGTTGTTGCCTCCCGACACTCCTCCGGATCCGCTGGCCCCATTCCTTCCGCCGCACACGGCGTCGTCGCTACTCACCGCTACAACAACTGCCGCGACGCGCTACCGGGAGCTATTCTGGCGAGAAATTAAGGAACCAGATGATCCATCCATCCACGTGGAGTTTGATCTTGAGGGCAAGCTTGATTTCAGGGTCGAGTGGAGTGTTATGGGTCCACCTGTCAGTTATCTTGTTATTGAGTCGAGTCATTGTATCAAGGCAAGTCTTTATGTATTGAGTCGAGTTATATATTGAGTCGTAGGAGTCGAGTCGTTAAGTGTTTATATATTTCACGTTTATTTATATCGGGTATACATGTGCCATCGGGGTCTTATATAAGTGGGCCCTTGTTATGTACGAAGGATCTAATAAATCAATGAATGAAATCAAAGTTCCCTCAAGCTCTCCCTTCGAGGGTTCCCTCTCTTCTTCCCCAAGCTTTTCTCTCCTTCCTCCACCCTCTCTTAGGGTTTCATCTTCTCTCCTCTACCTTCATTCTAGGGCTTGCTCCTTGTATCTCTACCTCCATCCCACCGCCGGCAACCCACCAAGAAATGCACATAACAAATACCTTATCAACCAATAAATTTTTTGATCTTTCATAACTGCTCTCTTCCTGTCATATTACACCAACCGCCTCTCCTCTGCATTATTGTCTCACCCCAGCAGTTTGAACCCACTATTGACGTTATCCTTCTGCACCAAAATCGATCACAACTCATCGTCCAAATTCTCAGTGCCATTTAAATCATTAAATATCCAAGTAAATAGACTTGTTGGAACCGAGATCTCGACCTGCAAGGAAACGAGGTTTCAGCTTGCAAAGTTCAGACTGTAATATGATCGAATATTTACTAGCTTGCAAGCAAACATGAAAACAAGAGGCAAAGAGGAGACATAAGGCTATTTTATTGCTTGACGAGGTGGCCGAGTTACATTTTGGAGGTCCCGCCGCATACCCGAGAGTGTATAAGAACACCCCCTCCCGAACTGAGTGTTGTGCAAGTTCGTGGGAAGACAAACGAGGTCAAATAATCTTCAAATGGCGACTCTCACAAAGTGTAAACTATCTGCCACCTGTTACAATGATGTCATATTTATACCCAAAGAGGGTGTACCATATTGTTAGAATGTTGACCCCCATTACGGGCTCGTCGAGTTACATGCGAGCTCCTCTGAATGGGAGATCCTCTAGTTGCGAGCTTGATGTAAACCGGAATTCTCGATTCGATTTTAAATTAATAAATTTGAATTCTAATTTAAATAAATATCCAAGCGTGACGTTCTCGAGTAAATTTCAAGCGACAATCAACTTCAGTTTCACAAACACGCATAAGAGCCTAACAATCGAGCGTAATTAACAATATGAAATAACTCTTCCACAAGCACGTGAACAAAGATGAACAATGACGCTTTTTAAATAGACGAAAAATAGATTCAATGTTAATTTGGGCAAGCAAGCTCTGAAATTTAAAGACCCAAATAAATAAAAGCATAAAATACTACTAACATGGCGAGAACGTTGTCTGGCTGTCGAGCTGGATTATCGGGAAAAACAGAGAAGGTCTCTGTTTTCCCTAATTTTTCCCAGCTGCTCCGTTTGGGAATAAAGGAGGGTGCTTTATAACATGATTGTCTCTTTTAGGCATTTAATACAGAATAGGTAATAACAAAAGGGGAAGGATGAAGTATTCTTTATTTAGCTTTTGATATGGGGCCGATATAATGGATTTTGAGGAATAGAAAATGATTCATTTTAAGGCTCTTTCTCTTTTTATTTGTCATCCTTTAAATAATTCCCAAAAAAATATGGAAAGTTAGTTTTTACTTAATTTGATTCCAATCTTGATAATCTGAATTTATTTTGTTTGTATTTTAAAATATCCCTTTTAATGTAGATTTATTTGGTCGAGCTTGCCTTAATTAACATGTTACCTAATTTGACGGATCTTTTTATTCAGGGACTTACTGGGTGATCACTTCAATAAGCCATAATCAGTATGCGAAATAAAATGCACATGCGCTACAAAATACCAAATAAAATCGCATGAAATAAAATAAGACACGGGTGCGACTCAAGTTGCATCAAAGCTCTTTTGCATGCGCGCTCCTCTCCTGAGGTCGCCCAGGATGACGAGTCACGCAGGATGGCGAGATCGCCCGAGATGACGAGCGCCCAGGATGGCGAGGTCAGCTACTTTCCATCGCCTTGAAGCTCTCCACAGTTGGATTTCTGATCTCGACGAGCCATACATAACCCTCCCTTTTTTCGAGCTTTTTTCTCACTTGGTCCGAGGTTAGAAAAATGTAAAATCCGAACTTCTGGTAGATGCTCTTGACGAGTTGTCTAGGGCGATGTGTGGTCCCTGATGCGCAAGATTTATTGCAAGAGGATCTCAACATCGATATCCGCAAGTTGTCGTGACACACATTCTCTTTGCTTGTCTGGGCACACAAAATATCTCGACGCAATGTCGGGAACTGTGTAATGGCTTGGCAAGAAGCTCCACGAAATGATGCGAGTTGGGTCACTATGCTAGAATGATCTCGATTTTTCTCGGATTCTCACGTGTGCAAGCGAAGTCCCTGGCATGATGAGAAATACTAGCAAAAAATGCGAAGCAATTTGAACTTATTTAACTCTTGAATTGACCTGTCGCGGCAAGGTGGTTGGCGAGATGAATAATGTGATTTTGTTCGCTATGCGAGAATGATCTCGATTTTCCTTAGATTCTCACTTATGTCAGTGAGGTCCCTCTGACAAGATGAGTAATACGATCAAAAATATGCAAATAGTTTGAAATTTATTTTTTAAATGGACCTGACGCGACTAGGAGATTATGGCGAGTCGTGTTGATAATGATCTAAACCCAATAAGGTCGACGCTTTCACATGCCATTTGCTTGAGGAAGTGAGCTCAATTAGTGAGGTGGGTGTGGCGAGCGGAAGGCGCATGGACGATGTCTAAACCTGAATCGATACACTCTCAAGCCAATCTCTTATGCGAGTGAGGTAAACTTGTGAGGTGGAAATGATGATCTTAATCATGTTGAGGGTGATCTAAACCCAATAAGGTCGACATTCGCTTGAGAAAGCGAGATCAACAGGTGAGTTGGGTATGACGAGCTGAAGTTGCATTGACGTTGTTTAAACTTGAATTGATACACACTCAGGCCCATCGCTTATATGAGCGAGTTCAACATGCGAGGTGAAAATGACGACCTGAATTGCGTTTAGGGTGATCTAAACCCATTAAGGTTGACACTCTCGCAGGTCATTCGCTTGAGGAAGAGAGCTCAACTGGAGAGGTGGATATGGCGATCTGAATCGCGTTGAAGGTGTCTCAACACAAATCGACACTCTCAGGCCATTCACTTGAGGAAGAAAGCTTAACTGGTAAGGTGGATGTGGCGATATGAATTGCGATGAGAGTGATCTTGTTACGACCCCCTTGGGTCGATTCTCCGGACAGCACTATAGGTCCCGTATGAAGGAGGGTACAAGCGACAAGAGGGCTGAACCGGCGGTTCAGCCCCAATCGTCGAATTAATCGGCCTAGGGGCTGAACCAATGGTTCAGCCCCATGGGAGGGGTAACCCAGGCCCCGTCTGGAGGAGGGGATCATGATCATTAACTCTCAAGGTATTTCTCTCTTCTACTCTCAAACCCTAATTTCTCTCCTTTCTATCTCTATTTTCCCTCTTCTCCCTTCTCCTCCAATAGCCGTCATAACATTTAGTATCAGAGCACCGTTCTTGCGACCATGGTTTCCATCAGATCCGAAGCCGAACTCGCACGATTAGCCTCTCTCGAAGAAAACTACGTCGGATTGACGGATACCGTCGCCGCCATCGAAGAACGGATAAAAAACAACACGGAACATCTCGAAGAACGCATGTAGGCACGCATGGAAGAACTAAAAAATCTCCTCGTTCAAAATCTGAAAGGGAAGACGGCGATCAACGAGGGATCGGAGGCGGAAGCCTCCAATCAACCCCCGACGCAACTTCCGACGACGGAACAGGGCGGCAGTCAGTGGCAATCGTACGACGGAACCTTAGCATGCGGAGGAAGCCAAGGAGCGGGCTGACCTCCGTCTACCCTAAACCTAACCGCCGATCCCGCTAGGCTCGCGGGACTGCATCCGCGCGGCATGGAAGAAGTCCCGGACGGGACATGGGACTCCGACGTGCATACAGGCGGCAGGAGCGAGGCTTTTGGAGGCCGACCAGGCGGCTGGAGGCCGCTAGAGGCATACGGCGGCATGTCCGGGGCAGGACAGCATGTGCCTGCCTGGAATGGGGCCGGACAACCCCTGGGAGCACACGGCCGACCCCCTGAACAACATCCCGTCTGTTTTCGTCCTACTGGAGCATCGGGGGCACCGATCGGCGGGCTGGCGAGAATACTACCTCTACCACCAGCTTTTGGCCTCCCGTTTGGGTATGGAGCGGGCAACCAAGGACAGGACAGAACTCAGTGGACCCCTCACGTGGGAGGAGGACAACAAATGGTCTACGGTAACGAGCGGGGGAGACCCTTCCCGCCTGTAGGGCAGCCAGGAATGTATTTTCCGGCGCCACCAGGTCTTCCCAATCAGCCAGGGGAGCAACAGAGGGCCGTCGCCCCAGACCAAGGAGGATTTGGACAGGCAAATCACCGAGCTTACATGCAACTTAAACGCGCCCGCATGAATGTTCCAAAATTCCGCGGGGGCGATGCCTTGGAATGGGTACACACATTTGGTTGCAAGATTCATGGTATGGAAGGTATTAGCCAACCCCGGCTCCAAGTAGGAATGGTACATCTCTAAGTGTTGTCACTTATATACAGTAGTTGTGATAAGGTTTCCAATTCATTTAAGTAAAAAATATAGTGGGGGAAATTTATAATAGTGATTTTTTATTTTATTATATTTTTCAACTAATAAATTTTTTAAATTAAAAAACATGTTTTACTAACAATTTCTTTAAGATTACTTGTATGAATGAACCATTGTTTATTTGTCTGCTGTGGCCAAGCAGTGCAGGCACTCACCTCCAAATACTTGAAAAGAAAATCCATTGAAGATGACTCCAAAACCAACTCATTCCCCACCAACCCCCGGCCAGCCGCAAGCTATATGCACAGAGTTGGGATTAATAAAAGAAATGCAAATAAACTTCGCCGGAGCCAACAACAGCAGCCACCACAGTTACCGGACCCATAACGTCTCGTTGTCGAGTTGGATTTACAGAAATTTCTTCCATTCTGCTTTAGAATTGTGGAACATGGAGATTCAGTTTTGTTGTTAGCATTAGTTTTTTTTTTTAATTTCGTCGGATACGAATGAGGAATGACGAGCGGCGGGGTTACTGTCGTTATCGGGGCAATGAGAACTTAGTGCACTTCTGCTCGTATTATTATTATTATTATTATTATTATTATTATTATTAAAACTTAGCCAATTGCAAAGGGTTAGACGATCGTCAAGCTGGTTTTCTTTTTTAAAAAATTACAGCCGCAAACACTAAGCACACATCGAGTGCCCGTCACCTGCTTTGTTTGACAAGTCAAATCTTGGCCTCCAAAGCATGGGCATAACCACCTAAAGGCTAAAGTTGATCTAAATAATTAATAGATATGAGTTTTTTATGTTATTTAATGGTGGAAGCCAAATCAAGTTGTAATATTCTGTCTCTTTAAGGGCTTTTGTCTGAGGCTATATATATTTGCCCATCTAATGATAGAGGCTTTGCCACTCAATGCTAAAGAGGATACTTTCTCCGAAGAGAAAGATCCTATATATCTCTCTTTTTCGCTTCACCAGGCGCGGAAGCTGAATGAAGAAGATAGGTAATAGATGCCGCTGAAGGGTATGTCTCCCGATCGGATGCTTTCCTTTCCCTCTCAAGATAGCCACAGCTTTTGGTCTTCGTAGATAGCACCTGAAAGAGTTGAGTCGGATGAAAAAGTGAGCGAGCACAGGGAAGAGTGCTAGGGCGCGAGAAGAAGAGGCCTAAAGATCAGAGAGAAGAGGCCTAAAGGCAGAATGTATGGAAGTTGTAAGTTTGAAGAAACATTTTTGAAGAAATGTGATCCATTGCGGGCTCAAGCTTCTCCCTCTCCCCCCTTCTTCATTTTTTCTTTTATTTCAGTTTTTTGTTATTTTCTTCCTAAAATCCAACACTCATTTGAATTTAATCATCAAGAGAAAGGCGACGCTCTCTACGGTATTATTTCCATCTTATTGGTCATCTACTTGTTTTTTTTCTTCTTTTGTTTATTAACTATTACAGGTTAAAGTTTGCCTACATTTCACCCTTGTGGTGGGACTCTTGCAAAAATGTAAGTTAAGATTTGTCTATATTTCACCCACATGTGGGACCCTTCCCCGGACCCTCGCATTTTGTTCTCAGACAACTTCAAATTACATAAGGTGTGTCTGAATCATGGCATTTTGTTTGCAGACAACTTCAAATTACTAAATTCTTCTCCTTTTTGTTGGTGCTAGTATTGTAATATTTCTTCTTTACTGAAATGTTGATCTTCCTCCCTGTAGGAATGGTGTTGAATTTAGCACTCGAGAGACTCGTAAACGAGAAGCTCCTTTCTTTACACGCCGTGAGTATCCTTCTTCGTCTCTTTGAATCGTTAATTAATTTGACAATATAAGAGCGATAGTGACGACTACGTATACGTCTAATCAGGTCGCAGATCGTTACAACGATCCGCAGACGACGGAGTTCATTGAAAGTCAGTTCCTTGAAGAGCAGGTTGAATCCAGCTTTTTTCCCTTTAGTAAATTTCTTACACATTCATGAGTTTAAATAAATTTGCATTCTCATGTTTATTGTTCTTCGGAATATTCTTGGAAACTTATATTCATCAATTAAATTGTTATTTAAAAATAATAATCAGGCCTATGTTACTCAGCTGAGAAGGGTTGGGAAGGGGCATGGAGTCAGGGCACTTTGATCAGATGCTGCTGCATGAAGGCGAGAATTGCGCCGCCGCTTAAGCTTTTTTTCGCAGAAAAGTTCGTGTTATTTTTGTGGAAGTTTATGTTGGGTGAGAACTTTGGATGAATGATGATAGATTTGAATGTGGGTAGGTTAATGATGCATTGCAGTTTGAGAAAACTTCTTTGTAATGGGAATTTTGTTGTAGTGGCATTATGGTAGATTGGCGTAGCATATGATGTCAGTATTGTATTTTCCAGGTATCAATGTCAGTGAACTTCCCAGTGGCTGTTATGAGAGATTGGATTGTAGAAATCTTAACTGCCTAGCTTATGCCATTGTGGTGCATGGATTCCTGATTTCGATACTACGGATCAAGAAATCAAGGCCCCGTTTCGCGCGGCGCTTTTGCTCCGGTAAATTTGGACAAAAACAGCACCGTCGTAGAATGTATGTTTGACATGACAACGGTTATGACCGCCACCAAGAAAAGAAAACTAGTTTTGAACATATAAGTGAATGAAGTTCATTAGGCGAGGTCGGGTGACGGGCGGTCACTAGCGTTTTGTATGGTAGTGCAAGAAACAGGCCAAGCAATTAAACAAACTTATTATATGCATTTGATATAACAATAGAACAAGAGGTTACTAATTACTATCCATTTCTTAGGCTCCGTTTGGCCCGTTGTTCGTGAACTTACGACCTCACGTAAGAAACTGTCCACTTTTATGTTCAAAAGTAGTTTTCTTTTTTGATGTCGGTCAAAACGGTTGTCATGCTAAACATACATTCTACGGCGGTGACATTTTTGTTCAAACTCGGAGCAAAAAAGATGTGCCAAATGGAGCCTAAGTGTCATGCTTTGAAAATTCTATAGTGCAAATCAGGCAATGAAGAAATATTGATTTTAAAATGGAAAGAGAGGGAGGGAGAGGAGAGATTGCTATGAATCGATGATGATTACGGAAAACATATTTCTTATACATCATCGACGCATGAGAGAGGGATAAATGGAAATGCTAATCGGAGATAAAACCTGCGAAGGGGACGATCGCGATAGGAGCAGATAGCGACGCGAGCTTAAAGCGTCGATGCCCGTTTGATCTACCTGACGAAAGTGCGGGAGAAAGAAATGACAGAAGCATGTAATGTTGGAACTGCGGAAGATAAATTGGATAAGTAGTGTGTTGAAACCGAGAACTGGTCTCGATTTTCGAAAGGGAGATGCAGCTAACCCTTACTTGACCCGAGCGAGACCCTTGACTAGTCACTAAGAACCGAAGAACCTTACCCTTGAAGAACACCTAAGTCCACGAATGGACCCCTTAAGCTGCAGTGTGGAGGTCCCACCACATACCCGGAAGCTCACAAGGAACTTCCCCTCCCAAGCCAATGCTGAGCCTGTGCACCTTGGAGGGCACTAAGGATCACCTCACCAGTCCTCCTTCAATGACAGGGGGAGGGGAGGGGCAGTGCTTGCTCACAATCGAGGGAGGGGGGGGGGGGGTATCAACTTCTCTTCCCAAGGTGCCCATGGGGGTCTATTTATAGACTTCCCAAAATTGGGCTGCGGATAGCCAAAATTCTGCTATCCGCAGCTCAACCACGAACCTGGACGATCAAAACAAGAGAGGGGCGAGTGGAGGACGAGACGTCCACTTCCCCCCTTGTCGGGGGTCGAACAAGTGGATCGAGGTCCACCGCCCTGACTAGGCGAGTGGACCTCATGGTCCACTCCACTCTTCGGGCGAGTGGACCCTTGGTCCACTCGCCCAACTACATGGGGCGAGTGGACCAAGGGTCCACTCGCCCACATCCTTGGGCGAGTGGACCCTTGGTCCACTCGCCCAACTACATGGGGCGAGTGGACCAAGGGTCCACTCGCCCACACCCTTGGGCGAGTGGACCCAAGGTCCATTCGACCAAGGGAATTTGCCCCCCTGGGCCCTCTCTTTTTGGTCTTGACGACCTCCGCTGGTTCGGTTTGCTGCACCGCGATCACCTTTTCCGTCACGACCTCATCCGTGTCGGGTCACACCGACTCGAAAAATATGAGGGTTGTACATAGTGGGTCCTAGCTTATCATGTACTCAGTAGTTGTAACCCCTATATTATCTCATCAACAACTTATTTAAATAATGCATTTTGTAGAAATAGAGTAGTTATAAATAAGTTTTCTATGTACATGTTTGAAGTATGAATCAAATGAATGAAAACCTCTATTTCCTTCTTACTTTTGCTTTACTTGTGTGATTCCTTTACCTTTGGTCTGCTCACCCCCTTGTTGCTCCTCTAACAGTGGCATCAAAGCCACGGGTTGAAAATTTACTTTCGAATCATCTCCTAGATGGTATCATCATCTACTTCTACATCCTTCAACAATTCACATTAAGAATCCTAATTTACTAGAGAAAAACATCAGCATTGGTGTGTACAAATGAGAACCCTTTTGATCTCACACGGCTTATGGGACTTGTTCAAAAAGGAACTCATTTCCCAGCTAGCGCAGTGAGATGGAAGCAGTACCCTGTTATGAAAATCGGATCCGAGTGCAGATGAAAATTTCTGTTCCAAAATATTTTTCTAACGGCCAAAATAACGAAGAGCGATAAACACAAAAATTAGAGAAAAATAAAAGCAAGCACCACAATCAAGAACACTAGATGTAAAGTGGTTCCCCGAAATTGGGTACGCCGACTATGCAGGCAGAGATAAATTTACTATTAATTTCTCAAACATACAATACGACTAAAATAGATGAGAAGAATAAATCGAGAATATGATGGAAATCTCGAGTCCTCCAAGGTCCGGTCGTACACGTTGCGACGAGAAAATAGTTTCGGCGGCGAAAGAAGAAGCCGATTGGAAGAAGAACTCCGAAGAGGAAGCCGGCTAGGCGATGGTCGAATGTCGGCTGAAATCTGCTGAACCACCGAAGAAAATCTGTTGCACTGCACTCTCCTAAGGGTGGCCGGACACACCTATTTAAGGAGGAGAAAACCCTAAGAGGGTAAGGAGGATGGGCCTGCTCAATAATGAAAGGAGATCAATTCCTTCCAAAAAAAAAATCCTCCATCAAACACCGAAATAAATGTAACGTCCCAAGGCCCCGGACTTACAATCGGGACAACGTCCACCGACTGCCTCGCCTGGCAACCGTTACCGGGCTGCAGCCCAAGCACCCCAACCCCTCTCCAACCCCTCTCCAGCCGACTCAATTGGTGATGAGAAGTGAAAGAACTATATAGTTAAGCGTGCTCGGGCTGGAGTAGTACTGGGATGGGTGACCTCCTGGGAAGGCCCCGTAGAGGCGCGTAACTGGATCACTTCTCACCAAAGGGAGGCTGTGGCCACCAACAACCCGTCAGTGGGCTGGAGAGGGGTTGGGGTGCTTGGGCTGCAGCCCGGTAACGGTCGCTAGGCGAGGCAGTCGGTGGACGTTGTCCCGATTGTAAGTCCGGGGCCTTGGGACTTTACAATAAAGGGGATGCCAAACTTGGAGCGATCTTCAAATGGGCTGTCAGCAACAATGGAAGGAGATCAAAGATCCCTTCCAAGAAATCTCCTCCATCACATAAGGAAAGAATATTCTGCCACCAATGCTCCTCTATAATTGCCGGAATTTGGGGAATTCCAAAAGAAAGAGCCACGAATTATGCAGTCTCCAAAAAAATCGCCGGCCAAGAAAAGGAAGATGCGTCATTACCGCAACAATCTCCACCTTGACACCTCTTCCATGACATACTCCACTTTGCTGAGATAACTCCAAGATACCTTAATGGTCACCAAGATCCAAAAGCCAAAGAGCCTGACTAAATGTACTTCGTCCGAGAACGGATCATAAGAAAGAAACTCCTCTGATTTTGAGTAGCGCACAAACTGGACTGACGTGGTTGACTCAAAAATGCTCCACCTGGAGCTAAAAAACAACTGCTCCACCTCCAGCGGTGGTCTCCCATAGCAAAACTGAACATGTCAAGACTTCTGGTCTTTGATGTGCGCGCATGAGAGAATTTAATAAATGCAGACACACAAACAAAGAATGCAAAACAAACTGACCTCAGCATTGAAATAATTAATCCATATGAGAACTAATAAAAAAAGGCTGATTAGACACACTCTAAGCTCATGAATGAGGAGTAACAATGAAAGAGCTTAGGTAATAGAGGGTGACCAAACTGCATTCAAAAATGAAGTTCTTGACCAGGAAAGATAACTCAAAAATAAGAGTTATACGAAAACAAACATAGAAATAACATGACCCCCCAAAAGGGAAAAATTGGTGTAGAAGATGCCATAGAAAATCAAACAGAGAAAATCTGCACTGAGACCGAGGCAACTAGATAAGTTCACGGATCAAGATTGGGAAGATAGGGAGCGGACCGATGTCGTCACTTATCGTTGACCAAACTCAAAACGGAACGTCCAAATAGTCGCCGATCGAACCTCCCTCTGATACCACTTGTTATGAAAACCGGATCCGAGTGTAGATGGAAAATTCGGTTCCAAAATATTTTTCTAACGGCCAAAATAACGAATAGCGATAAGCACAAAAATTAGAGAAAAATAAAAGTAAGCACCGCAATCAAGAACACCAGATGTAAAGTGGTTCCCCGAAATTGGGTACGCCCACTATGCAGGCAAAGATAAATTTACTATTAACTTCTCAAACATACAATACGACTAAAATGGAGGAGAAGAATAGATAGAGAATATGTTGGAAATCTAGAGTCCTCCAAGGTCCGGTCGTACACGTTGCGACGAGAAAATAGTTTCGGCGGCGAGAGAAGAAGTCGACTGGAAGAAGAACTCCGAAGAGGAGCCGACTAGGCGATGACCGAATGTCGGCCGAAATCCGCTGAACCACCGAAGAAAATCTGTTGCACTGCACTCTCATAAGGGTGGTCGGCCACACCTATTTAAGGAGGAGAAAACCCTAAGAGGGTAAGGAGGATGGGCCGACTCAATAACGAAAGGAGATTAATTCCTTTCCAAAAAATCCTCCATCAAACACCGGAATAAATGAGATGCCAAATTTGGAGCGATCTCCAAATCGGGATGTCAACAACAATGGAAGGAGATCAAAGATCCCTTCCAAGAAATCTCTGTCATCCCATAAGGAAAGAATATTCTGCCACCAATGCTCCTCCATAATTGCCGGAATTTGGGAAATTCCAAAAGAGGAGCCACGAACTGAGTAGTCTCCAAAAAAGACGTCGGCCAAGAAATGAAAGATATGTCATTACCGCAATAGTACCTCTGCAACTAAAACACAAACGAAGCGTGCAAAATCTCTATTAATGAACCAACAAGTTGTGTCAGAAGCAATATTCCCCTGAATAATGACCTGAGAAATTCTTAATGAAGAATACAAGGGTTCATCAAAGGTAATTGCAATAAAACTCCAAACTTTGTGGAAGGAATTTGAAACCATCTTTATGAAATCAGGAGAATCTCTACGGCCCCGTTCGTTTGGACGGAATTGAAGACTTAGAATTGAAATTCGACGTCGAATTCCAATTAAGCCGTTCGCTTGTTAGGTAGCTTTAATAATTGAAATTTGAGTTGAATATCATGGAATTGATTTTAGCCTAAACACAAAATCTAGCTAGACATATCGGAATTGGGCGAGTCTGGCACGCTCGATTTATCGCATTTTTTGATCGGGCACGCGTTTATGCGCCTGGGCGCACAATTTTTCGCCTGGGCGCGAGTTTTTCGCACGGACGCGAGTTTTTCGCCCGAACGCGTGTTTTTCGCCCGAACGCGAGTTTTTCGCCCGGACGCCCAAATTTTGCCCGGGCGGAAATTTTCAGCCCTAACTCGCGTTTTTCGCCTTGGCACGCGTTTTTCGCCCGGGCACGCGTTTATGCGTCTGGGCGCACAATTTTTCGCCCGGGCGTGAGTTTTTCGCACGGACGCGAGTTTTTCGCCCGAACGCGAGTTTTTCGCCTGGACGCCCAAATTTTGCCCGGGCGGAAATTTTCCATCCTAGCGCGCGTTTTTCGCCCTGGCGCGCAATTTTTTGCCAGGACGCGAGTTTTTCGCCCGGGCGCGCGTTTTTCGCCCAGGCGCGCGTTTTTCGCCCAGGCGCGATTTTTTCGCCCGGGCGCGATTTTTTCGCCCGGGTGCAATTTTTTCACCCGGGCACGATTTTTTCCCCCGTTTTTCGCGGAGGCGATTTTTTCGCCGGGGCGCGAATTTTTCGCCTGGACGCGAATTTTTCGTCCGGACGCGAATTTTTCAACCAGGGGAAGGTTTTTCGCCCCGGCGCGATTTTTTCGCTCAGACGCGATTTTTCGTCAGGGAGCCTTTTTTTGCCCGCGCGCAATTTTTTCGCCTGGGCAAGATTTTTTTGGCCGGGAGCGAATTTTTTGCCCGGGCGATTTTTTTTCGCCCTACGAGATTTTTTGCTCGGGGGCTATTTTTCGGGAGCGATTTTTTCACCGGGGAGCGGCTTTTTGCTGGGACGCGCTTTTATCGCCTATGCGAGTTTTTTTTGGCCGGGCGGGTGGAAAAATCGCACCCGGGGAAAAAAATTGCGTCCGGGCAAAAAAATCGTGCCCGGGACACAAAATCGCGCCCGGGCGAAAAAATGAGCCCGGGCAAAAAATGTGCGCCCGGGCGAAAAAATCGCAGGTTGTGCGAAAAAAATGCGCCCGGGCGGAAAAAATCGTTCTCGGGCGAAAAAATCGTCGCCATGATATACATTTGTTTTTGATATATGTGATAAATATTAGCTTTTTCGTAATATTTTTCAATTCTTAAATTGAATTTTATTTAACAAACGAATAAAAGTATTGATTAATTCCACAATATTCAACAATATTGTTTATTAGGCGAACGTTGGAATTGGAATTAGTCACCAATATTTAATTCCACAATATTTATCAATATTCAATTCCAATATCGAATTCCAAATCCGTCCAAACGAACGGGCCCTACAAGATTTCTTTGCTATAATAGTAAGCACCATTAGACAAATAAGGAACCTTGTTGGAACTTTAGCTTTTGATTTGAGTTAGGATCCATCCCTTTTGTTAATAATTCATCTAAGAAATCTAAGGAAACATAAATTAAATATGATGCGATCGAATCGGAGAATATACATAAGAAAATAATACAAGCTCTCTGCGTTCGACGAATGTCGAACGGCGCTCGACAAATTCCAGCCAGCCAGCGCTCGACAAATCTTCATCAGAACATCGTTCGACAAATGACGAACTGCGCTCGACGAATTCCAGCCAGCCAGCGCTCGACAAATCTTCATCAGAACAGCGTTCGACAAATGGCGAACTGCGCTCGACAAATTCTATCAGAATAATCTCAGCGGCAAGGAATTCTCTGAACGGCGCTCGACAAACTCAATCCAGCCATCTCAGCGGTCTACGAATTCCAAGATAGAGACAATCGCTCAGTACATCAGACGGCGAGCTCAGCCCAACAAATGTCAAGCTGGGATCGACGAATTTCTCTCTGAATTATTTTAATATCTTTTTCACTGTCTTTTGACTATTCCTCTTAGCCGTTGTAGATCAATCAATACTATTAGCCGTTGCAGACTAGCTTTAATAAAAAGAAACGGCAGGTTATCTTCTCGAGGAGTCAAAGCATTGATGGAGAGCCCAGCTCTTTCCTTCTTCCCAAGAGAAGAATTCAAATTAAGAGAAAATGTTCTCAGATTATAAAAAGACAGTTACAGAGAAAGCAACAGAGAGAACAGACGACAGAAATAAAGAGAAAATCAATTGTTCTTCATTGCTAACATCTTCCTGCAGATTACAAACATCCCGAGACACAAATCACAACTACTTGCTCAGGATCATCACTGCAAAAGAAGGAAGAAGTGATTAAAAGAAGGGGCCTCCAGAACTGTCATCAAACCATATCAGACAGGGGGAGCTCTTCAACATCAGATCCATTCAACACCACATTTGGATCTCCAAGAGTCTTCTTATACAGAGAAGAACAATATAATTTCTGTTTTTCATTTTACATCCTTACCCCATCTTGTACAGGGTTATAACTCCCTTCAAAAGTTAATCCCGGTGACGGGCACCTTAGCAAAAACCTGCATCTTGGTTAGAGCACCTTATCAACAGCTCACTTGGTGTGTGGACACCTTATCAAAAAACCCTTGGTGTGAGGGCACCTTATCAACAACCTCCTAGTGGATTCCTACCAGTGGGTAGAAGAGTAGATGTACCCAGTTGAGGGGAACTACTATATATTTTGTGTCATCTGTGGATTGCTTGTTTTTTTTTATCTTTTTTTTTATTTCATGTGCTGTATTTATTTAGATGCACTTTAACTGTTTGGTTTTATTACTCATACAGAAATCAGCAAACTCACTCATATAAATAGATATATCACTTACTTTGAAATTAAACATAAACAAGATCTTTTAATAAGATAAATAAGAACTAAAACTCACTTTCAATTGGTATCAGAGGAGTTGATTTTTCACACAGGCGAACACCTGAAATCACAAAGATCACTTTTAGTTCTTAGGGTTTTCAAAATGGCACAAGAAACCTTTCTGTTCTCAGATCCACCCATATTTAATTTAGATAATATCTCATTATGGCAAGTTAGAATTAAATTATATATGAATGCTATAGATGCAGAAATTTACAAATCTATTTTGACAGGACCTCCCCTCATATCATCAAAGGCAGCTACACCTGCATTACCTAGTTCCACGAGTCTCATGTCCCCTTCGAGAGCAATGAAAGGGCCTGTTTATGTTGGTGCTGATATATCTTCTTCAAAGAAGACTACCAACAGAGAAACTGATGTCACTGCCCGTGTTTGCAAAATGAAGCCAGATAAATTCAAAGCTGGTACTGATGATGGGCAGACTGTTAAACATAAAGGACCTTCCCCATCTACATAACCTTCCCCATCTCCAGACTACTCAACAGATGCAGATGCCAAAGCTATGCAGATCTTAACTCAATCAGTGTCAAAAGACATTCTTCAAAGAGTTGAAGACTGCACTTCTGCAAGTGGAATCTGGAACTCCCTCTCTAGGATGGTAAATGAACCCTCCTCTTCCATTACTCTAACTAAATGTATTTATGATGCAGAACCATCAATAAATCTGAGTGAAGAAGAAAAAGAAAAGGAGCACAGAGCTAGAGCTTTCTGCATGATGGCCATAAATGGATCATACCAAAATCAAAATGCAGAAGCAGAGTTAGGAAAGGTAAATGAGGTAAAATCAAATCATAACTCTACCTCTAAAACTGTTTTTAAAATAACAATTACAGATTTAGTAAAATCAAACAAAGAAATTAAAAAGAAGATAACAAACATAAATTATTTAGCTTCTGAAAATAATAAACCCAAAGAAAATACAAAAGCACAAAATAAATCAATTAAGGATAAATTGCTTAAAAATTGTCAAAATAACTTTAAAATAATTTCAAACATATATTTTAACGACTACAAAAGAAAACTTTCAATTAGTATAAAAAATCAGATTTTAAAGTTCTTAAGACATATATTTCTAAAAGAACTTTCAAATGGTATTAAAAAGTTTTTCACCATTAAACTACATTCCTAATAAGCAAGCATAAAACTCATTTGAATATTAATGTCAGATAACTTCAATATTCTTACAGACCTTCTCCAAATTATGTTGAGCATTCTACTGTAGTTGCATTGATTAGAAATAATCAGAAGCACTGAGTGTGAGTCTCTTCTGATAAGGGGATTCTTAAGAAGGAAGGTATCAGACAAAGATTCCTTAAAAATCTATTAAAGATTGCTGCAATTGAAAATTTTAATCCTTAGAAATCAAAGTCTAGGAAAGCAGAGTTGCTCAAATAATTTAAGAACAAAAAGCCCAAGTGAGAGAGAAAATGAGAAATTCAGAGAAACCAAGTGAGAGAGAAAAGGAGAAAATAAAAATTAAAACTGTCGGCATCCTAAACCAAATAGGGGGAGACCACCAGGCCACTAGTTTTAATTTGATTTAGGATCCCAACTCAAATATGGTGAGATTGTTGGAACCTTAGCTTTTGATTTGAGTTAGGATCCATCCCTTTTGTTAATAATTCATCTAAGAAATCTAAGGAAACATAAATTAAATATGATGCGATCGAATCGGAGAATATACATAAGAAAATAATACAAGCTCTCTGCGTTCGACAAATGTTGAACGACGCTCGACAAATTCCAGCCAGCCAGCGCTCGACAAATCTTCATCAGAACATCGTTCGACAAATGACGAACTGCGCTCGACGAATTCAGTCAGAATAATCTCAACGGCCAGAAATTCTCTGAACGACGCTCGACAAACTCAATCCAGCCATCTCAGCGGTCTACGAATTCCAAGATAGAGACAATTGCTCAGTACATCAGACGGCGAGCTCAGCCCGACAAATGTCAAGCTGGGATTGACGAATTTCTCTCTGAATTATTTTAATATCTTTTTCACTGTCTTTTGACTATTCCTCTTAGCCGTTGCAGATCAATCAATACTATTAGCCGTTGCATACTAGCTTTAATAAAAAGAAATGGCAGGTTATCTTCTCGAGGAGTCAAAGCATTGATGGAGACCCCAGCTCTTTCCTTTTTCCCAAGAGAAGAATTCAAATTAAGAGAAAAGGTTCTCAGATTATAAAAAGACAGTTACAGAGAAAGCAACAGAGAGAACAGACGACAGAAATAAAGAGAAAATCAATTGTTCTTCATTGCTTACATCTTCCTGCAGATTACAAACATCCTGAGACACAAATCACAACTACTTGCTCAGGATCATCACTGCAAAAGAAGGAAGAAGTGGTTAAAAGAAGGGGCCTCCAGAACTGTCATCAAACCATATCAGACAGGAGGAGCTCTTCAACATCAGATCCATTCAACACCACATTTGGATCTCCAAGAGTCTTCTTATACAGAGAAGAACAATATAATTTCTGTTTTTCATTTTACCTCCTTACCCCATCTTGTACAGGGTTATAACTCCCTTCAAAAGTTAATCCCGGTGACAGGGCACCTTAGCAAAAACCTGCATCTTGGTTAGAGCACCTTATCAACAGCTCACTTGGTGTGTGGACACCTTATCAAAAACCCCTTGGTGTGAGGGCACCTTATCAACAACCTCCTAGTGGATTCCTACCAGTGGGTAGAAGAGTAGATGTACCCAGTTGAGGGGAACTACTATATATTTTGTGTCATCTGTGGATTGCTTGTTTTTTTTATCTTTTTGTTTTATTTCATGTGCTGTATTTATTTAGATGCACTTTAACTGTTTGGTTTTATTACTCATACAGATATCAGCAAACTCACTCATATAAATAGATATATCACTTACTTTGAAAGTAAACTTAAACAAGATCTTTTAATAAGATAAATAAGAACTAAAACTCCACTTTCAAACCTGGAAGATATTTTAGAAGAAAAAAATAGTAGCCAATATCCTTAGGTACCTACCAAGAAGTTATGCCAAGATCATATTATGCGAATATCGACAAATATTTTCTAGCACATGAAAAATGTCCCAGTGAACCCACATTGTATTCTAATGGACAAGCAAAGGAATTCATGTTAGTAGGGCTTTATGTAGATGAATTAATTGTCATGGGGAACTCCACCTCCAAGACTTAGAAATTTAGTTAAGATATGCATTGTAAGACCCCATTTTTTTTCTTTTCAAAACACTGGGTCTTAGGCCCAGAACCGCCGCTTTGCAGTGACACTTTCACTCGGAAAGGTCACCACTACAAAACACCGATCCTGCCGGCCAAATCGATCACAAAGAAAAGTGCATTAAAGAAGACAAGTCCACATAATCAACATGAAATATAAAACCATAAAGGTAAATGTCCACAGATAATAACTGAATAAAAGATTGTTACAATAATAAAGGGCACATGCCCTGTACATCATGTCCTCACTACAAGATTACTCGCGGAAGCTAACTACTAATCACTCACTGATCCTGAACCTGGTGCTCCTGTAATAGGCTGGCCCGCCTCCGTCTGCACTGGCCTCTGGTGCTGCTGCGTCTCCTCGATCTCCTAAAATGATATGGTCCACCGACCGTTAGTCAAAAAGACTAAGCCTTATGTTCCCCACCCCACCCCCAATGGCTCCTAGGCACCGTGCGGGAGGACGAAGCGGAGGACGGCAAGGGGGTATAACAAAGAGCAGGTGACAGTGGTACAGGAAATGTTTCTATACAACACATGTGTATATATATAACTGAAGCAGTAAAGGGGCATAGTAAGAGCAGGTAAAGAATAAGTAAAGTGCAGTAAGTAAAGACAATATTAATAGAAAAGTAACCATTGACTTATAGGAATGCCCATACAAACCTATAGACCAAGGGGTCGTTTAGCAAGGCCTATCGTATAAGAAGTCCCATAACCGACTTATACGATTGGGGTAGGGGTTGAAATGCAATGTTTATGCTATGACAGGCAAGGTATGCAGTTATGCAATGTTCATACAAGTGCAACTCACCCACTTCGACTCTATGCGCATAGACCTTTAGTTCCCCCCTTTTGGAGCTAGCTAGACTCCCAGGATACTCCCGTAGTGGCAAACGGAAGCGGTGGGTTGGGCCTCGCCCACCTCTAGGTTGGTATCCACACTACCCTACCTAGACCTATCGTATGCCTCAACGCAAAACCGTGAAGCATCTGCGTACTCTTACTGGCTGGACCACCTGACTTTGAAGGCTAAGTGCAAATTCCACACTTGCCGAGTCAACGTATTGACGTCGGTGTGAACGACCGTCCAATACCGGAGACCCACCACCTTCATACACATGCAACATATTCTACTATATCCCGAGCCATAAATTCCCCGAGCTAACCTGCCCGTCATCAATAACCTTCCGAGCCACCGGCTCGCCGGACCGACCCGCCCGTACCAACAAACACTACTGAGTCACAAGCTCACCGGTCTAACTAATCCGCTGCTTCAACCACCGAGCCTACAACTCGTAAAATCAATCCAACTAACTTCTCGTAAGCACGGGGTGTGGGTGTGTGTATTATTAAGTTAATCTTGTACAACATCTTACTCCTACAATTTATGGTTAATCTTGGACTTCCCGAGGATTACCCTGTAAGGGGCTCGCTACGGTACTAGGAACCACAATGGGATGACACCCCAAAGCTCCCTTTCTCAAGATACTTACTGTTGTTGGTATCTACCCGTAAGGATACCCTCCTCGTCATTACTCTTGAATTAACCCTAAGTGACTTATGACTTTCCAAGACGATCTTTCGTCGACCCCGAGTGCAACTTACCTCTCACTCACCAAGCACACCTTTACCATCTATAATCCTTCTTGTTGACCATCATACCTTCTCAACTAAACTAGGTAAACCACTTACCTCCCATTCCCTCCTAAGGATCCACTTGATTCTCAAATTTCACAGTTTTACTATACGCAGACCAAATGAGTTATATGGCGCTCACAACTAGAGGTACTCCAAATATTCATCCAACTGACCCAAGCTATTTACTGGAGATCTACCATGATGTCACATGACTAAAACCAGAGAATCATAATTTTCCTTAATTATTTAGTATTTATTTTAATTTCTCCAAACATTTGCCAAGTATGAAAATGAACATGAAGTATAATAAATTCTCATGATATGGCTCTTAAAAAATCATGATAATTCTAGGATGACAAAATAATAGCAAAAACAGCATATCATATTTGAACAGTAAGAAATTGTCCTCTAATTTAATTATTTAACATCTATCCAAAATGGATGTTTTATGAAGGAACCACCAAAACAATCAACACTAAAATTCTGGGAAAATTACCAAGCTCTTGTATCCACTAGAAAAGGCCACTGACAAAGTTTCAGGATTTAAGGAAATCATTTTCTCACTAAAATAAATAAATTAAGAAAACCCCAAATTAAATGATCTGTGAAGTAGCATACTGATTTAAGTCTTCAAAAATTCTATAAACATTTACAGAGCTTCCTAATGTTCAGAAAGGTCCTACCACCAATTTTCACAATTTAACAAAGAGTTTTGGACCCTCAAATATTTTTCTTAAGTTTAAATCAAAACAAGTGCCTTGTGAAAGAAGTACTGATTAAATTATTTAATAAAATTCACGAAAATTACCAGAGGTCTAAAACATGATTCTAAGGGCACAACCAAAGTCTCATCATCATCCAAGACATTTTAAGCATGTAAATGTTTCTTATAAGAAGTTTCCCTAAAGGGGTTATGTCCTAATTCAAAGGGGATATTGGCTCCTAAAATTCTTATAAAATTATCCAGTGCCTATTTACACCCTATGAATCTATCCACCAAGTTTCATAACCAACCAGGGACTTTTGACCACATGGCCTTCACAAGGTTCTAAATGCACACCTAAGAATAAAACTAGTATTCTAGGGCTTATCCACCTCTACACCACCCCAAACCACTCATGGGGACTCTTTAGGTGATCCTAAACCAGTTACCAAGGTTTCATTTCATGGTGATGAGTTTTGACCACCATACCCCAAGGTAAACACCATACCCTAACTTTGACCATATTTGTCCTAACTTGGGTTTACAAAATACTCAAACAAAACAGTCCCAATTGGGCTGATAATTTTACCAAGGTCATACAGTAACCCTAAGGAGCACCCACCAAAATTTGTGGGGCATTGGAAGTCTTTTGACCCACTATTTAATTAATATATTAATTATGAAATTATCTCAAAAACCTTAGAAAAAGGTTCTCCTAAAAATTCCATCTTTGGATATGAAGTGTGGGTGTATACAACTAGCCTAGGTTTTAAATATCAAGGCCATATCTACTACCAATAAAAAGATTTGAAGGAAAGAGTGACTGCCCTACTCTAGGGACCAGTCCCACCATTTTGGATCTAAAGGGAGCTACAGGACCCCTTTTGGGGTGAAACCAATTTTAAAATAAAGTAGACCCCAAGGGATACAACTTTGGTGTTGACCACTTTTTCATCAGAGGGCCCTAAGTATTTTTAATAATTAAATCTAGGTTCGGCAAAATATGTGACAGAAATTATATAAACATTTAATTATATAACTGTTTCTGCGTTCGACGAAAATCTAAACAGCGCTCGACGAAAGCAAAACAACTCTGCGTTCGACGAAATACTCTGCGCTCAACGAAAGCAGAACAAATCTGCGTTCGACGAAATCCAGCCTGCGCTCGACGAAATCAGAGTAAAGTTGCGCTCGACTAATTCCTTTTATATCTGCGTTCGACTAAGTTAATGTATAACAACGCTCGACTAATACAGAGCAAATTTTCATTCGACGAAATATTTCGTTCGACTAATTAAATGAAATAACGTAAACAGTATAGCATTTAATATAAGATCTTGCTCAAATCTTGAAGCACCTTTGGACGGTATCAGGTCGTCTTCTTCCTCCAGTCAACAGCTGGGATCAACCGCGCCTGGGATGCCTTCCTCCTTGTTTTCCCGGCCACCTAAGCGCCGCCCCGGCCGGCCAATGCCACCACCACCTTCGTCGAGGTGGTGGCCAGCGATTAACGGTGGTTGGCCGACCGGAGGTGGCCGGAACAGGGATTTAGGTCGGGATTTAAGCTCCAGAAACGGAGCTCTCGGCCTACCAGATTGGGGCCAATTGGCCCCCAATCCTTGCGGCCAACTCGATATGATCTATCCACTGAGAGAGAGGAGAAGAACCAGACCTGTATGGAGGGTTGATTCCTTGCCGATTTCTTGCTGGCCATGGCCGACCTGGAGCTTTTGGTGCCATGCCGATTCCTGCTCCTGGTGCTCAATTTCTCCAAGTAAAAGGGGAAAACCACTCCTCTCAGTCCTCTGAAGCTTTTAAAGGGATCAGTTAGGAGAGGGTGAGGTTACAACCTTGAAAACCATTAATGGCCATCAAACCTAATTTTCGGCCATGGTGAAATCCATTGAATTCAGCCACCTTGAGGGCTAGAGAACCCTTTAAACTTCTTGAAACAGCCAGAGGAGATGAATGGAGGGTGTGGGGGAATGAATGAGGGATCAATTTGCCTTGAGTGCCATTAATCCTCCTTTAATGGCCACCTTCTCTCTCTTCAAATTGGGGGAACTCCCAATTTCTCTCTCCTAGTCACCATTTCCAGAAATTGGATCGCTCTTTGAGTAAATCTCAGCCTCCTAAACTAATGGGCTACTCCAATTGCCTAGCCCAAGTGGATTAAGGCCAGTTTGGGCAAATTAGATCATTTTGACCTAAATTAGGGCAAAGGTAAATTGGTCAAATTGCAAGTCCCGTGATGGGGCTTTTTGGTCCATTAGGCTCCTAGTACCCATATAAGGGTAGGGGCAGGGTCAATTTGTCATGGTGGGGGCCAATTGACTTTAATTGAGCTAGTTTGACCAATTTAGGGTTAAGGTTGACTTTAGTCAAATTGGCCTCTTAAGTTGACCCCAACGGGTCACTGGTGCTTCAAGGAGACCTCTAATGGGTTAGGGATGATATTGTGGGGTCAAGGTTCAAGGTGGGGTCCTAAAGCCCAACCCTAGGCTTGGTATCTGAAAATTGCTATTTGCAGACCACTTGGGTTTTCTCCTTCTCACATATGTTTACAAGGTCTTGAGCTCTTCCTATGGTTTTGTCATGACCTAGTCATGACAAAACCAATTTAGGGGTCTAGCTGTTTGGGGGGATGTTACATGCATTACAAGTATGAAATGATCGATTTTGGGCTTATCAAATATTTTTTAGGCATTCAAATTAAGCAATCCTCGACAAGCATCTTTTTATTAAAATGCAAATATGCCTCCGACATACTGAAGAAATTTAAAATGGAAGCATGTAATCCAACAATTATTCCAATGGTAAGTAATGAAAAATTATCCAAAAAAACACAAAAGAAAAGGTGGAAGAAGATAATTATAGATCACTCATATGGTCCTTGATTTACTTAACCAATACTAGACTCGACATAGAGAATGCAGTTACCGTCATGTTTATCTTCTTAAGCAACCTAATCAAATCATATCAAGGTGCAACTAAGTGCATTCTGCATTATATCCAAGGAACCAAGGAATATGGAATTCTCTACAACAAAGAAGAAAATCCCAAATTGCATGGCTTCATCAATTTAGATTGGGGAGGAGACTTAGATGATCTAAGAAGCACTAGGAGTATCTATTCTTAATCAGCACAAATCTAGTCACCTGGAGCTCTCACAAATAACAAATTCCCCCCTTTGGACTGCTAAAGCCAAGGAGTATATGAATATCATTAGTGCAAGTTGTGAAACTATTTGGTTGAGGCAAATACTTAAAGTGCTTACATGAGAAGAGGAAGAAGAAGAAGAAGAGGAATAAGAAGAAGTAACGACTATCATATGTGATAAAACATCTACGATAGCCTTATCAAAAAATCCCATCATCCAACACAAAAGCAAACACATTGATCTTATTTATCACTTCATCAGAGAGCAGGTGGAGAAATGAATAATCAAAGTAGAATATTGCTATTGTGAGAACCAGCTTGACGACCTACTCACGAAACCCTTGAATAGAGATGAGTTTATCATCTTATAGGATCGGGTCAAGGTAATGAAAAATCCAATTTAAGGAGGACTGTAAAAGATAAACTAGATATGTAGTGAGTCTCAGTTTATCATGTACTCAAATAGTTGTAGCTCTTAAGTTATCTCAATTGCAACTTAATTAAATAGTGCATTGTGTAAGAAACAAAGCAGTTATAAATATGCTCTTTATGTACTTGTTTGAAGTATGAATCAAATGAATGTAATCCTTAGTTTCTTTCTCACTTCTGTTTTACCCGTGTGATTCATGTACCTTTGTTCTGCTCTCCCCCTTGCTGCTCCTCTAACAATAGACATACCGTTGCATGGGATGATCGTGGTATGATATCATGAATGGTCTACAAGGTTCATGCGCCAATTTCCTCGATGCGTGATGGAAGGAACCATCGGTTGTTAGCATGAGAATAGAAACACTTTGTATTCGAGTTATGCTCGGAAGATGCTCTGAGGAAAGTGTGAACGACGAAATGATCTATATTTTTAAATTTTGAACATGCGTAAAGGATACTATGGGAAAGAGAAATATTAAATCAAAGTGTGTGTGTGTGTGTGTGTATATATATATATGTATATATATATATATATATATATATATATATATATATATATAAGTTCGACACGGGGCTCCGTCCCTACGACCAAGCGCGACAGTACCCGTTGTTGGGAATATCACCCTCAATGTTCCTTTGATTTGAAGAAGCCTCACACTTAATGCTAAGTACACGTTGTATTTGATAAACCTTTTTCATCTCATAATCATACAGGGTTAGGTTAGTCCAAGGAATGGAGTAAGTTCAGTGGTTTATTGACTAACCGCTGAGACAAGCACACTGTCTCAGCTGAACCGCTGAGACAAGGCCAGGAGCCGCTGAGAAGGAGTCTGGGCCAGCTGAGCTGCGGATAGGAAAATCTGCTGAGACAACTGTCTGTCTCAGCGGGTCCGCTGAGACAGGACACATGAAGCCGATGAGACTGGAAGCTGTCTCAGCCCAACCGCTGAGACAGATTCAAAAGGACTGGCGGGTTTTGCTTTTGGCGCAAGCTGCATAAAAGCAAGATATGATATACCAATCTCGTCCATGCTGTGTCAGGGGACATCAGATAGCCGTTGAAGACTGAAGGAGTATATAAGAATAATTAGGGCTTTGTAAAAGCCCTCCAACTCACTGAAGAAAAGCAATTAACTGTTCTATTGACGGCAGCTCTCAAGTGTTCTCTTCCTGCTTACTGAAGCTGCAAGGAGAGAAAGTCTGTTCTTCTTGATTGTTTCAAGACAGAACAAGTTGATCCTCATTCATCCACTGAAGGAAAGGACCAGAAAGAATCAGAGTTGAGGCCATCTTACTCTTCCATGTTTTTAGACAGCAACATCAGTTGTTCAACAACAGAAGACCAAGGCTTGATCTATTCTATCTTCTGTTGTAATCATCTATTATTACTTCTGTAGGAACTTAACAGTTCTGAGATTGTAGGGCATCTTTGCCTGAGGTGTAGGGCTGTCTGGCCTGAGAAGTAGAGCTGAGAGATCAGTTTGAGTGTAATATCTTTGTGAGATCTGAGGTAGGGCTGTTGAGCTTGAGGTAGGGATATTGAGCCTGAGGTAGGGTTTGGGAAAACCTGAGAGATCCTGAGGGATTTGTGTTGTGAGCTCTTGGAGCTGAGTTTGGAGGTGTTGGCCTTATCTAACTCATTGCTAGAAAGGTGAAAGGGGAAAGAGGACTACTCAAGACACCCTGTCTTGAGGAACCTCTATAAAGGCTTGAGTGTTTTCTGTGTGCTTGATTTATTACTAACTTAAACTCATAAAACAGCTAGGTTAAAGCCTAAATCAAAAAGAGACCTATTCACCTCCCCCCTCTAGGTGACTAAGACTACATCCTATATAAACTATCAAGTGGTATCAGAGGGAGGTTGGTCAAGAAGGACATAATTGTCTGACCAGATCCCATAAAGGAGTAGTCAAATCTGAATCCAATGGCCTCCACTGGATTGCAGAAGGAGATGGGATCCATGAAGCTACCCATATGCAACAAAGAAAACTTTGGCATTTGGAAGCAAAGGGTTAGGTTGTTTATGGAAGCATCAGATCTAAGGATCTACATCACTGTTAAGCAAGGCCCTTTCACTTTTCAAACTGCCTCCACCATAGATCCAACAAGGAGAGTGGCCAAGGCTTTTAATGACTTGACCAAGGATGAACTTGCATTATTCACTATGGATAAAAGAGCCCAAAATATCATTGTTAATGCAATTGATGACTCCACATTTCAGAACTTGGTGCACTGCACAACAGCCAAGGAAATGTGGGATACACTAGTGGTGTATATGGAAGGAACATCTGAGGTAAGGGATGATAGAAAATTGAAGTGGCCAAGCTTGGTGAAACTCCCACCCATACATTGTTTGGGAAGCTGCTCTCTTATGAGATGCAGTTGTCACATTGACCCATATGATCATTCAAGGAGGTAAGTAGGTCACAAGAGACCCTTGAGGTCAACCAATTTGGTCAAAATCGACTAAGGTCAACCTCAGGCCAAATTAGGTCAAACCTCCATAAATGAGATCAATTGGACTTCAAATGATCAAATTGGGCCAACCATCATAAGGAAACCTCCCAAGGGGGACCTAATGGACCCAAAAGCCCCATCATGGGGCCATCAATTGACTCAAATTGGGCCAATTACCAAAAATCCCCAATTTGGCTTAAGTGGGCTAATCCTTTCATTTGGCCACCAATTGGCTCAATGTGATCAAAATGATCACACCCAGCCCTTTATGTATATTAGGGGAGACTAATAGGTCCACATTGGACCCTTGGTACAAGCCAATTTTGGGAAATTGGGCCAATTACCCCCCCCCCCCCCCCCCCCCCCCCCAAATTGGTCAAAATGAACTAATCTCCTCAATGGACCTTCAATTGACTCAATGTGATCAAATTGATCACACCCTAACACTCCAATATTACCTAGGGAGTCTAATGGGTCCACATTGGACCCTCAGGACAAGCCAATTTGGTGAAATTAGGCAAAATTACTAAATTGCCCCAAATTACAATTCATGCCCTTTATGGTTCAATTGTCCCTCTGGCCACATTGACCTAGCACAACCCTTCCTAAGCACTAAGGGGAGTAAATGGGACCTAAATGAACCAAGGTGCACACTAATTTTGGAGGATTAGGGCAAAATCACCAAAATGCCCAAATTGCCCCTATAAGCAAATATGTGCAATTAAGCCTCATATGACCCCACCATGACTTAATTCCTATTGGAATAGGTCCATAGGGTCTAGGGAAACAATGTGGGTTAGTAAAATTGGATGGTGTGATCTTGGGTCAAGCCCAAACCCAAAAGCCCCAATTTGGCCTATTTGAATCAAGTGAGCCCAAACTCAAATTGATTGGACTTAGCCCAATCCCATGACCCAAATAACCAACCCACATGATGATTAAACCCTGAGCACTCTGAATTTCGAATTATAGGGGATTAATTACAAGGGATTT